>NW_006497610.1:61845-95565 GCF_000471905.2 Amborella trichopoda | reverse complement strand
AATTATAAAGATTAATGATATAATGAATAGCGAAAGATAGATTTACTAACTTTATGGTTCATTTATAAAAACAGTTACTTTTTGTGATATATATATAGTAACCTGGAAAAAGAAAGTGCAAAATGTTGGGTCCCACTATCTGCTTTAAGGTACATCATTTTTATAGAAAGGATCATAATAATACTTACATTGTCTATTAACATTATTGACGTTTTGAAACATAAATGTTATTTGTGGTACATAGAGGTCACAATCACTTTAAGGCATTAGATTTGAAACATCGAAATAAATATGAGTATGCTTCTTTGCTTTGGATGCAAATTCACATATTGTTGGGATCATATTGCAAAATCAAATTATGAAGAAAAAAATTAAAAATTAGAAATAATAATTCTATTAAAAAAACATTTGGACCGTTGGTTTCAATTGGTTTTAGACATACCACCAATTTGCATCCATCTTTAAGATGGATGCTTTATACCTTGGGACTGATTATTGTAGAAATGCGGTCCAACCCACATAAAACAATTTTTCCTTTGAGAATTGGGGCATGTTTGATTTCTGAAAAATGTGGTTTTGAAAACTACATCTTATAGGAGTGTGGATAATCCAAGCTCCATAGTTCTTCATTGAACCGGCAATATCCATTTTTAACATTGAATATAAGACAAGTGGATACTGCGATACCTACTTTACTGTAAGATTTATCCATTATCACACAAGAAAGTGCTATAATACTGAAAGAAAAATCACAGACGTCCTTAATATTCCAAAAAGATGGAAAACAAGCTAAAAAGCAACTGAATAAACCTCTCTCACCCAAAAGCGTATTGTAGCGGGCCTACCAACAAGGAATACAAATATGCCAACCATATAGTAGAAAAAAGCAGAAGAAGTAGTACCTAGCTTAATGAAATCCTGAACCTATTTAGCACAATAACGAAACATGATTCATGTAACTGACTTCAAATAATTGAGATAAAGCTTAGATAATGATGATAATAATAATAGTCAAAGCAGAAATAACCAATATTAATCTTCCCATCTTTTATTTGCTCCTGCTTCGAAGTGACTACTGGAAGCAGTTGAACGAGGAAAACATTTAGGAGATCAACTGGGATTTATGGCACGTTTTGTTGTTCTTTGTTAACCACCACGAGTACCTCTCGTAGCTAGCTTGTCATTCACGGTACTTAAGTCAATCGTAATTAGCGAGTCGACAAATTACATGCTATTTTATCGTAGTTTAAATGTTGTTAATGCTAAGTGAAATTTAGGTCTGTCAATCGATGTACCGTTTATACGGATCTAAAATTTTTTAAGCCAATAATTTCGACCACGACAATCATGAATCTCCAACTTATTAAAAAACATTTAAAAAAATATTTTTAAATTTTTTGTGCATCACACTTCTTCATCTATCATTAGATCCACACCATTTTTTGAAGTGACTTTAAAGCGGAACCGCCTTCACATATCATCATCATCCACTCCACCCCTTCAGTGACACACTCTTTACCTACCATTTCACATAGGAGGTCTTAAATAGGGGTGGCAATGGTTCGGACCGGGTCCAAGTCTTCGGGTACGATTGGACCCAAACCCAAAAAATGATATGGAACTTGCACCCAAAAATAACGTTTGGGACTCATACCTGACTAGACCCGATCTAAAAATTAAAATATTAATGTATTTAAATATATTTTATATATTAAGACCCAAAAAATATTACTGGACCTGAACTCGAATAGGATCTACCCATCGGTTCCCCGGTCAGGGTTACGGTCCATTGCGACCCCCAGTCTTAAAATGATTGTCATCTTTCTACATGAAAGGTCAAGGCTCTCATTATATATTCACAAGCCCAAAACATATGACGTTTTTTTACCTATTCTTGGTGAGCCTCCGTGATGACATGATATTCCAAACGACTAAGAATGTATTAGGTAATCGGTTTTGACGGGTTGGCGTTTGCCCAACCCTTAATAATTATGTACAAACTATTGACTCCTTAGATTTGTACCAATTTTATATAGAACTGCTATAAACTATAATGGTTTCATACGTTCACAACCATATGATTTGAAAAAACGGAGAAATTGTAACGGTACAAACAAACAACAAAAGGGAAAAGATGCCCTTGAGAGAGAGGGAGTGAAATTACTAGGGAAATTTATTGAAACCCCTTTGACTCAAGTTTATTAACATCTTCCTCCGAAGTCTTTTTAAATCATTAAAAAAACCTAACATGGTTTTTCTTTGCACTTTCTCCAATCAAATAGTCAATAAAATAATGATCGCAATACCCTTCTATTTGCCTTGTACCTAAGCTTTTGTTGTGCCGGTCCAGCACAAAACAACGCCGGACCGGCTTCATCCGACACTATTTTGGTATCAGTCCGACACATTTTGGTATCAGTTCGGCATATCTTTTGTTGGTCGGACACATTTTGGTGTCGGTTCGATAGCCAGACCGGCACTATAAAATCAATGTATCGGACCGATCTGGAACATTTTGGTTTCGATCCGACACAAAATAAAAAGAAAAAAACTAAGTGTTGTAAACACGGGTCAGATACAGGTATTTTGGTCCAAAAAAGTATTTTTTTTGAATTGGGGGTAGTTGCAAAGGAAAAACAATTTTGGGTTTTTTAATGGTTTAAAAAGACTTTGGTAATTGTTATAAAAAATGATAATTCGAGAAAGATGAGAATTTGGTAAGGCCGCAGCTCGAAACAAGGTGGAAAATATCAAATTTGAGATTAGAAAAATGTTTTGATGACCCGCAAATTTATTTTTGTCTCTATTTGAGCTCTAAAAATAATGCAAATATGAAACATTTGTGGATACTTAAAATGGATCAGTTCAGAAAAATTATTGTACGACGGACCTATTGGGTGAGTGTGGTAAGTAAAGGCCTTATGAGTACTTATAATAAAATATTTTGATATAATTGAATATGAACTCAGTGAGAGTGTAGTCCCTCGTGGACTTATACTAAGCAAATAATGTTTACTGATACCAGACTGAGCTTGACAAGCTAGGCCAGTCGGTTGGGAAAAACCTATATTACCTTAGCATATAAAACTATTTTATAAGTGTTCTAATAGGTCATCCCTTGATGAGGTCGGAATATGCCCGGATGAATGAGCCGAGAGACTGTGCAACCCTTGTGTGTGATGGTGGCCTTCAGAGACGATGGCCAAAGCCTCATCCATAACTACCTTTCAGGGTGAAGGTTATGCATGTGCGAGAGATACCCCTAGGAGCTGTGGTCACATCAGGTCTAAGTGACCTTGGACCGTCTCTAGGGGAGAACATGTAATCCACAAACTATGATTACGACATTTTGGGTTATCGACCAGACTTTGGTGACCCACTAATGAATCACTGCATGGACTGTGGACCATGAAAAACAATGGGTCGATTTGATAAAGCAAATGCAATCTGTAGTCCACAGTTGAAGGTAGAGTGCCCCAATGTTTATTGATTTAATTCCTAGACCATATGGATCATTTTTTCATCTAATAAATTTTATTATGCTTATTTTAAAATTATTATTTTAAATTTTTATAGATCTCTAGATAATTTATTTATCAAATTTGGATTTATAAAAGTAGAGATATTGATTTAACATTGCTTTAAATATTCAAATAAATTCTGAAAATTCTTTTATTGAATTTTAAAATATTTAAAATTGCATGGGGGCCCATTGTACACATGGGTCCATCATGGCCTAGACAGTGGAGGCCTATGAGACCGTCTCATGGGTGGCACGTATGCCCCACCCAATTTAGGGGGCTTTTCTTTTTTTGATCAAGCAGAGACTTTGACGTGTAGTCAAAGCCTTATGTGTTTTGGAAAGGAATTGACTTGAAGAAGCTTTGAATGAATTTTTTTTAAAGCATAAGAAGGCATGTGCATTATTATGGTATGCACAATATTATATTTAAAATTATTTAATTTAATTTCTATTTATGGGAAAATGGTTTAGAAAATGAGGATAAAGGTTCTAGCACCTTCCATAATGTTGTTAGTCCATTTATAGAATGGAGGGCTCAAATCTCTCACCCCACAAGTCATCCAAGATCAATGGTTCATGTTCAATCTCACAAAAGAGGCAAATCATGGAAAACCCCAAACCCTAATCCTATTTTTGCTTTATAAATAGAGGACCTCTACCCATGAAATCTTTACACCAAAATTTATCTTCTCTCTCTCTCTAAAAATTTCTCTCTTTCTTGGAAGCCATAAGGGGCACGCCCCAACCCTAGGAGACTCTCTCTCTCTCTTTAGGATGACTTAAGGGGCACGCCCCACCTAGAAGGGATTCTATCTCTCTCGCATCTTGCTTTGAACTTAAGGGTTGGGTAGTGTTAAGAAGATGATATCTTAGACTAAGCCTTGAGGGTTTGAACCTAAGTTTAAAGTCTTGTGATCAAAGAGGAGTTCATATTTCCATTGGACGGCTTTGCCTATATTTGCTTTTCCAATTGAGATTGAAAGTTGATTGTTGATCCCGCGCCAACGGATGGTGGTGACTCGGCGTGGAGTGTAACAAGTCCAGTTGAGGTAATCTTCGGGATATCTTTTGTTTCTTGCATATTTAATTATATTATCTTTATATTCCCAAAAATAAGAAGTAGTGGTTATTTTTTCTTATTAAAGAAAATTTGTTTTAGTGGCATCAATATTTTAAAGATATTGGATTTGTTGGTTTTATTTTTCTTTGAAGCATGAGTTATTACAATACGACTAATTGTAAGTGATCTTCGTCAAATAAAAGGGGTGAAAAATAAGAAAATAAAACTATATATACCCAACAAGATCACATTGATATTTCTTTTAAGACCATTTCAGGGATTAAAATGCATTTCATTTTCTTACCAATGATCTTTGAAATGGAGACAATCGATTTACATTTTTGGTCGCCAGAACTATTTTTCTGATGAGATTTTGAGTAGGGGTGGCAAGGGGTCGGTCAGGTCCAGCTCGACCTTGACCCAGCTAGGTTTCCCCCAAATTAGAACCTGACCCAGACTCGGGTCGGGTCCAAGTGACTTGGTCCCATACTCGACGAGGACCCAGGTTTAGAAATTATAAAAAATTTAAAATGTTGTATAGTATTTATATTCATATATATTTTATATTATTTATATCTATTATATATTAAGCGATAACAACCCCCTCTATATTCTTTCACCACATGTCCCACCATATTAATAACTCTCTTTTCTCTCTCTCTCCACATCTTTCTCAGGCCATGCATGTCATCAGTTGCTCACCCCTCCTCTCTTATTCTATTCTCTTCTTTCCTCTCTCTCTCTCTCCTATAAATCAACTTTCATAAAATTTCTCTCTTATTTTCTTCCTCCTAATAAAACTCTCCTCTCCCCCATGATTTTCTCTCTCTTATTTGTCCTCACCAATATTTTCATACACCTCCACTATCTCTCTTTCCTAATAACTCCTTTAAATCTCTCCCACCATATTTATCCATCTCTTTCCATAACGTCCTATCTCTCTCCATCTCTTTTCATAATAGAGTCCATTATATCTCTCCCTTTCTATCCCATATTTCTCTCTCTTCTTTTTTTCTATAGTGCTCTATCTCTCTCCCCCTCTTTCCATAATGGAGTCTATTTTCTCTCTCCACACACACTCTCTCTATCTCATATTTCTACTCTTTTGATAACGTTATATAATTCTCTCTTCTTCTTTTCCTCTTCTCCTCTCTCTTTTCCTCCCCTATTTCTCAGGCCACCCCATCTATCACAAAACACACTCTCTCTCCTCCTCTTTTTTTCTCTATAACCTTAGATATTCATTGTTACGGCATTTTCAAAGTAAGTACTCTTTTTATTTTCTTATGTGTTTCTTCATTGTTTTTTTTTTTATTTTCAATCTTTTCTATCACGTTCTCTTTAGTTTTTATGTGAAGTTAATTTTTTTAAAATTATGTGGAATTGAGTTTTTTTTTTATTAGATTTTAGTGATCTATAAGGTAATTAACCTTTAATTTTCTAAGCAATCTATGTATTTTTTCATTGCTTTTGCCTATATTTCAGTTATTTATATCATGTTTTACTTAGTTCTATGTGGAATTAATTTTTATTTTTTTAGAATATTATGTGAAATCAAGGTTTTTTTTTGTTTTTGTAGATCTTTGAATGACCTATAGAAGCCCTAAAATGATATTTGTTGATTGAGGCTCTGTAAATCAAGTTGTTTCGAGATGTTCTCACTAAATCTAATGTGAAAACAGAATTTTGGGTTTTTAATATAAGTAATATTCCGTTTTCTCTATATCTTTGTGAATTTCTTCATTACTTTTACCTATATTTTTGGTATTTTCCACCATGTTCCTCTTAGTTTCAAAGTAGAGTTGATTTTTTTTTCTTTTTAAACATTATGTGGAATTGAGTTCTTTTTATTTGTTTTTGTAGATCTTTCAGTGATCTACAAGGCAAATAACATTTTGTTTTCTATGCATTTCTTCATTGTTTTTGTCTACATTTCGGTCATTTCCATCACGTTTCTCCTTAGTTTATATGTGGAATTGATTTTTATTTGTTTAGAATATTGTATGAAATCGAGTTATTTTTGTTTGTTTTTGTAGAACTTTGAGTGATCTATAGAAGTTCTACAATAATTTGTTGATTGAGTTCATGTTGATTGAGTTCATGTAGATCAAGTTGTTTCAAGATACTCTCAACGGATCTAATGTGAAAACATAATTTTGGGTTTTTAAAGTAAGTGATCTTCTGTTTTCTCTGCATTTCTATACATTTCTTCATTATTATTTTTCTACATTTTTTGTTCCTTCTTCATTACGTTTGCCTACATTTTCGATCATTTCCATCATCTTCTCCTTAGTTTCAAAGTGGTATTTAGATGTTTTACTATTATTATTGTTGTTATTAGTGTTATTATTATTATTATTATTATTATTATTATTATTATTATTATTATTATTATTATTATTATTATTATCATTATTATGTGGAACTGAGTTATTTTTGTTTGTTTTTATTTATCTTTAGAGATCTACAAGGTAAATAACCTTCCATTTTCTGTACATTTATTCATCGTTTTTGCCTATATTTTGGTCATTTCCATCATATTCCCCTTAGTTTCTATGAGGAATTAATTTTTATTTTTTTAGAATATTATGTGAAATTGAGTTATTTTTGTTTGTTTTTATATATCTTTGAGTGATATACAGAAGCCCTAACACGATTTGTTGATCGAGGATTTGTAGATCTAGTTGTTCAATATGTTCTCAACGGATCTACTGTAAAAATAGACTTTTGGGTAATATTTGCAATATTGCTTAATTTTTTGTCTATTCTTAATCATTTCTTTCGATGCGTCTCATTTTGTAAATAAATCTCTTATCATATGAAACGATAACTGTATTTCTTGATTGGAGCTCTACAAAATATCATTTTGGTTTTTATTTCATTGGATGTGAAGATACCTCTTTTTAGGAAATAATTGAATCGAATTCCAATAAACAAAGAAAATTATAGTGTTACTATATATTAGGTAATTAAAAAAATTATATTCTTGAGTTAGTACTATATATTAAATATTTACATTAACTCAGATATATTTTTTAATTCGGATAATAAAGGTGCTTTTGAAAATTTCATCGTATGCATTTTGCCTTGATTAGGGGTTTTACAAACTATTTGAATAAGCTATGATTTTTGGTAATTATAAAAATATATATTCATGAGTTAGTTATATATATATTAAGTATTTTGCATTATTTCGTATAACATTTGCATGTGTGACTTTGAGCTTAGAAGTTATATTTTCGAATACTGATTCCATTGACACGATTCATTGATCTAAGGTGAAAACTGATTTTTGAGTAATATCTGTAATATTACTTCTTCTTTTTTATCTAGTGTTAATTTTATATTACATATTACATAAGGGTAAATATCTTTTTTTTTAAGAAAAATATATTTTAAAAATAATATAATAATTTTATTTTCCATGTTTTTGTATTTTCTATTTCTTTTACAATGGTTGACATCCACAACAAAATTGGAAAAAATAAGTTGTAGACACCACAATACTATTTTTATTTTTTCTTATTTCTTTCATTTTTTAAATTTTCAAATTGACCTTTTCTTAAGGGCATATTAATACTATTGAATAGGAATTATATTTGATAACATAAATAGAATTTATCAGTAAGAAATATAATATTTAACAAGAATTATTTAATAGGCAATATAATATTATATATAGAATAATATACAAACAAATTATTCTATTTAATATTTAATAAGATTTATATTTCACAATATAATTAGTTAAAGATTATTAATACCATTAGTATAAGGAATAAAAAATTTCCTTTTTGAAATTCGGTATTGCCCAATAGTTTTGAAGTACGCTTCAATAGCCTATTACATTGGGTATAGGTAGTAGTAGCAAGACCTTATGTCTTAAAGAACTATGATATTTGATATTGGCATTAAAAATATCCTATATTAATTTTTTTTTTTAATTTAAATTCTCTATCACTTTTATTTATGCAAATTGGATTATTTTTAATCATTTTTGTTTTAATTTTTGCCAAATGGATATGTCTTAATGAAATATTTTCAAAATATTGTATAAAATTTATAGTTATTTGATACAATATTCAATTTTAAAGATAAATTCCTTCATTTTTAAAAAAACATAAAATTATGTAATAAAATTATTATTTTAGTGATTAATATTAAAAATGTCACGTGCCATGCACATGCATGTTACTAATATATTTAATATGGGAAAAGTTTATATAAGGTTGCAACCTTAAGAAGTATAATTATAAATGCACCTCAAAAATCTATGGGAAAGGTTGTTTTAATGTTGAAAAACCCTCTATTTGATTATCTCGACATCGATATATATGAATATAAAAAAAAAAAAGTTTTTGAGTCGCAGAAATAATGCATCTTGCAACACATTAACTAGGTTGTCCATTTTCAAGACTTTCATATGTTTATAGATCTCCTTGATTTTAACTATTTTTGGAGTTTAAAATCTTTTAATTAGATATGAAAATAGATTTTAAAATAATCCTAAGAATTTTTTACAACAAATTACATGTTATGATAAAATTTGGAGGTGCGTCTTAATTGAATTGTTTAAGGTTACAATCTTATAGAAACCGCACCCATTTAATATATATGTTTTATATATTTTATACTAGGCTTGACCCAATCAGGTATATTCCAAACCTGGACCTGACCGCTCGGTCCGAAACATGGACCCGACTTGGTGGGTTGACCCGCCGGATTGCTAACCCTAATATTGAGATGCAACTGTGTAAAGCCGTGGCTTTACAAAATATTCTTCCATTTGAGTAAAAGAGAATCGCCAGAAAAAAGACATTTTTTAATCAATAAAAGCAAAGTAAACGAGAACGGGAGAGACAGATTAATATCATGCAATTTAACATTACTTAAGGGGAAAAAAGCATATACTCTCAAAGGTGCAAAGTGTTGTAATTAGGCGGGGAAGGCATGCCCGCGACCCATTTTTTCAAATAGTTTAGGAGTTCGTTTTTTTTAAGGACCCACTCATTTTTTCAATTAGTTTTAAGGTGGTAGTGGGGTGGTGTTAGTAAAAATAAAAAACACAATGTGGTGACTAAGGTGTGGGGGTACTACTATTACGACCAAGCCCATTTCCCAACAAAGATAATGGATTCTCTATTTAAACTTTTAGCTTGCCTCAGGAACCACATAAATATTGGTTTGTGCCAATTGGTTTGGCACACTGTTGGAAAAACCAGGCGATCTAACCGCTAACTACCCAATTAGATTAGAACTGGCCACTGGCTCGTTCCGATTTTGGGCGGTTTTAGTGATCGACCGGTATTTTAAAAAAATGGCTATAAATCTCAAAAATAAATAATTTGGTTTGTAATGTATTTTTTAATATTTTTTACATTATGGTGATCATTAATATTCGCTTTTATATTTTTCGATCTTTTTTATAAAATTTTAAAAATCGGCACTAATCGATTCGTTAAAATCCATTTTTTTTTAATTAATTTTCAACTTCATTTGAATGTGTTTTGTTTTAATCATTCTTTATATGTTTTTCTTATTTTAGTAGATTTTTTTGTATCTTTTTATTTTTTTTTCAACACTTTTTTGAATGCCGAGGACTTGCCCAGTTAGAATGATTGAATCTTTACCAGGTAAGCTTGTTAAACCCCTTTCAAACCCATGTCCGACTAACCGTTATGGTTTGATTTTGCGATCTCTGATTTAGCGTGTAGAGGAAGAAGCAGTGACAACAAATATTTTGACTTAGTGCTCGTAAATTTGTACGGGAGTTGGCATCTTTGAACTCACGTGTAGGGGTGGCAATTACTGACCCAAACCCGACTGGATTAGGTCTAAGTTAGATCATCATCCAACCTTTTTTCAACTATTTGCCTTGACATCTAGTTATAAGTTAGATATGATCTACAATTTGGTCCATGTGAATTGCACTCAGAGGTGGGGTGTGGGTCTATGAATAAAAAATGTTTTTATATATTTAACTATTCAACAATTTAACAATTCGGAACTACTCCAATTCAATACCATTTTCTAATGGGTGTTTTGAGATCAAATTTAACGATCTGTAGGTAATTTAATAAATGTAAAAAGTTTATATAAGAACGGGCCCTTAACAATCAAATTAAGGAACACCTCAAAAATTCATTAGAAGATGCTGTTTCAATATCCAAAATTCTTCTAGTTGATCATCTAAACTTCAAGATATATGGACATGAAAAAAAATTAATTTCAAGTCTTAGAAATAATGCAATATATTTTTGGACTGTCAATTTTCAAGTGTTCATAAATATGTTTGATCTACACCATTTTTAAATCATTAAATTTTATAATTAGAGATGAAAATAAATTTTCAAGCCATCACAAAGATTTCCAGTATTGAAACAATATCTTTCGATACTATTTGAAGGCGTGCCTTGTTTCAATGGTTTAGAGCGTCGGCCTTATGCAAACCACACCCTTAATAAAATTTTCTGCATTTTATACTAGTTACGGAAAAAGTTTATATAAGGTTGCAACCTTAAAATGTAAAATTACATATGCACCTCAAAAATCTATCGGAAAATGTTGTTTAAATGTTGAAAAACCCTCCAATTAATCATCTTGGCATCGACATGTATGAATATATATATAAAAAAAAGATTTTGAGTCCTCGAAAATCTAGACCGTCCATTTTCAAGATTTGAGGTTCATATGTTTATAGATCTATTTGATTTTAACCATTTTTTTAGTTTAAAATTTTATAAAATAGATATGAAAATAGAATTTCAGATAATCCGAATAATTTTGACACCAAAATTACATGTTATGATAAAATTTGGAGGTGTGCCTTAATTGGATTGCTTAAGGTTGCAACCTTATAGAAACCACACCCTATGGTTAATATTGTGTATTTTACACTAATATATATAAGGACGGACGTCCCCAACCCGGAACCGGCCCACACTATAGGATCCAAGCTGGACCCCGAATGGATCCGACAACCCAATTGGGTCAAGGTCAAGTGGACCTAGACTCGACCCGTGAGGTCCATTATTTGAGCTAAGACCTAGAACCAGTCAGGTCAACCCATCGGGTCCGGTCATTTTCCACCCATGTGGTGGCACGTGGACACTCAGAATCATGTTTTAGAGACGTGTGGGGGAGAGGAGGTGAGAAAAAAAAAGTTATTTCATAATAGAAAGAGAGAAACAAAAAGATTCTCATCATTTAGATGAATTATTCTAGCCATGGAATTGCAAATTGATTCGCCATTGAATTCTAAGGAAGTGTCTCAGGAAAAAGGCGAAAAAGCTGCACCTTTATCAAACTTTTCTCCTTTGTCTTTTCAATGAGTAAGTATCATTTCTTTACTGCATGCTTCCAATGGGTCTCAATCAATTTGTTCTTTTCTTTTCCCATCACTACCTTACTACATACATTAGACGACAGAGTTGTTCATTCATTAGGTGGTTAGGATTGATTTTTTCTTCCCATTTCCTTAATTTGTATTTTTTAAAGTGATTTTCTATACCGGGCGTGGTTTGCATAAAGCCGACCCGAAATAATTAAAGTCTTCAAATAATGTTGAAAGATGTTGTTTCAATACTGAAAATCTTTGTGATGGTTTGAAATTTTATTTTTGTATCTAATTATAAAAGTTAAAGCTTCAAAAATAGTGTAGATCGAACAGATATATGAACACTTGAAAAACCTGAAAATTGATGGCCAAAAAAATGCATTACAAGACTTGAAATTCATGTTTTCATTTGTCTATATACATCTTAAGGTCGAGATAATCAATTTGGGGATTTTAGCATCAAAATTTCATTTAGTGAATTTTTTAGGTGTTTCTTAATTTGATTGTTTAGAGCCTCGCTCTTATATTACTTTTTCCTTACCTATATCTTGCTTTCTTTCTTTTTTCTTCATTTTGGTAGGCAATGTTAGCTCAAACTCCATAAACACTAAGCCAAGCAGTCAAAGTTCAAATACCTACGCAGGTGGGGTGGATATCCTCAAAGTGTACGGCTCCAAACTTTTTAAAGTGAAGAATCTATTCTCTCTCTCTCTCTGCTTTCTTTTCACAAGTATATATTGTAGAAATAAATATAATCCTTTTTAACTCATGAGAAAGGTATGAATATATCCTTCTCTCTCTGCTTTCTCTTCACAAGTATATATTGTAGAAATAAATATAATCCTTTTTAACTCATGAGAAAGGTATGAATATATCCTTATAAATAAGGAATTTGTTGCACTATATCCGATAGACAAAAGCAGGACATATCCTGGTGGCCCTACCAAATCTTACAAAAATTTGCACCATGAGAAGTTATCAGCAACCATGATACCTTCCTCTGCAAAAGAAAGTACGAACTTTGTGTAGGAAGAAATAGTACTTGAGCATTATTAAGTCAATTTTCAAAATCCTTGGATTTATAGCTTTTTATTATTATTCCTGCAATCATAGGATAAATACAAAGCCACACCTAAACCTATGTAAAAAATAAAAATAAAAATAAATATAGCTTTAGTAGTGTAATTCGAGAATGATCAAAGATTTGTTGTGTAGTATATGCAATTTTACTTTGGAATATTGACAATTTATTTGAGGAATTTAGAGACTTGATCAGGTTAATAATATCTGAGCCATTGAAAAGCGAGATGGTCCCACGTTCCTTGCATCCTCTAATTTTCTAGTAGATTAATAAATGAGAGGTCAAGGTGTAAAGCCGAAAGATAGTATACTTCCTCATGAGTATACTATCCATTTAACCCTTGATAAAACTCTACTTCGACTTAGTTTTAGACCCCAAATTAATGGAGATACAACCTCTTCAATCCATAGACTTAACCTAAATAAAAAAGATTTCCAAAGGCACCCTCTGGAAAAAATAATGTCCCAAGATTGAATGGGAGGAAAGTATAGAACGAGACCATTTACTTTTTCTGCAAGGTGGTACAAATAATCTTGACCATTGGATGTAAAGTTGGGTGGATGCAATTGTTCCATTGACCAAGCTCAAACTTCAAAATAATTTTTTTTGAATTTTATGACACATCCAAACTGTCAAATGGTTGTAAGGAATTGCGCCCATTTTATGTAAATGGTCTCATTGTATACAAACCCGATTAAATAGAAACCGTCTAATTTTTAGAGGGTAAGATTTAAGGGTTAGAAAATTCTAATTTCAAATTTTTTCTCTTGAGAATAATCATATAATGATTCTTAGATGGTTCTTAAATTTTCAAATTGCAAAAAAACCTCCCAAGTGAGTCTCCAGACTGAGGGAGTAAATGCAAACTATGCTCTCGAGGGAGCATAAAATACGTGCCGATTAAAGTTAGAAGCTTTTAAGGGAGTCCTAGGTTTCCATTTGTAATGGTTATGCCCATATGGGGCTAAGAGAATGTTCTAACTTCAATGGTTCAAGAAGTTTTAGTAATTCACAACTTTAAATTGCCTTTACTATGGTTCCCTACCCGTTTTCCGTTCAATATGGGCGCCATTTAGTGCTTGTATTTGTCTTTTCAATGTCTAAAACAGATAGGTTTTACCGGTTCTGGTTTAAATTGTTTGATCGGACAAGCCGGATCAGTAGTGCACAGTGTTAATTAAAAAAAACATAAGGTGTGAAATTTGAGACCAGACGATTTACCTTTGATATAAGGTGGCCACAATTATTTACAACCATCCGATGTGAAATTTCAGAGCTTGGATGTATCATAAAGTTCGAGAAAATTTCTTTTGAAGTTCGAACTTGGACAATGGAATAACTGCAACCACCCAATTTTACATCCAATGGTTAAGATTAATATGACCACCTTGTACCAAAAGTAAATAGTCTCATTCTATACTTTCCCATAATTAAATGAAAAATTGCTAAAAAGCTTAAAATCAAAATCACATGTTTTATTTCATCAAAAGATGCGGATAGCATGCAACCAGCCTGCATATTGTAGAAATGTGGGCTTGGCAATAAATATATTTTTTAAATATAATTTGATCCTAATTTTTAGATAATATATAATCTTTAACATGGAGATCATAAATATGAAAAAAATATTAAAAATACTAAAAAATAATTATATTAAGAAAACATTTGAACTGTTAGTTACAATTGTTTTTAGATGGACCACTTATTTGCATCCATCTTTAAGATGGATGTGTTATACCTATGGACCGTATATTGTAGAAATGCGGTCCAAACTAACAATTGTTCTTCATCTAATCGAGGCTACGTATCAAAAGTAAAATAAAAAGTACTTTGGGAAGAAAATGGGAGAATAATAGCCAAAAATCGATCTTAGACCTTTTTTGTTTTGATTCAAAAAATTTTGTTTTGTAATTGTGATAGAAAAGTTTTAGGATAAATTTGAATGAATATAGCGTTAATACGTGAAGTCTCTATTTCCTAGGATTCACATGTACCGTACCTAATATTTAGCTGTCGAGGTTCCTACACATATCGAAAATCACGTGAGCTTTTATGGGGTTGTACCCTAGTTGTTTATAATATAAAACAAAGCTATCTAACTCCTAATAAAAATGGGAGTAGAAATTAGTGGGTATTTTCCATATAGTTTTGTTATTTATAAATAAAGCTTCCTAAAGATAGAAAATTAGTGAAAAAAAAACTGGAGAGAGAAAACAATGAGTTCCTATAGTTCTTTAAGTGGGTGTTCTAGACAAAAATAAAAAAAAAACCATGTTTTAAGCTCTATGAGAGAGAGCTTGTTTTAAGCTTTATGAGAGAGAGCTTGTAAACCATTGTATCGTCTATGCTTGCACCCGTGTTTTTCTAATGGGAAAAGTTTATATAGAGCCTAGGCTCTAAATAATCAAATTAGAGCTTACTTCAAAAATTTCATTAGAAGAGGTTGTTTTGACATCCAAATATCATCAAATTGATCATCTCGACATCATGATACATGGACATGAGAAAAAAATAGATTTCAAGTTTCGGAAATAGTGCATCTTGTAACGTATTTTTTTTACCGTCAATTTTCAAGATTTTCAAGTTTTCATAGGTTTTCTTGATCTATACTATTTTTAAAGCTTTAAATTTTATAATTAAAGATGAAAATATTTTTTAAGATTATTACAAAAATTTCCAGTAGTGAAACCATATTTCTTGACACTATTTGAAGGTGGGCTCAAATTTGATTGTTTAGAGCCTCGGCTCTATACAAACTGCACCCTTTTCTAATTAGTGGAAGATAAGCTTGTTGCCCTGTAGATGTTGATAACTTGCTGAACCAAGTCTTGCTATTTTGCTTTTTTTTTATTTTCTGCATTATTTCTTTCCTTTTACTTTTGCCCAAATCTTGGTTTCTATCCTTTTCAATTGGTATCAAAGCCTAGGTCCCTATTGATCATAAGGTTTTGGCAACTCGCATATCTTTGAAGATGGATAGAGGAATTTAAACCAAATGTGAAGTTTTAAAATTTGATAGTTAGAATTTCTCAACCTAAAAATGGTTGTATAGTACTTTAAATGGAAAGAAAAGAAATTTGTATGATAGATGATGAGGAATTTGATGAGAATGATGAGTTTGTCAAGACATATATTCTTTTGGCCTTAGATGAATCTATTTTATTCAATATGTCCTCAGAAAATACTAAAAAACGACAAGCTAAAAAATATTTATGAAGGTTAATCTTTTTGTAATAAAATATTTATTCGTCGACAACGTTATAATCTTATAATGAGTGATGGTACTTTTTTACAATGGAACTTAAACGAGTTTAATGTCTTGATTAACAACACTAACTTTTTTTATTTCATGAGATCTTTGAATTGATATTGATCCTAGAGTATAAGCCTTCCATGCCTAGATCATTGATTATAATTTGGAGAGATTTAATTGAGGTTTTATGAGAATTTGTTGACTGATTTCTTGGAAACTTTGATCCAAATTTCCCTCTTAACTCACCTCCTTGATGCTTTACTTTGGTGAAAAAATCTAAGGGAAACTTTGCCAAAATTCCCTCACATAGTTGCCATTTTTATAGCCAACCAAATTGTGAGAAATTGGAGCCTATTCTCCCACAATTTTCTTTCACATTTGTTCCACACAGTTTTTGAGCTTCTCCACTACCAAATCGTGCCAATTAGTTTAGTTGAAATTATGCTTAAAAGCTTCACATATGATGATGTGAAATTGTCCATCATCTTAATGCCATCTGAGTAGTACATTTATGGCATGTAATTAAGTCCAGTGGCGGTGAGCCAGGCACAACGAGCTCGAATTTTGACTTTCCAAATTTTTTGAATGGTAATCATATAAAAAAAAATCCATAATCATGTTCTTTTAAACAATTGTTTGTCTTAATTATGGAGGTTGAGTTTTGTGGCATAAATGTATAATTTGAAATTGATGTATAATTTTGCATTATAATTGAATAGCGCCGAATATCTAAGCACCTGAGTATAGCGTTATGTGTACTCAAAATCTCCTTTTGCAATGTGCTTAAACTTTGTTAAGCAGCCTAACTTGAGTTGTATTCCTTGAATTTTAAAGTGTATGGATGTCTAAAGTGTGGCAGTAATTCATGCTAATATGGCTATAAATGGAACATATGTGGCTGTACTTGGTGTAATTAAGCTGTAAGGCCCATTGTATATCATTATAATTGGATCCATTTACTAACAAGTAGTATCAAAGCCAAGCTCTAAGAAAGGTAAATATGTCTATGTCCTGATTTTACATTGTATTTAAGAAAGTGCACAAGTACTTCATTTGGTCTGATAAGAGGGAGGACCTTAAACTTTCTCTTGACCCATCCCATTACCGGGTAAAGGAAGTGGGTTGTGTTAGGTAAGCATCCGACGTAAAAATTTGTCAAAATTTTTCATGAATCTTGAATCTAACATTATCAAATAGTTTGAAAAATGCAATGATGACGATGATGCACACGTACTTGATCAAACTTTGTCAAAACTTTCTATTAATCCTTAATCTAACATTCTCAAATACTTTAAAACGCAATGATGATGATGATGCACACGTACTTGATCATGGCCGCCAAAGCTATAGTGAACAAATTACTTGAGGATGAAAATTTTAATGCCTGGAATTGAATCGGCCAAAGTATTGAATTGCTTCGTTTTCAGACCAAACCAAAAAAGATTATGAAACGCATCTAACAACACTAGTCAATATGTCCAAGACGTATGCTAGAAAAAATGAAGTGTGTTCATTGGAAAAAAGAAATAATGGAGAACATGAAAAAAGACCTATGACACACCTTCTTATCCTCCGAAGAAAATGATCATGAGAAAGCTGAGAGATTAGCGATGCCTGAGCGTGCTACAGTAGACGCCATGTAAGGACTTTTAAGTATGTGGTGAGAGAAGTTGAAGCCCTCTGAATGTTCTTTCATGCCCCCTCTTCCACACTATTTTTAATCCACTCTTTCTCCCTCATGGGAAAATTCCTTGGCTAATTTGTTGGCTCGTGACATATCCCTTTCCATAGACAACATCACTACCTTCCTTGAGGTGTAGGAAGAGTGGCGGACCGTGGGGATGGATGGACTAAGCAACCGGTTCAACCTAAGAGGGCCATCCTCACAACCCATAAGACTTGATGTGATACTGGTGCCGGACCAAAGAAAGAGAGGGTGTGTGTGTGTGTGATTTTTGACACGGATAATGGATGAAGGGATTCATATGTGGTACGGACTCAGGTGCCACGTTCATGTAAGCAATATCACGAATGGATTCCGATCTTTTCAATAGTTGAAGAAAAAGAACTCAAAATATTTTCATGGAAGGAAATCAAAAGGAGCAAGTACTAAGAAATGGATATTTGCTACTAAACCTACCTAATTGGGAGGTCGTCATCTTAAAAGACACTACTCTTGATGTTTCCTGGAATGAGGAAGAATCTAATCTCTGTTTCTGAGAGTGTCAGTGGATGTGTTTCTGGACATGTTGCATTTTTCAAAGGAACTAAGGTGTTTGTCCACCGGGTGATCTCAAGGGAGATCTTGTTTTCGTGGCTCACTTGATCCAAGGGTTTTACCAAGTTGAAATAGAGAGTAACTTGATTATGTGTGGGATTGCATGAATGATTGATTACTACATTTTAAGGTTCTTAAACTTTATTTAAAGAAAAAAGTTTATATAAGGTTGCAACCTTAAAATGTAAAAATAAAGATGTACCTCAAAAATCCATAGGAAAAGGTCGTTTTAATGTTGAAGAACTCTCTAATTGATCATCTCGATATTGAGATATATGAATATGAAAAAAAAAAAATAAGATTTTGAGTCTCAGAAATAATGCATCTTACAACACATTTTCTATATCATCTATTTTCAAGATTTTCATATGTTTATAGATTTATTTGATTTTAACCATTTTTTATGTTTAAAATTTTATAAATATATATGAAAATATATTTTCAAACTACATGTTATTGATCAAATTTGGAGGTGCACCTTAATTGGATTGTTCAAGGTTGCAACCTTGTAGAAACCACATCCTTATTTAAATATGGGTGAAGTTTCTATAGAGCCTAGGCTCTAAACCATCAAATTAGAGCCTACCTTCAAGTGGTGTCGAGAAATGTGGTTTCAATACTATAAATCTTTGTGATAGCCTTAAAATATATTTTCATTTTTATTTGTAAAGTTAAAAGCTTAAAAAATAGTGTAGATCGATAGATCTATAAAAAATTGAAAATATTAAAAATTGACTGTCCAAAAATTCGTTACAAAATACACTATTTCCAAAACTTGAAATTCATTTTTTTCTCCTATCCATGCATCTTGATGTTGAGATGATCAATTGAAGGATATTTGGGCATCAAAACAACTTCTTGTATTGAAAATTTTGAAATAGGCTCTAATTTGATTGTTCATAGCCTCGGCTCTATATAAACTTTTCCCTTTAAATATTTCAAACTTTATATATCTTGTTATATTTTTTTGCGTTTTTTTAATTTGGCCTGGACGAGTCATTGACTCAACTATTTTTACTTGGCCTATTTGACACGGAACAGGTGAGCGACCGGTTCGAACCACGCGTCCAATTTTAAAAAAAGGATGTCTTTTTGTCATACTTGAGGGCGAAATTGGGAAGCTAGAGAGCCTTCCATACATTTACCATTCACTCGTAGATACGTACACACAATTCAAAGGGACCAAATTACTTTTGAGGAACAAAAGAATGTTAGAAATAAAAAGCAACACACACTCAAACTTGCCGATCATGCGCCGAGTGAATGTCTCTCTATTTTGTTAATACTTCACTGAATACATATAATTTGATAGAATGAAGGAACAAATACATGAAATTTCCGACGGAAATTTACGTACCGACCGGTTTATAATGCCATTATAACGAAATAGCCCAAAACTACATTGTTATTATCTGAAGAACGGAATTTAAATTTTTTTTATTTTTTATCAAGTTTGCCCCAATTTAATTTTCAAGCCTCGGAACGCTTTGTAACCCCGACAATTTTGATTTTTTACCAATTTTAGCTTCAATCCGATTTTTCAAAACTTGAACCACTTGGTAACCTCGACATTTTTCATTTTTTACTAAATTTTCCCTCTTATTATTTACTAAAAAAAATTCAACAGAAAGCAATCTAATGTTTCGAACATCGGACCACATTCTGTTTTGTTTTTTTTAAGTAAAACCAAGCGACCCGATGGTTCGAACATCGGACCGCATACTATTCATTTTTTTTTTACTAAACAATGCGGTCCAATATTTGAACCATCAAACCGCTTGGTTGTCTCAAATATTCCAATGCAAGTTCGAGTCAGAAATTGACCTTTAACCCTGCAGCTCTATGGGAGAAACATTCAAAAGAAAAAAACACATGTCCAAACAATTTAACCCCGCATGTCTATGGGAAAGTATTACAAAGAAGGAAACATGTCCTAACAATTTATTTTGAGAGGTATCTCGCAAAACAATAAGACAAATGTTCTTGACAGATGAAATATTTGAGACAACCAAAGATGTGGAAAGAGCTTGACATGATCACCTTATGGTCTGATGGTTCAAATTTAGGACCGCATTATTTAGTAAAAAAATTGAACTGAATGCAGTTCGATTTTCGAACCATCAAACCGTTTGGTATACTTAAAATAATAGAAGAGATTGCAGTATGATGTTCAAAACATTGGATCACCTTCTGTTGAATTTTTTTAATAAATAATATAAAGGCAAACTTGGTAAAAAAATAAGAAATGTCGAGATTACCAAACAGTTCGAGTTTCGAAAAATCGAATTGAGGCAAACTTGACAAAAAATCAAAATTGTCGAGGTTACAAAGTGTTCCGAAATTTGAAAAATCGGACCAAGGGAAAATTTAGCAAAAAAAAAAAAAAATCAAGATTCTATCCTTCCTATTAATAACAGCCTATTTTTTAGTCATTTCATTATAACGATATTATAGACCGGTCCTTACGTGAATTTCCCTAATTCAAAAGTATGTGGTTTATGGGAAAGCGTATTACTACATGTTACTTCAAAATAGAAACAGAAATAGAGGAAAGGGGTTGAAGTCAAAGAAATAGCACCAACTGTGACTTAGATACTGGTCTCGATTTCCATTCCTACAAATGCTAACCTGTTTCAAAAATTGGTAATCCACTACTAACAGTTAGTGTTAAAAAAAAAAAAAAATTTAAAGAGAGAAATAGCGAGGGTACGAACCCAATTGTGGAGGTTCAAACGTAGGACTCTTGAACATATGTCCAGCCTAAGTCTTATTGTCTTAGTGTTTTGACCTAGGTTCTCGAGATAGTAGGTGCTTTGGAGAAGTGTCAGATCCAGTATTGTACATTTGTTTTCACAAAAAATCTAGATACTTGGAGTGATGTTTTGATTAAAGACGATGGACTTCTTGTTGAGATTCAAGGAATCCAACAAAGCACTGATTTAACTATGCTGGCCATTGGTTGGTGTGGCTACTGCTAACCACGTCGAAATTATAGCACTTTTTCATGGGTTTTTTATTAGTGGAAACTTAGGTAATAAGGGAGACTCATTGAAAGTCATGTGCAATAGAGAGCAGAAGGTGCCCAGGAAGCTCAAAGGTCTAGCTTCAAATTCTAGTTATGGCGGAACACCTGACAATCTCCTTTCTTCATGCGAGGAGGCAAATGCCTTGGCAGATACTCTTGCTGAGAGTTGTGCATCTTTGCCTTTGCTTCTTGTGTCTAATGATGTGATTGTAATCACATTTGTGTAATTTGCTTATCAATAAAATTTGATACTATTGGTCAAAAAAAAAAAATTTAATTAATTTTTTAAATAAATATCCATTTATTAATGATAATATCCAACAGACAAGAGTGACAAAACAAGATTTGTATAGCCAACTTCAAATAGTTGGGATAAAATTGACGATGATCCAATGCACAAGAGGGCAAACAAATCGAGAAATGGTCCAAATTTTTCAAAAAAAAAAAAAAAAAGAAAAGAAAAAAAGAGGGCAGATTCAACTATCAGTGGCATGTGGAATGATTCTAATGGAAATCCTTTGAAATAAAGCTCTTTCAGATAGTTATTTGAGATTAAAGCGTGAGTTTAACAAAGAGAACTACATATAAAAAAAAAGAAAAAATAGTTTAACAAAGAGAATTAAAGAAAGCCAACAAATTGTAGTACACTAAAAAAATAATAAAATAAAAGGACATTAGAGTTGCATGGCCTATGTGAAAAAAGGTGCAATTAGCATACAGATGCATCAGTAGCTGTAGAGGTAAAGTGCACCTTCAAATTTTATCATGGTACATAATTTTGATGTCAAATTTTCTTAGAATTATCTCAAAATCTATTTTATATCTAATTATAAAATTTTAAATTTCAAAAATGGTTAAAATCAAATAGATTTATAAACATATGAAAATCTTGAAAATGGGCGGTGTAGATAATATGTTGTAAAATGCACTATTTCTAAGACTTAAAATCTTTTTATTTTTCATGGTCATACATCTCGATATCAAGATGATCAATCAAAAGATTTTTCAACATTAAAACTACATTTTTCGATGGATTTTTTAGGTGTATCCATAGTTCTACATTATAAGGTTGCATCCTCATAAAAACTTTTTCCATATGAAAATAGAGTATGTAGGCGGTTCATAACTGAAGTCAACAGAACTACCATATTTTCACCATTATCCACGCTCTACTCTAGAAGGTGACAATTTTCAAAATCATCAGATAGTTGCGTAAAACACTAAGGTGAACATCAGCCTACCCCAAATAATTGGGATAAGGTTTGGATGATGACTAGGGGGAATATTAGAGAAGGCAAAGGCAAAAGGCCAAGATAGTGACAGCCTGGGGGAAATAGACTTTGGGAGTTTCTCCTGAAACAAACCAAACACACTAATGCTGTTAATGTTGATAGAACTGAAGAGGGTAGCCAGTTTTCCATAGAGAAGCACAGTGAGATAATCTAGGTCTTGAGCAAAGTGGATACTGATGTACATTCCTAGTATCATTGAGATGATGGCAGTTTCCCTTCATGTCTCCAATCAGCTTGCTCTCCTTGGGTTGTTGATTGAGGGGAATTTGAACATATCATGGTTTAACTCTGCAAATTATTCCATCCTACAACCTTATCCATGAGGAAAGTCGGTCTCTCCTAAGGGCATCATGCTACACTCCCTACAAGTACAGTATTCAGGTACACATTCTATACCAATCGTTCATACTTCTAATGGGTGGAGAGTTGAGTAATTGTTCCCGCTAAAGGAAAAGCTTGGCTAAAGCGATGGGCAACAACAAATCACCCACCAGCATCAGTTAAACATATACAGTGGACATTGGGTCTGAATTGTCTATTTCATGCTCGTACAAAGTACAGAATATTTTCCTGAGTGCATTAAGAAGCAGTTCAAGCGGCGGCTAGGAGACACCAGGGGCAGATGCAGCAGAAATCCACTCTGGCTAGGCCAATGTAGAGAACCTCGGCCAACTGAATTCCAAGCGCCTGCCTTGACAGGCCTGGCGCATGAACTTCCTAGGGCTCCTCAAAACATGAGGACAGAAATTCCATAGGAAAGCCTTGGGGGGTGAATGAAGTCCAAGAGAAGGGTTACGGATTCCATCATTGGCACTTTATCTTCAACCCCTTTTTCGGGTCTAACATCAGGCTTAGCATCCCAATTAATTTCATTTTGACATCAAGGAAGAAGCTTTCAAGTAAAAACCAATTCAAATCCAAACATTTTGATTTTCATACCTCGCAAAAACCTCAAGGAAGCTTAAAGAAAAGGGTTTAAGATGTGTAAGGCTACAATTCACTTCCAAACATTGACAATCCGTAATTACATAAAAAGGGAAGTGCTTTTCCCCAATCCCTTTCAATTTCACAATGCCTTCTAGCGCATCAAGCAAACATTCTGATCCAGAACTTATTCATTGCAAGTTTTATAAAAAGCAACTGAGGGTGTTATTTATCAGTACAAGCAACACAAACCAGTTGTACTGCCTAATGGGAATGCAGCCCTGTTTGAAAGAGCCTGTTGCGTTGTAAGGTTGCCTCGCCCAACCCCACGCCCCAAAAACCCGTACTGAAAAAAAAAAAAAAAAAAAGGAACTCCTGCACTTATCAACTTAATACAAGTGTTTGATTTTTTTCTGGATAAGTGTACACAAGTTTTTCCATTTTTCAAAAGACAAAAAAAGGTAGTTTTTTTTCCTTATCTCCAGACAGCCTAGGCCCTAGAAATGCATTAGCAAATTATAAGTCCTCAAATATGGCATTCCTACAGAGTCTTGCTGGAACTAAAGATGAGGCAGGCTACGAGTAAGATGTGTGAACCAAAAGTGTTGTACCTCTGGAATAACTCTTTTCAAGCCCTCATGAGTGAGCAAATAGATGACAAATGAGATGCAAGATAAAACATCTGAGATTTGGGAGAATAAGCTCTTCCAGGGGAATAACAAAAAAGGGGCAAACTTCACCTTTACATAAATCTGTTTAGTCACAATTCTTTTGACGGGTTGGAGGAAAGAAATGTGAGAGTAATGGTGAAAATTTTGGCTACATGACCCCCACAAAGCTTAGAAAATGGCGCAAGTCATCTCAGAAAGAGAAAACCAACACTCAAATTCCAGACAGTTCCACGAGGAAACGAAACAGACAGAGATTTCCGAGTCTTGAAAAACACAAAACACTTGGGACTCACTTGACTCCCAGATAAATCAGTATGTTCGGTAGACTTTAGCCAGTATTTCTGATATGCAAGTTTAAAGTTTACAGACTCCAAGAGTGCTTGAACTGAGAGCCAATTTGGTTGACTGCTATGAAAATTCTTAAACAAATTTGCTGAACACCGATTTTACTATAAAGATGTGTGTAATAGAGATGTCATCATATCCTCTTGCTTTATGTAACAGAGAGAGAGAGAGAGAGACGCAGATAATTAAAGTTGTAACTCAATACACCTTTGTAACATGCAAGGACATGGTCCTCACATTATACAATTATACACATTATACTAAGATCCAGGCTAGCTCAGCAAAGAAAATAGAGAGACATGTGCAGTTGTAGTTGTGCACATCCTTGCATTGCATGTAAAAAAGTTACTGTTTGGAAAAGTACCTGCAACTGTGTTATACTTCATCTTGCTCATTTTTTGTTGATGCAAATCTCCCCATCCAATTCAAGACAATCAAAGATGATTTTCTTACTTGGCTCAATTCCAACAAATCCATATTCCAAAACTGCTTCAAAATTGAACCCCAAAAAAGCATGCCATTTTCAAATATGGATTTTTCAAACACCAACACCTATGTTTTATATTCAACAACTCTCATATCTTCTCCCAACTTATGATCCACTGGCTCTTGTATATGCTAAACCTAATGATGTTCACATCATGTGACATTGATATCGATACCTAATGCCCTCAGAATACTTGCAAATATAAGGAGAAAAAACTTTAAAAAAATATAATACGAGAAAACCTAAGATTATGATACATATATACAAGCACCATATATGTATATCCATGTGAGATTGTGTACAGGAAAAAGATTCTATACCCCAAATGCCAATACTTACCAGCCAATGGGCCAAAACACCTAGCTAGGAGATTTTAGCCACATAAATTATCCAAAACAATTTTTATTAACCTAGTGATCAATTCCCCCCAAAAATGATTGTGATCAACTCACCCCTCCTAACCAATGTTGTATTATGTGTATGTTGCACATGATCAGCCTACCTAAGTCTACTTTCTCCCATCTTATCGCCTATTGGAGCCACCCTTAAGTTCCTTGATATGTATTTATTATGAATTCTATTATTTCTTGTCTTGCCCCTCATCCATCTCAACATCTTCATATCAACTACACTCATCATAGGACATTGTTTCTTGACTGCCCAACATTCCACCCCATAAAGCATGGCCGATCTTATACTTGTCTTATAGAACTCCCCCTTCAGTTTTAAAGGTATACGTGGTGATCACATAAAACTCCGGATGCACTTCTCCACTTCGCTCCAATTCTACGCACATCTTCCTCAATCTCTCCATTTTATTGGATTATCGACCATAGATATTAAAAATAATCTGTTTTAGATATTTCTTGGTCATCAATCTTAATTGCTTCCTCGTTTCCACTTCTATCATTACTAAACTTGCATTTTATATATTCTGATTTACTCCAATGAATTTTTCGGAGCACCCCTACAGAGTTTTAATTTTGTATTGACGCCGCCTCTAGTCTCATCAATCAAAACTATGTCATCCGCAAACATACAAGGTATACCTCATCCTATAAATGCCTAGTTAATCCGTCCATAACCAAAACAAAGAGATATAGGCTCAACGCCGACCCCTGATATAATGTTGTCACTGAATATATATATATATATATATATATATATATATAATTTAGAATGAACAGTAATATGCAGTACATCACTGCTAGCAGCAAGAGCAAAGGATCTGCTATCTAACTTACGTTGTCCTACATTAGAAAATATCTTCCAATCAATAAACAATCGGAAGAATATAATTTCGCCTCAATAATGAAAAGAGTAAGTCAACAACATAGTTCCCAACAAAAAGAACCTTCGATTTCTGACCTCAAACAAGAAATCAAAGAAATTAAGAAAGAAGTATCTCAATTAAAAAATAGAATTAGAACTTTGGAATTACAAAACCTATCTCAACCAAATTCAGATACTGATGAAATAGACTTTAATCAATTTATGACAGGCTTCTCATCAGATATTCCAGAATCATCAGAAGTTCCAGAAGCCAAAACACAAGTAATACCACTTCCCTCTGTCAACCTAATAGACAAAATAATGATTCAAAAATGGTTTGTTCAAATTAAAATAATTGTTGCAAAAGACTATAGTTTTGAAACTTCAGCCCTCATAGATTCAGGAGCTGATCTTAATTGCATAAATGAAGGATTAGTACCTTCTAAATATTTTGATAAAACTACCCAAATACTTAATACTGCAGATGGAAGCAGGTTGTTCATCAACTATAAATTATCCAATGCTTCTGTTTGTAATAATTACCAATGTATCACTACACCATTTATAATGGTAAAAGGATTAAGCCAATCAGTGATACTTGGAGTACCATTCCTTACCCTTTTATATCCTTTATCAATAGACCAAACAGGAATATCTTCAAAATATCAAAATGAACCAATACATTTTGAATTCATCCATAAACCAAAGTTAAAGGAAATCAATAATGTAAAAGATCAATTACATAATAAAGAAAAATTTCTTTGTACTCTTAAACAAGAAATTAAATATAAATATATTGAAGAACAAATCAATACTCCTTTAATTCAACAAAAATTAAAACAATACAGCAACAAATAGAAACATCTATTTGTAGCGAACATCCTAATGCTTTTTGGGAAAGAAAAAAGCATAGTATTAGTCTTCCCTATGAACAAGGATTTGATGAAAAACAAATACCTACTAAAGCTAGACCAATACAAATGAATACTATTCTATTAGAAATGTGTCGCAAAGAGATTAATGAACTTCAAAATAAAAAGTTAATACGACCAAGCTCCTCACCTTGGAGCTGTGTAGCTTTTTATGTCAATAAAAATTCAGAAAAGGAACGAGGAGTTCCTAGATTGGTTATCAATTATAAACCTTTAAATAAAGTCTTAAGATGGATTAGATATCCTATTCCTAATAAGAAAGATTTATTAGATAGAACTGCTCAAGCTTGTATCTTTTCCAAATTTGATATGAAGTCTGGATATTGGCAAATACAAATTCAAGAACAAGATAAATATAAAACGGCATTCAATGTACCATTTGGCCAATATGAATGGAATGTAATGCCTTTTGGATTAAAAAATGCTCCATCAGAATTTCAAAAAATAATGAATGACATTTTTAATGCTTATCATCAATTCATGATAGTTTATATAGACGATGTATTAATATTCTCTGACTCCATCGAGCAACATATTAAACATATTAATACTTTTATACATGCAGCCAAAAATGCTGTATTGGTAGTTTCGGCAAAAAAGATTACTTTATTCCAAACCAATATTAGATTTCTTGGTCATATGATTCAACATGGCACAATTATTCCAATTGATAGATCCATACAATTTGCTGATAAATTCCCTGACCAAATACTGGATAAAAAGGAACTTCAAAGGTTCCTAGGTTGTTTAAATTATGTTAGTGATTTTTATCCTAATCTTGCTATCGATTCCAAGCCTCTATATGATAGACTCAAAAAGAATCCTCCATCATGGACCAATATTCATAGCAAAGCAGTCCAAGTAATCAAATGCAAGGTAAAGACTCTTGAATGTCTTTCTCTTCCTCATCCTATTGCTTTTAAAATCATAGAATGTGATGCCTCAGATATAGGCTTAGGGGGCATTCTTAAACAAAAAATAGATAAGCAAGAACAATTACTCCGATACACTTCCAAAGCCTGGAATTCTATCCAAAAGAATTATTCAATGGTCAAAAAAGAATTATTAGCCATTGTTCATTGTGTTTCCAAATTTCAAAGTGATATTCTTAATCAATAATTTCTTATCAGAACAGACTGCAAGGCAGCCAAAGATATTCTGCAAAAAGATGTCCAAAATTTGGTTTCTAAACAAATATTTGCTCGTTGGCAGGCAATACTTTCTGCCTTTGATTTTACAATCGAACATCTTCCAGGGTCTTCAAATTCTTTGCCTGACTTTTTAACCCGTCAATTTTTGCAGGGGGGCAACACTGACTCCAACGACGAACAGCCCTTATCTCTTGCATTGCAATTGTTCGAGGAGAATAAGAATAATAATATTTTACCTTTACCTTCACTTACTAATATGGGTTCTCGAGGCACTTCTCGTCGAGATAAACAACCCATGACCAGTAAAATAATACCATATGAAGGGGAACAACCGCCTTTGGCAATCCGTTCACCTTCCCATTCTCCTGTCCATCAAATTACCTATCCTGAAGCTACGGCTTCAAAACCCATATATTCTCCAGCACAAACTAAATCTGCTTCTCAAACCAATATACCGAGATCTCTTTATATTGAAAGAGCCTATCTCATGGATATCACTATCGATGAGAAACATATAAATACTGAGCCCATAAAACTTGCTCCTCTTTATTTACTTAATCATCTTAACCCTTCTAATGGGGTTAAAACAAGATAATATTTTGAAGCAATACTGATGGAAACAGGATCCATATCTGTTGTCCATTACTACCAACAGAATACAAGGACCATTGCATATTCTAAGGTCCAAATTAAAAATCTACTTTCCTATGAAGAGTGGGGTTGCAATCCCGCGCATGGGAAGAAACTTCATAACCCAGACTTTTCATATAAATATTTCAAGTATGCCGAATACATTGAGGCATGGCATAAATTTTTCTATTATCAAAATCCCAATTATACTCATAACTGGTACATCCAGTTTCGACTACCTGTTTTCGAAAGATTCCCCACCTGGTTTAAAAACTGGTTTTTTGTGTGAGGTTCAACTTCTCAAATTTTACCTCCTGCTTTCCAAACAGTGCAGGAAAAATTCCAAGAATATAACCAAAGTGACAATACCATAGATATCCACCTTTATTTCATGGCCTTATACCAAATACTCTGGATAATGAAATGGGAGTATTCCATCTCCCCTGATACCACCTCTGATTACTCATATATCCCTAGACTTGGAAAGACCATTTCTGTTAAGTGGTGGGACATATTCAATATGGACCCAACATCACTAACTCCAAAAAGAATACCCCAGAAAACCCTGGAAAAACCACAAAGCCAGAATACAGCCAATACTTCCTTTGATTTTCCTACATGCTTCAATCAAACCCTAATGCCTCCAAAGAGACATTAGAAAAACAAATGAAAGAAATATTTGCTGAAGCAGGGAGAAAGCCAGTCTCCTCTGAAGAAACAATACAATCATCTCCCTTACATACCAATCAATATCTCAATCTCCCCATGGAAGATCCGGAAGAAGAAACTGATCCCGAAGAAGATGATCCGGAAGAATTCAGTCAGAGACCATAAAGAATATTCCTGCAATATCACCACCAATGCTGTCAAATCTATCAATAGTACCACCGACGAATACGACGAATACCAACAAAAGAAGATTCTCTTCCAATCTCATCACCAACATCCCACTGACAAAACACTGTACAGAGATTCTGCACCGACACAAGAAGACAAGAAGAGCACTGTGGCACCGACACAACAAGACAAGAAAAGCACTGTGCAAAATGCTTTCACTGTGGCCATTAGCAGAAAAAACAAAAAAATTACTGTAGCAGATGCTTTTAAAAGCATCTCTTTTTGTCGTTTTTATTTTGTTTTATTCCTTCATGTCACGTCACTCACCTTTACGTCTAGTCTCCTTTTGCTTTACCTTTACGTCTCCTCTCCTTTGCTTCGAGACGAAGGTTGCCTCTCTATATAAGAAGACCTCCTCCTTCTCATTGAGGCAGGTCGCTCCGGAGGTCGCTCCAGAGGTCGCTCCAGAGGTTGCTCCCAGTTGCTCCCAGGTTCCCTAGATCATCCCCAAGGGTGCTCAGAAGACAGTCTGAGTTCTCTCTTTGTTCTCTCACTCTTCGTTCAAGTCTTCTCTTCTTATCTCAAAAATAGTTCTACTCTTCTATCATCCTACAGAAATCGTCACAAGGTCTCAGGTAGTACCTTCCCTCATCTTATTGTTGTTTTCTTTCCCAGTAACAGGTTTTGCTATAACTCTCTCTCTCTCTCTTCATTGTTTCAATTTCAGAAAGCTATCCTGACCTCATAGCTTCAATACTTTTCCTCTCTCAATATGTGTGATTGCAATATTACTTCTTTACCTTCATATTGTCCACACCACTGGAAGTTATTTTCCAGATTCTGTATATGCACCCAGTAAGTTATCTTGATTTCCGCTTCTTTGTTTGTTTTTGTTTTTGTTCAATAGTTTGTATAAACAGTGAGTTGTTTGTAATAGTAAATGTGCTACAAATATTTTATGAATAAAGTTTGATATGTTTGATATGAATTATGCAATTTAAGATATTATTTAGTATAAAAGTTGGCAATTTAAATTATGCTCAATGGTTTGTTATAGATGTCTCTATTATTCCGCTTATCTGCATATTACTGTTCATTCTAAATTATTATAGGATTCTACATGAATTAATTAAATATAATAGTTTGATATTTACATATCTACTTTAAAACACGTTTTACTAGGATTGCTTGATCAATTATTACCTTAATAAGATAAATAGGATCGGACTGTAGATCCTGGGCGTTTGTGGACTGTAGATCCTGGACTGTAGATCCTGTTTACTCCTATGACTCCAAGAAATAGAACCAAAAAATTGAAGATACAATAGAAAACCAAGAAAATGCTTTCATGGATACTACACCTATTGATTTGAATAGAATAGCTTATGGAAAAAACTGGAAACCGATAACAGTTTTACCATATCACAAGAGACCAACTCTTGTGGATATTCAATTAGAAGATGATCCAATACAACAAGTCATATCCTATTCAGGAAGATCAATAGTAAATTGGTCAATAGATGGTTTATCAGATTTAAAAATATTCGATGTCATGAGGCACATGACAATGTTTGCATCTGCAAATAAAATGGCAGGCAATTCAGATCAAGAAGTTGTCAAAGCAATAGTGAATGGTTTTACTGGCTGGTTAAGAGGCTGGTGGCATTTTTATGTCGATGATGAAACCAAAAATAGAATCCTAACCAATACAAGGCAATGGACCGCCAGAAATGAACAAAATCAAGAAATAATATACACTGAAAGTGATGCAGTGAATACCCTCATATATACCATTACACTTCACTTTGTAGGCAGTACATCACTGCTAGCAGGAAGAGCAGAGGATCTGCTATCTAACTTACGTTGTCCTACATTATCCCATTACAAGTGGTATAAAGATGTATTTTTCTCAAGATTATTAATAAGAGAAGATTGTCAATTAGATCATTGGAAAGAGAAATTCATATTAGGATTACCATATCTCTTCGCAGAAAAAGTCAAAGAAAGACTGCGAAAGAAAAATAATGGAATTATCATATATTCAGCTTATACACTCGGAGAACTCTCCGCAGAAATATGTGTTGAAGGCTTAGCCTTATGCACTGATATGAAGCTCAAAAGACAATTAGATAAACAAAAGATCACCAAACGAAAAGAACTTGGTGATTTTTGTGAGCAATTTGGATATTACCTTGATAGAAAAAATATGCCAGAAAAATTGTTTAAGAAAAAGAAAAAATACAAAAAATACAAAAAAGACAAATATAAATCTAAACATAAAGATTCATATAAAAAGTCCAAAAGAAAATTAATCAATAAATTTTCCCCCAATACTAAGAAGAAAAGAAAATTACCTGTAGGCTATAAGTGTGGCAAAGTAGGACATTATAAACACCAATGTAAATTAAAAAAGAAAATAGAATCATTACACCTAGAAGAAGCAATAAAAGCAAAATTATATAAAATAATCAATTATGATTCTTCATCTTCTACTTCTACTGATTCTCATAAAGATCAAATCCAAGATGATGCTCTAATATGGACAGAGTCATCTGACTCTTCCACTACCTCTGACACAGACTCTTCTATGTCAGTACAAGATAATGATTGCAGCTGTCCTATACCAACACAGTGTTCATACACTCACACAGGAAGATAATTTTATATTAGACATTACTGACAAGATTTCTGATCCAAATGAAAACAGACCTGTCATCACTCAATTTATTTCATTAACAAAAAATAAGGCAAAACCACTTCCAATCAATAAACAATCGGAAGAATATAATTTCGCCTCAATAATGAAAAGAGTAAGTCAACAACATAGTTCTCAACAAAAAGAACCTTCGATTTCTGACCTCAAACAAGAAATCAAAGAAATTAAGAAAGAAGTATCTCAATTAAAAAATAGAATTAGAACTTTGAAGTTACAAAACCTATCTCAACCAAATTCAAATACTGATGAAATAGACTTTAATCAATTTATGACAGGCTTCTCATCAGATATTCCAGAATCATCAGAAGTTCCAGAAGCCAAAACACAAGTAATACCACTTCCCTCTGTCAACCTAATAGACAAAATAATGATTCAAAAATGGTTTGTTCAAATTAAAATAATTATAGCAAAAGACTATAGTTTTGAAACTTCATCCCTCATAGATTCAGGAGCTGATCTTAATTGCATAAATATCTGAAGATTCAGGTAAGGGACTAGATATCACAGGTGTAATTGGTTTAGGAATAGTAGTAGGAATAGTCGGGGTTTTTTCTGTTGAAACTAACCATTCTATTCTTTCTGCCTGTTTTCCTAAAGATTGCATATACAGATTTGTATAATTATTTTGTTCTACTATATGAGGTATTAATTCCTGTTTCTTACCAAGTTCTTTAGGTAAGATTTTATATGGAGTAGCAATTATATCATACATTGATTGAGGTTGTGGTGGTTCATCCTTTGATGGGATGACTGCCTTAAGTATTATGTTTTTTGCAGGTTGATGTGTACTAGCAGTTGTAGTACCATCAGTACTTAGATAGGTTTTTTCCTCCAATGTTTGGAGTTTGTCAAATGAAGGGATATGGAGTTTATGTTGATAATTGTTTATTAACCATTGAAAATATCC
>NW_006497610.1:19366-43940 GCF_000471905.2 Amborella trichopoda | reverse complement strand
CTATCTCAGACCTCTGCTATCCAGACCTCTGCACCTACAACCTCTGCACCTGTAAACCTCTGCACCTGTGTAAACTCTGTACCTTATCCAACAATAGTTCTGAAGCTATATTCGCCCTCATAGCTCAATCAGGTTCTCTCTTACCTTGCTTTATTACTTATGTGTGATTGTAATATCCAAGATTTACCTTCATCTGCCCTCATCACTGGAAGTTATTTTCCAGTTACTGTTTATGTACTCAGTAAGTTTCCTATCTCCCTGTTTCAGCAACTACTCTGTATCTCTCCGTTTTCTGTTTATCTCTCTATCCGATCTCTGTTTATTTCTCTGCTTTGATTGGTTCATCTATGTAATATCTTTCATGTAAACTTTCTTGTAAAATAAAGTGTGAATTCAGTATGTACTTACTTATGTCTGCATAGTATGCAATTTAAGATCTTATTCAATATTAAAATAGGCAATAACAGTTACGCTCAGTGGATAGTAATTGATATATCAATAGTCCCATTAATAGGAATATTATTGTTCTGTCTTAATTATTATAGAATTTTTCAATCCCTAATTCAGTACAACAGTTTGTTGTTTACATACCTGTTATAATCCTGAACATAGTCCTGACACCTGAAACACAAAACTCAATAAATAGAAATAAAGCAATTATATATATATATATATATATTTGATTTTTTGAGTCTTCATCCATATGAAAGTCCTACCAACCTCTCAACCAACTAGTGAATCCACAAATTATTGCTTTGGCTATTTCATGGTCCTGATTTCCACTTGCCTTGCAGGCGGTGGCATACATAGTCATATGTTTCATGAGATCTAGTATTTGGTTTTCTGCCATACCATCATTATTCCAATTCACTATGGATTTTCCCGAGTAAGAAACTAAGGTTGATGTCAAATCTTCTTCTATTTGTAGATCTACTGGAGTAGGTCTAGGATAGTACATTTGAGTTTGGGATACTGGTCTTACCTTTTTGTCATAATAAATCCTACTTATTTCTAATCTGTCAGTTTTAAGGGCTTTCTCTAATTGTTCAATCTCTTTATCAGGTGCCTTTTCTAGGACCTGAACATCTCCCTTTTGGGTCTTAGAGGATTGAGGCTTATCATCAATATTCAATTTCTTCAATCTTTTGACCCTTTCTTCAATTAACTCACTATTCTCCTCTTTTTTCTTTATTCCTTGCAGGCCAAATTTCCTTGTTTCAATGATTGGAGGAGGTTTGAATAGGACGGCTTCCTTTTTTTTGTCTAAGCTTCTAGGTTCAAGAGTTGGTTTTAACTTGTTTATGGCATTTTCTATTCGAGTGGTTTGTTTCCTATTGTTTGGAAGAAAACGTTTGTATAATTATTTTGTTCAATAATATGAGATATTCCATCAAGTTTGGCAATGCTTTGATCACTTTCTTTGGGTCCTAATTTTAGAGGTGAGGCTCTAATTTCAATTTTTTCCCCTAATTTTTCTCCCGTAAGTTTTAGACTAGTCTCAAGGGGATGAATCGACTCAACTGTTTCTCCCTTGGAGGTCTGAAATGTTTGAAAAGATTTTTCTACCATATTTACTTCAAACTTTGGAATTCTGATGTTGTAATCTTTTGCTATCTTTGACTGTTGCCTTGTGTTTTATCATAAATTTATTAAATTTGAAATGAAAAGCATTTCTCAGAGGTTCTTTAAATTCTTCAAAAAACCATTTTCTTAGTAATTTGTTTTCTTCAAAGTAAAAGTCCTTTTTAATATATTCTTTGTCGATTACAAATTCTTCCTTTTGAATAACATTAATGTCAGAGTCTAGATCGTAAGGAGTTGGTTCTTGTTCTTCTAGTTCAGAAGAACCTGGGGTTTCAACTCTGTAGACTGGTTGTTGAACCTGATTTGGAGTTCTATTTAATCTTTCAATGATAGTCCTTCTATGGGAAGATAATCTTTCATGTTCTGATTGTGGAATTGACGAGGTAGAACTTCGAGGAGGATCCCTATTACTAGGTTTCAGCTATCCTTAATCTAGTTCTTCTGGAGGATGGAAAACTGATTTGTCTCTCCATCATAATATTCTTTATTTGTTCAGGGTCTTTGTTTTCTAGGGTTTTCATTTGAGCTTATGCTTGTAAAGACCATCTTTCAGGTAATTTTACCTGGGACCATGCTATAGACTTGGGTATGACAATGTTTGATTTTTCCATGTTTGTTTGGAAAAATATTGTTTGACCTTTTGAATCCATTTGGACATAAGGTATTCATCACCTTATAACATATTCGATAAACAAAAGCTAAGTTTTGAGAACCTGGGTCCATGTCAAAACCTTGAGTTTTAAGGTTTAGAGTTAGGACCTTTAAAAGATTTGGATCAGTTAGGACCACCGTAAAGTTTGGAAAACAATTGAAGTAGATTGGCCCGTTACATAGGCTGGATTCTACTAGTCCTAGCAAGGAATCAGTAAATCGCTTATGTCTGCTATCTCTTAAATAGAGTAGGGCAAAATTATTCAGTCATGTTCTAGTTAAAGGTTTAACAGCTATTTGGACAAGACTAATGTGTAAATATTTATATTATTTCCTCTTATGATCTTCAATCATTCTTGGGGAAAGTAGTTGAAATTTACCCTCGGTTTCCATGACAGAAATACTTTGTTCTATAGTTTTAATAAAACTACTAGTTTTAAATTCAAATGTTCCTTTACTATAGATATCTGAAATAGGTACCTTACGTATGTTCGAGTTTTGAATTTGTCTTTCTATATTGTCTATTATTATTTCTTCACGGTTATTAACACGTAATGTATTACTAGTAGTAGCTGTCCTATTAGATAGAGTTCTGATAAAGTTTGTCATCATAATTCGAGTCAATCGGAAACAATCCCTACACTTTTCTGGCTCTTCCTTGGCCTTAGTGATCTTTGGGTCACGACGACTTTGAATTTATTATTGCAAACTGTTTCAGAATCCTATATAATAGCCCAGTTTTCTACTAGTACTACAGTTATACCGTTGTATAAGTAACTTGGCTCTTATACCATAAAGCGCAGAAGGACAATAAACAAGAACTAGAAATAAATAGACAATAGACAGGGCACAAGAATTATCATAAGCTAACAATAGACAATATTTAATTGCAATAAAGGCTCAAATATAAAGCATACTTACATCTGACAAATACAGAAACTGGTGAAAAGCTTTAATTGTTCCGAGATGTAAGCAGGAACCTCGGCCCAAAAACAATCACACATAATACTTTTACACTCACTAGGCTAGGTAGCTTGATACACCACCAGATATACATAGGAGTAGAGATCTTACAATAAACAGAGAACAGAGAGAGATTAAAGAGATTACAGCGAGGTTGCAGAGAACAGAGAAGTTGCAGAGAATAGGGAGGTTGCAGAGAACAGAGAGGTTGCAGAGAATAGGGAGGCTGCAGAGAACGGAGAGGTTGCAGAGAACAGAGAGGCTGAGAACGGAGAGGCTGAGAGCAGAGAGGCTGAGAGCGGAGAGGCTAAGAGCAGAGAGGCTACAGTTTGTCGGCTGTCGGTGATGGTGACCTGCTACAGTTTGTCGGCTGTCGGTGACGATGACCTGCTACAGTTTGTCAGTTGTCGGTGACCTGCTACAGTGAAATTCTTTTGATGGCCTAATGGCTGACTTTGTCGGTTACGCTTTTGGTGATATTTTTTGTTGACGATGCTTTTGATGGATGATGTTTTTGATGATGCGTCTCCCCCCACCATTTCTTCATGCTGAAGGAAATTGGATGTCATCACAATCATCACCATTCATGGGGCCAAAATCTTCAGGTTCATCATTTTGGGAAGAGGTGGACATGTTGTCATCAGTAACTTCGAGAGCTTCCTAGAGTTTTAGTTTAAGCTCGATTTTAGATATGGTTGGATTTTGTTGTTGCAAAAGTGCCACATATTCTGAAATGTCCATCTTTTGAGGTGGTGGAGATGGACATTTCAGAATATGTGGCGCTTTTGCAACAACAAAATCCAACCATGTCTAAAACCGAGCTTAAACTAAACTCTGGGAAGCTCTTAAAGTTACTGATGACAACATGTCCACCTCTTCCCAAAATGATGAACCTGAAGATTTTGCCCCCATGAATGGTGATGTTTGTGATGGCATCCAATTTCCTTCAACACGAAGAAATGGTGGGGGGAGACGCATCATCAAAAGCACATCCATCAAAAGCACCACCAAAAGCATCATCCATCAAAAGCATCATCCACATTATCTAAAGCATCATTAACAAAAATATCACCACAAGCATAACACACAAAAGTAGCCATTAGGCCATCAAAAGAATCTTACTGTAGCAAGTCACCGTCACCGACAGCCGACAAACTGTAGCAGGTCACCGTCACTGACAGCCGACAAACTGTAGCAGGTCACCATCACCGACAGCCGACAAACTGTAACAAGTTACCATCCCCAACCACCAGCATTGTGCGGACTCCAAAGCATTTCAAGTCCGTCTATTCTAAAGCCTATATAAGGAGGGCGAAGGAAGGGGATGGGGCATCCTAGAGTTTCCAAGTCTCTTAGCCTCTCAGCTCTTAGCCTCTCCAATCTCAGCCTCTCTGCTCTTAGTCTCTCCGCTCTCAGCCTCTCTACTCTTAGCCTCTCTGCTCTCAGCCTCTCTACTCTTAGTCTCTCCGCTCTCAGCCTCTCTGAGCCTCTCAGCTCTTAGCCTCTCTGAGCCTCTCAGCTCTTAGTCTCTGTTCTCTGCAAACTCTCTGTTCTCTGCATACTTGCTGTAATCTCTTTAATCTCTCTCTGTTCTCTGTTTATTGTAAGATCTCTACTCCTATGTATATCTGGTGGTGTATCAAGCTACCTAGCCTAGTGAGTGTAAAAGTATTATGTGTGATTGTTTTTGGGCCGAGGTTCCTGCTTACATCTCGGAACAATTAAAGCTTTTCACCAGTTTCTGCATTTGTCAGATGTAAGTATGCTTTATATTTGAGCCTTTATTGCAATTAAATATTGTCTATTGTTAGCTTATAATAATTCTTGTGCCCTGTCTATTGTCTATTTATTTCTTATTCTTGTTTATTGTCCTTCTGCGCTTTATAGTATCAGAGCCAAGTTACTTATACAACGGTATAACTGTAGTACTAGTAGAAAACTGAGCTATTATATAGGATTCTGAAACAGTTTGCAATAATAAATTCAAAGTCGTCGTGACCCAAAGATCACCAAGGCCAAGGAAGAGCCAGAAAAGTGTAGGGATTGTTTCCGATTGACTCGAATTATGATGACAAACTTTATCAGAAATCTATCTAATAGGACAGCTACTACTAGTAATACATTACGTGTTAATAACCGTGAAGAAATAATAATAGACAATATAGAAAGACAAATTCAAAACTCGAACATACCTAAGGTACCTATTTCAGATATCTATAGTAAAGGAACATTTGAATTTAAAACTAGTTTTTCTATAAAAACTATAGAACAAAGTATTTCTGTCATGAAAACCTAGGATAAATTTCAACTACTTTCTCCAAGAATGATCGAAGATCATAAGAGGAAAAAATATAAATATTTACACATTGGTCTTGTCCAAATAGCTGTTAAACCTTTAACTAGAACAGGACTGAATAATTTTGTCTGACTCTGTTTAAGAGACAGCAGACATAAGTGATTTACTGATTCCTTGCTAGGAATAGTAGAATCCAGCCTATGTAACGAGCCCATCTACTTCAATTGTTTTCCAAACTTTTCGGTGGCCCTAACTGATCCAAATCTTTTAAAGGTCCTAACTCTAAACCTTAAAACTCAAGGTTTTGACATGGACCCAGGTTCTCAAAACTTAGAATATATATATATATATATATGGGATAATCTAAAATTCACAACCCTTCAAATTACAAAAGTTAATGATAGAATCATTTGTGAAGGGTGGATTTACTACCTTTGTAGTTTATTTTTTAAAAAAAATTACGTTTTGTGATATTTTGCTCATTAAAGGGTATTTTGGTAAATATCACTACAAGACATACTTTTGTCATCTCCATAAAGGGTAAAATTGAAAATTTAATTAAAGGACAAGAGCACTCTACAAATAAAATTACAAGACACTAACATCTAAAATGCCATTGTACTTTTGAAAAAAAAAATTCCTTGCTTAATGGTTAAGTTACCTATTAAGATAAATTTTTAAACAAAAAATAATGACCTTTTTTATCACAACCCCTTCTAACCTTAAGCTTTGTGTTTTGAGGGGTTGTTAACTCTAAACAAACCCATAGAGAGAGAGAGAGTAAGTGATTTCATCTCACCATATTGAAACCACACTTTTGGAAAACCAAGTTTATGGCATTTGTATGGCCCGAAAATTGCATACACCCTCTCATCCATCAATTCCAAAAAAATAAAATTCAATTTGCACCCTAGATATGGCCAAAACGAATACCCTCCGACAATGAATCTAGACCATCCATTGGGTGAATTTCAAGATATACCCCTTTATGAACTCAAAACCAACTTTTTTAGTTTTTAACATTAAAGCCATCTAAAAATTGAGATAGGGAAAAAATTATGCTAAGGCCTAGATCTAAGCGTCTCATACAAATGGACAGCCTAAGTTAATTGGGCTAAAAAACACTTTCTCGTGTGTGTTTTTTAATTTTGTTTTTCTGTGATTTTCATCAAAATAAAAAGAGTCTATATTTAAAAATTAGGGACAAATAAATGGCCCTAACATGGTTTTTTGAAGATCGTTTCATTATATTACAATAGAATCATTGCATGAAACCACCCCCCATATATAAATATTTATCACTAAAATACATTTTCAATATTGAGATGATATTTTCAAAAACACGTATTCAATTATAAAGAGAGAATTTAATGGATCCATCTCCACATATGAGCTTCCATTAGGTAGACTTATTAGATACTACGTATTCAATTATAAAGAGCGAGAGTTTAATGGATTCATCTCCACATATGAACTTCTATTAGGTAGATTTATTAGATATTATTAAATTTATTAGATTAAATGAAATTGATTAGATAACTCCTATTATATATTATTAAATTGGTATAATCCCTTCATAAAAGGTAAGTTAAAAGTTGAGAAAACAATGCAATTTACCTTTTCAGTTAATTATTTTTTGTTTTTATTTTTTTGCAGTTTTTTAAAATTATTTTTTACATATATTAGTAAGTATATTATTTGCTTAGAAATCTCCATTGTTCTGGAGACTTAGGAAAAATAAAAATGTAACAAAGGAAAAAAGAATTTTATTTTTCAATATAATTGTAGTTTTCATAACATGTCACATAAAATTCTTTATTGTATTAGTAATTCATCATTTTAATTGTTTCATTTTAATTTAATTATTTTAATGTTGCATAAAGATAACTATCTTAAATAGGTGAAATAATAGTAAATAGATAAACATTTAAGTCTATATGCTTAAGTCTATGTGTTTAATGAAATGAAAATTGAGAAAGAGGGATAGAGACGTTTAAAAGAGAGATGAGTGAGAGGGCATAGAGAGATGAGAAATGAGAGAGATAAGTTTGTGATAGAGAGAAAGGGAGACAGATTTTTGGAAAGAGGAAGAGTGATTTAAGGAGAGCGGTTGGGATTTGCATGAATAGAATGATAGGGAGAGATTAATAGATGATAATTAATGAAATAGACATTAATTAATGGAGAGATATAAGGAGATAATCAATATTATATAAATTAAAAATCAAGGAGGCAAAGTTCACATTCAAGGGGACACTTCTTACAATAATAAAGGGGGGCCTCCTCTGGCTTTGCACAAGGATCTTACATATACAATGTAACCTGAGCTCAGAAACACATAGCTAGATTGTTTTTTTTTTTTTAAGAGATGAAATTTTGTACTTCTTTGATTTGAAAAATAAAGAATTTAATTATTAAGTTCTTGAAGATCCAAAATCCACCAAATGGACAGCCTGCATTCACCTAAATGGTGGGACTCATTTTCTCCCATTTTCTGGGGCAAACTCAATTTTCTTTTTACTTTTATTGCCTATATACATGTGCAATGGACCTCTACTTAAATAGTGGCCAACACTATGATGTAAGGCTTATACATCCATACTACATACATGTATATGTAGTATGGATGTGTGTATGTATGTATGGAGACACAGATATATATCAAAAGCTCGGTTAAATGTAGTTTATAAGCTACAATACATTCATTGATGTGCCAACTAGGATGCTCATTTAACATTCCCAAAAAAAAAAAGGCTCCTAGTATATATATCCGTAACTGAAACCAGGCATCTTAGCTCACAGTACATTTCCATAGACTCGCCAAAAAGTTACAACAGGATAGACTTGCCAAAAAGTGACAAAAGGCTCAACCAATTCATGGCAAGGGATGCTCTAGTGCCCAAAAGTTGCAAATACATTTTTTTTCCCCAATACTTATCAGTAATGAAATTAAGACCGGGACGGACTGGGTTCAAGGGTCCCAGCCACAAGGAGCAATGAACCGGTCATAACCGGTATGTACCGATCTTAACCAGGTGGTTAAAACTTGCCAATTTCGTTGAACTAGCTGGTTCAAAATGGATGTTTTTAATTTACATAATTCTTTGTTTAGATTTTCTGACCATTTTGACTAATGAACTGGCTGATCCGACCAGTTTGGACTGGACGGCACCCTCACAAGGATGGTCCTAACAACACTGCTTCTATGTGGGTGCCAAATATATACCATTAACATAGAAAACTTATGTAACAAGATAATGGTCTACGTCATTGCGGTAATGTCGATAGTCATATTTCTGCATCAAAAACCATATAATATTTATTATTATTATTTTGGATAATGTTGACATGCACAAAGCATATAATATTTTGGGGGTGAAGGGGTCAATAATTCAAAACCTTGTCAAGTATCAAAGATATCTAGTATCTGTATCCATATTCCTATGAGGAGGATATTTAATAAATCATAATTTAAATTTTTATCTTGGCACATGCTCCTTGAGCAACGAAATGCATTTCCAACTAGCATTTCATTCATCAAAATGATGCATTCATGTTCTATATGTCATCCTCTAAGAATTTAAGCGCAAAAAATTCAATACCTCCAATGCAACCTTATCAGAGCACTTTAAACCTTTTCTGAACAGTCCAACAATGCACCACACAAGCGTTCATAATCAATAGGCAGTAAACACTTAAGGACACTAGTTTGCTAATGCATGAGCATGCAGCCAATGGGAGTCGGACGGACAATATATGTTATCGTGGCATGTGAATGCATTTCTGACTAGGATTTGATCCATCAACATGGTGCACTCATGCTCTATAAGCCATCTCCAATAATTTAAGCTCTACAAAAATTCAGTCCCTCCATGGCCACCTGATCTGAGCACTTCAAAGTTCATTTGAACACTTCAATAATATGCCACACAAGCATTCATGATCAATAGGCAGTCAATACAACACAGGAACCCTTTCTAAGGCATTTCTTTAGCTTGAGAACATGCAGCCTGTGGGAGGTGCACAATATAACATGCTCTTTGTCCAATGAAACGCATTTCTGATCGGCATTTAATCGAAACATGATCCACTCATAGTATCAAGTGATCTCTAAGAATTTAAGAACAACAAATATTCAGTCCCTCCAATGCGACCTTCATTGAGCACTTCAAACCTCATATAAACACCTCAATTATGTGCTACACAAGCATTCACGATCAATAGACAGTTAATACGTAGGGTGCTAAGTCATTTCTCCATCTTGAGGCAAGTTGTCTATGGGACGTGTACAACTTAAAGGCATTTGAGTCAGGTAGAGTAAATGTATCACCTTTTAATGTGGCTATCAAACTCAGTAAACTCATGAGGAACCCTTATTTCAATTTATCAAAATCATTTTTTCCTACGACAATTTTCATTAAAATAAATGAAGAATACAAGCAATAAAATATGTCAAGATGGCATCTCGATACTGAAGAAGTAAAACCGAGATTGATGCATCTGCCACCTTATTAGAACTGCAAGGCATACAGTGGAATATGACAGGTTAATAGCCACAAGCTTCCACAACTTCTGCCACTAATTGACTCACTCTCCATGGAACTGCTGCCTCACTGCTAACCCATTATACACATTTAAAAATATCGTTCTACTATCAATGGGACCCATGCTGGACTGATTGCCAACTTAAAACAGTTAACACCCTTAAGCAGAGGTCACATTTCGGCCATAGTTGAGTACAAACTCCAAGGAACCAAGTCCGATTAGATTCCTTCAAAATGCCACCCATCCCAGCTGGTCCCAGGTTTCCATGAGAACAGCATTCAGAACGAGTTTGAAAGTATGAATTGCAGCCTCTAGTTATTCTCATTAACTTCACTAATTGTACTGTAAATATTTGAGAAGCTAGTGAGCTGGATATATTCCACAAGAGATGCTCATTTTTATATCAATCCATTCAGAATTTGTGTTTCTCATATTATGCATCATATTACGACGAAGTTAATGAGCTAGAAAATTTGAGACTAGTTTTGCAATGGAAATGTGGATGAAAACAATGTCAAAGCTGTTAAATAACCACATGAACGGATAAACCAAACATAAACAAACATTAATCATTTCAATAGTTATATAGGGCATGGTATCTTACATGAAATACAAAGAAAAACTTGAGCTGCACAAAAAATGCAAGTGCAGCGTGGAGTCTTGATTCTACAAGTAACTAATCTACACTATCTGAAAACATGAAGTTATGGTAACTCATGCACAAAGGTCTAGAAATTCATGAAGAGGATATCAACTCAGAAAATAAATATTACAAAGCAACTTACATAAAAATTTAGCACTAAATAATAAAAGCATCATAACAATTAGATAGGAAATACAATTGAATAGACAAATAAGCTACATTTGCTGCTGCAAGGTGGGGTGTGTGAAGATATAGTTCACAGAAACAGTCTAGCGTCTACCAAACCGATGTTCACAGAGCAACTTGTGCATTCACCAAGAATGACTTCTACATATCTAACCTTTTTCGCTGTTATTAATAGGTTCAGAATAGTCAAGGACTTCAACAAAGATAAGGGACATATTAGTTAAAGTTAGGCACAACATTTAGGCTGACATGAACTCTAAAGGCACATAGAAAAGACACATCCATGGTCCTCAGAATCTTACACAATTGCACAAGGCAAGTGTACAGCGATGAAGATTAAAGTTAAAAAAAACAGTCAAAAAGAGAACATGAAGCCTGCAAAAAGGTAAAAGCTTACAACATAGCTTATGCTTCAGCAACCTCCGATCCTTTCTGAGAAAATGGGTCATGCGTCGGGCCAACATCCTGCCCAATGTGCCTCTGAACCAGTCTCTGCAAATCTGACATCACCTTGTGCTCTCTCTTCGCCTTCTCCTCGTAATTGAACATAGCCAACGCTCGCTTATCTTCAGCACTGTAAACCTGGTTTTCTTTCCTTATACGAATCGCATTCATTCTTTGATGCCTGCTCCCACTCATGACATAACCCAAGCCCTCAAACTTCTGAATCTCTTCAGCTGAAAGACCCACTTCTCCTCTCCTAGGAATACGCTTCCCTTGCTGAACATACTGAGCAATGGCATCTCCTTCTCCAGGCCGTAGGGCACCTCCATAGCTGATATGGCCTTCAGCTCTAGGGAGAGGCATAGGCCCAACAACAGGCTCATTTTCAAGGCTTGAGTTGGGTTTCTTTTGTGACTCTATCATCTCCTTGAACATGAGAGCTTCATTATCAATCTCTGGTTTTTTGGGGGCTTCTTCTTTTTCCTTTTGGGCCTCATTGCCCCCATTATCTAATGAATTGTTGGCCTCTGAATCTGAGTGCTTCTTTTTCTTGGGTTTGTTAGGGTGGGAAGATGGTTTCAAACCCGTCCTAGCATCATCAGATTCATCGCTTTCTCTCTCACCACTGCTTTCACTTTCATCAGAACTGATGTCCCTTCTACTCCTCCTTGACTTTCTACCCACTACCCCTTTTCTCGAATTCCTTTTGAGGCTATGCTTTCTCTTGGGTTTTTTCTTTTCATCAGAAGAGTACTCTGAACCACTCAAATCATCACTTTTTTCACTTCCAGAGACCGAATCTCTGCTCGTTTCATTCTTCCTATGAGACCCACTTCTATTATGTGTTCTTCTATCTCTTTTCTTCCTCCTTGTTCTAGGCGAGCTGCTTATCTATGAACCAGAACCAGATTCACTTTCTGATTCCTCATTCTCTTCGCTCTCTGTGACTGAATCTCTTCTCTTCCTATTGCTCCCCTTACGATGAGACCCAGTTCTATCTCCTCCAATTTCCCTCTTCTTCCTCTTCTCCGAGTCATCAGAACCAGAATTTGATTCACTCTCCGATTCATCTGAAACTGGACGGTTTCTATTTCTGCTCTTAATATGAGACCTACGTCTCTCTCTTCTTCCTCCCCTTTCTCTTCTCTTCATCTCGGGTGATTTGCTTATCTCTGAATCAGAATCAGAATCAGACTCTGGTTCACCCTCTGATTCCTCAAATTCATCACGAATACTCTTTTTTCGATCTTTATAGTCAGAGGAAGCTTTCCTTCCACTACCGGAGAACCCATCTCCAGAATTAACCCTAGATTTCTCACCAGATTGCAAATCCTTCTCATTTATGGCAATTTCAACTCCATTTTCTTGATCATCGCCATGATCCAATCTAGGAGGACTTGGGGTGACATTCCATATACAATTCAACAATCGGTTCCTCAATTGTTGCCTCTTTATCCTTCTGTATTCTTCATAGTTCAAACCCTTCAACTCTTCATCATCAGTATCAGAAACCCTACCATCTCGAGAACCCTTATCCCTATCGAGAAAATACCTATTAGACCTTCCTCCATAGCCATCGTGTCGAGACCTTGAGTTCCTGAAGTGACTAGGGCTAGGGCTCCGATCATCATCAAGGCTTTGGTGTCGGTCATTCCAGTCCGGCGACGAGTGATGGCCGTTGGATCTCATACCTTGGGTCTCTAGTGAAGCACGCCGATAAGATCCACCGGCTCGGGTTTCAGGAGAAGAATCCCTGCCATAGGATCTCCGATCTAGGGTTTTGGGAGAATGGCGGTCGTATGATTTCCGGCCTAGGGTTTCGCATCGGCTAGCGCCATTTCTTAGCTTGTGGTAGGGTTCAGAAGATTCATCGTATTCACTTCTACCCATTCCGCTGTGAGATAGATCAATACGACAAGGATAACATAAGAGGAGGTCTTGTTTGTTGGTGTATTTATAGGAGATCAGAGACCGACCTTCAAAGTTCAGACCGGCCTTCAAAGTTCTTGCGCATGGCAAGTGTAGGCCGCCCCAATTTACAGTAGGTTATCCATGATTCTAACCACGAAACGTAATTCTAACTGCGGAAAACATGGGTTCCCATCGAACCCCACATGAACCTAGGTCGCACCCCAATTCACTGGACTGTATAAAATATTAATATTTAGAAAACTTATGACAAATATATCTTAATTTAAGTTTAATTGAAAAAAAACTTCAAACTTCGGTTTATTTCGTCTGCACCAAATATGTCTTTTTTTTTTCTTTTTTTTTTTTTATTTATCAAAATGACATTCACAACAGTCATATTACCGTAATAGTTAGGGCATATTACCTGATAAGTTAGAGAATTTTATATGGTATTTTAAGTACCGTAAACCTACGCTGATCCTAACCCGAAGTTTTAAGTACGGTAAATACTAACCCATATTATACGGCAAACTTTTTTTATATTTATCTATTTCATCTCTAATTTCTTTTAGGTTAATCTATTTTTTCTCTCTCTCTTTATATTTATCTATTTCATTCTTACTTCATTTTTATGTTTATCTATTCTTTCTCTCTCTTCAATTCTTTTTTATATTTATTTTTGTTTTCTCTTTCATTCTTTTTTATCTCTTCTTTCTCTCTCTATAATCTTTACTCTGCGAGCCAATTTGGACATGGCCGAGAAAAGTTTGAGAGAGAGAAAAAAGAGATAAATATTAAAAAGAATGACAGAGAGAATAAGAGATAAACATAAAAAAAAAATAGAGATGAAATAGATAAATATAATAAAGAGAAAAGGTTTTAAGGCCTTTTAAGTACTGTATAACATGCCATGTTAGTTTTTACGGTACTTAAAATGCCGTAAAATTGGTTTTAGTTTTTAGCTTCACAGTCATAGCCATAGTTTTACGGTACTTAAAGTACATGCTAATTGAAATTACTATGGGATTTTAAATACCCTATAAAATGATACCTATTAAAGCATTACGGTATTTTAATTACCGTAATACTCCTTCAATTTATTACGGTATTTAAATTACCGTAAAATTCTTTATGGTAAAAAAACTACCTTGAATATTATTTTGTCAAAAAAAAACCGAAAATTGTGAGAAAAAGTGTAGGTGAGGTTTTGAAAAATTGAGAGTTTTTTCCGATTATGGTAAAATATAAATATATTAGCAATTATTTTCCTAATATTTATATAGTTCATTTTTTAAGTTTTGAATTCCATTGATTGTTTAATAAAAGAGAAAAATTTGAATACGGTTGCATCCTTAGCATGACACCTAAGGGTGCACCCTTATCAATCGTCCAATAAATTAGACGGTTGAGATGTTGACCTCATATTTCATCAATGGGTAACCTCTTGTTTCTTTTTCCTTTTTCTTGCTTCAGTTCCCTCCATTTCTCTCTCTAAAAACCATTTCCCTCCAAAAATTTCTCATGTGGAGTTCTCTCTCTCACGCTCTCTCTCTCTCTCTCTCTACCCTCTCATCCCAAGCTGTGCCTACTATTTTCACAATGGTCTTGTCGTTTCTCTCTCATACGGGTGCCCTATACAAAAAGGAATGCCCAAAAAATGCTTGTTACATGAATATATATAGAAAAATTTGTGCATCAATTTTTAAAAAAGTTTCAATTGATCCAAAAAATGACCTTAGGGTTTTTCTAAATGGATGAAATATGAATGATTTGAATCAATTATTAGATTGTTTGGTTCTGATTTGAGAGAGAAAATTAAAGAAGGGCGGATAGGTGATTTAGGATTCAATAACATGAGGTCTCACTTAAATTGTTTTCTTTTTGTTTGAAATGGGTATCATAGTAGATCTACGTCAGGCTAAAATCAATTGGATACATCTTTACCTGAAAATAATACCTAGGAAACTAATACCTAGGAAACTTTGATGAAGGTTTTGAGCTTCCTGAAGATGTTGCCCGAAAAACTTTAATGAAGTTTTTGAGCCTTAACCACTTGCGGCACAGCTTATGACTGCACGCCCTATAACCTCCAATCTGAACTTCTCTTTCTCTTCTATCTCTACCCACCCCAACTCTCCCCTATTTCTCTCTCTAAATTACTCTTCCTCCCTTTAACTCCAAAGCCTCAGGTCTGAATTTCTCTTCCTCTTCTCTCTCTACTCACCCCAAATCTCCCCTTTTTCTCTCTCTCGCGATCACCGGTTTTGCCCTTTTCTTTCCTATGCGGTCATGGCCGTCGAAATGTATGGACGGTGTATATTAGTTAAATCGTTTCTCTACCGCTACATAGGCAAAACTGCACTCCAAAAATAGAATTCTGGGTTGTTATAAAGGTTTTCTGGCATGAAAAACTTTTGACTTTTCAATATAATGATTTAGAAGTGGTCTTCTTAACAATGGTACCTGCTAAGAATTAGGTTTGGGCTAGATTGGTTAGCACCTGATATTAGTTAACACTAAATCTCAGGTTCATTTGAAATTTCGGCTCTCGAAGTCAAAAATTTTAAAGTGCATCGTAAAAGTTTTGTTTTACATCATGGACTTTACAATAGTGAAGTCTAAACTTCTTGAAAAATGAGATATTTGGACTTCCACAACTTCTCAGTTTTTAGAAGGACACGCTTCTTGTTTGAGCATTGTCTATGCTCGCTCTGGCATGTAAGACGGTTTATTTTGGTACTATGAGGTCATAATTGCCCATAGTCATCAGATATGATATTCGGTAACTTGGGATGTGTCACAAAATTTAAAAAAACTTTTTAAGACTTTGATCCCAAATAAGTCGGATACCATCAGCCATTGGATTCGACATCCAACCACCATGACTAATTGTGACCTCCTTGTACCAAAGATAAATGGTCGTATAATATGCTTTTCCTTTTTTTTTTTTTTTAAAAATCAAATTAGGGAAACATTAAAAATGTATATGCCACATTGGGGAAACAATATTTATAGGTATTTTGGTTATTTTATTTTTAAAAATTATTTTTATATTTTAAGTATGGGTACAGTTTGTATAGAGCCTAGCCTCTCAACAATCAAATTATAACCTACCTTAAAATAGTGTCGAGAAATGTGGTTTCAATATTGGAAATTTTTGTTATGGCCTTAAAATATGTTTTTATATTTATTTATAAAACTTAAAGCTTCAAAAATAGTGAATATCGACAGATCTTGAAAATCTTGAAAAATAACGGTCAAAAAATGTGTTACAAAATATACTATTTCCAAAACTTGAAATCCATTTTTTTCTCATGTCCATGCTTCTTGATGTCGAGATGATCAATTTGAAGATATTTGGGCATCAAAACAGCCTATTCTAGTTAAATTTTTTGATTTAGGCTCAAATTTTTATTGTTTAGAGCCTTGGCTCTATATAAACTTTTCCCTTTAAGTATTGTACGTGGGTGATAGGCACCCTCTCAACCATCTAATTAAATAGTGTTTTACTTGTGAGCTATAACTGCCATATGTACTCAATACAATCTATCTATCTATTTATTATATATCAATTTCTATACACTTTCTCTTAATTTACTTTTACTTTCTATCTCTTATACGTTAATCCATTATCTATCTCTCTCTATCCTACATACATACATAGGGGGAAATATCCATGTACTTTCTATTTTTTGTTTTCACATCTCAATAGACCCAAAGATTTAAAATATATCTCCTAACCCCCTAACTAACTTTACGTACTTTTAACTATTAATTTAGCTCTAACAAACATAAAAAAGATACGCTTATTCTAAACCTTTCCTTTTTTTATGTGATATATTCCCCCCAAATTTTTCTCTCTCTTCCTTAAGATTCTCCCAAATCCCTTCTCTCTCTGTGTATTTTTTCCCACTTTCTCTCTCTAGGTCTCTTGCTGCTCTCTCTACCTCGTGTTTCCCGAAACCCCTCTCTCTCATTTTGGGTTCCAAAAACAAACACAATCTACATCCATGCGATTAATATCCAACCAATCAATAGAAACAATCCACAAAAATCGAACAAATATATATAAAAAAATAAACCATGGAGAGAGATAGTGGGAAATAGGGAGAGAGGGTTTGGAAAAAGTAATGGAGAGAAAAATTTAGGGGAAAATAACATAAAGAGATAAAAATAATGGTTAAAAATGAAATGTATTTATTATATTTGTTTGGGGCAAACAAATAGGTTTAAAAAAGATAAAGTTAGCTTAGGGGGTTAGAAAATACAAGATTTAGAATTTTTATGACCCAAAATATGTTTTAAAACTTTGGATCGATTAAGATATAAAACTTAAAAATAAGAAGTATGGAGATATTTTACCTACATAAAAATAAACAACTGTTTTAGCTGTGTAATGATATATTATTGCTCTCCATCTCTCCCACGTTTTTATATTAGCTCTCTCTCTCTCCATCCTACACACGAGCAATACCTCTCTTATTATTGCGCCACTTGCCTTTTTTTATTTAATTCCTATCCCTCTCTCCCTCCTCCATTTCTACATACTCTCTTTATCTTTTTTATTTCTCTTAATTTACTCTTATTTTTCATCTCTTTTATGTTTCTCCATTATCTCTATCTCTATAACACATCAAAATAGGTAACTCCTTTAGCGATGTGATGACACATCATCTTCTTTCCATCTCTCTCACGTTTTTATATTAGCTCTCTCTCTCCATCCTACATGCATAAAAATACATACAAATAAGTAACTCATTTGGTTGTGTGATAACACATAATCTTCTCTCTCTCCCAATTAAACCAAACTTAATTTACTCATCTTTTCCTCTCTCCCACGTTTCTATATTCTCATGCTCTCTCTACATGCATGTAAAGGCATAAAAATAGATAACTCTTTTTAGTATAATAACACCTTATTTTCTAGATAACTTCTTATTTTGATGCGGCGACGTCTTATCTTCCATCTTTTTTCAATTTAAGTAAATTCATTTTTCTAACCAATTTTAATAAGAAAAAAATATCTTCATACCCCATATTTTTAAGTTAGGTTTCATTTACCAATAAATCCAAAATTTTAAAAAATATTTTGAAACATAAAAATTATAGATATTATTTCTTTTAACCCGTTAACTGCTCTAAACATATTTTTTTAAAACTAAATAATCTAAAAAGACACGCATTTTCCAAACGTCCTCCTCCCAAACTTCATTCTCTTCCCACACCGCTTCCCTCTCTTTATCTTTCCCCACACCGCTTCCCTCTCTTTATCTTTCCCCACACCCCTTCTCTAACTCCATCTTTCCCATCTCTGACCCCTCACTCTCCTGCTCTCTAGCTTCTCTTTCCCGTCACTCTCTCTCCTCCCAAATACAAAGCAGATCAACAAGCTTGAATCCATCTCTCTTCCCTCACTCTCTCTTTGATGGGTTGGCCAGCTTTTCTGGCAGTCGGAAAAGCCAAAAATAAGAGACTCTGAGAAACATAGATTGACAGAAAGGAGAGAACCATCATACAGAAAAGGAGGATCGACATTTACAAATCGAAAACATGCATAAATGGAAGAAGTAAATTAGAGAGAGGCTACATTGGATTATTTCAATCAATTCCAGCAACAACTGCCTATTTCATTCTCTGCAGATGCATGCAGGGGCTTTCAGCTAGAGAGGGAGAGAGAGATTTGCATTACCCTAACATGGTTCTTGTAGTAGCCTCTAACAACATGATTTGTGTAAAAATCATCGTCAGAATTCAAAGACTGGCCCTGGTTCCTGGCCCACTGAACAAACTGAGGCCTTCCTCCAAGGTCTTTGTAGTTGTTTACAAAACTCAGTATCAAACGAACGCCATATCTCCTAGCCTCCGAAGTCACAAAATCCAGCCCCTGCCACAAAACCCACATCTTATCAAGCTCAAAAAAAAAAGAAAAAAAAGAAAGAAGCAATAAATACATGTAATTTTCCATGAATAACGTGAAGAAATATGGGATTTGTTGATTAAAATTTACCTTGAACATATCTTCATTTTAGGAACCCAGAGAAATTTGCAGATGCCTGTAACCTCCATCACTGAAAACCCAAGTTCTTGCTACAGTTAAGCCATAGATTGAAGCTTGTTGAAAAACAGAGGTTACTCTACCCCTGGTTAAGGGTTGGAGGTCAATTGTATCAACTAGAATGCATTGAAGTCATTAACATAGAAAGGGGAACCATTACCTATGAAATGAGTTTCTCTAGTTTTCACAAAACCACCTTGAGCTAGAGCAAAGTTCCCCTGGTTTTGGAATACCAGGAAAAAGAGGAACACAACACAAATAAGCTTGTGTTCAGTGAGCCTGAACATTTTGATTCCTTATAAAACAAAACCCTTTTGGGTTAAACTCGAAAACCAGAAAGAGGTTTGATGAATGGCCTGGCTTTGAGAATGTGGGTATCTATCTCAATATTGGTTTTCTATTCACTAGTGAGGCAGCATTTGATTTAAATCGATATTACAAAACCAAAAAGGAAACTCATTCTCTCTCTAACTTCAACAGGATTATCAGATTATATGAAAGAAAGAGATATTCTTTCTCTCTCAAGAATGCAGCTTCAGACGTTTAGGAAACGCAAGGAAGAGAGAGAAAGAGAAAAGGAAAGAGTTCTTCAGGCTTGATGTGATGAACAGTCTCTGCGTGTGGGAACATTATATAGAGAGAGAAAAAGTCTAATACGGACCTGGGACTCCCCTGCCGGTTTTCATGCATTAAATGAAATAGCCATGAAAAGCACGGAGACACGGCTTGATTCTTGGATGGTTCTATTTTTTTATTATAAACTTGAACATGTTAATAAAATAGTATTATATTTTTAAAATTATAATATAACTTTTTTACATATAAAAAATAAGTGGTTTGATGTCTCTCACATAGGTTAATAAAACTCCATTAGATTGAAAAAAAAGTAAGGCTTTAAATTCTTGAATAGTTCTAATTTTTATTATTATAAACTTTAACATAGTAATAAAATAGTAGTATATTTTTCAAATTGCAATATAATTTTTTTTACGTATAGAAAATAAGTGGTTTGATCACTCTCTTAGGTCATGAAACTCAACTAGATTGCATAAACGAAGAGTTTAAATTCTTAGATAATTCTAACTTTTTTATTATAAACTTGAACATAATAATAAAATAGCAGTATAGTTTTTAAATTGTAATAGGACTTTTAAATGAAAAAAATAAGTGGTTTGGTCTATATCTCAAATTGTGAAACTCAATTAGATTGAATAAACTAAGGTTTTGGATTCTTTAATAGTTCTAATTTTTTATTATAAACTTGAACATAGTAGTAAAATTGTAGTATATTTTTCAAATTGTAATACAACTTTTTTACATGTAGAAAATAAGTGGTTTGATCTCTCTCTCTCACAGATCATGAAACTCAATTAGATTAAAAAAACTAAGGATTTAGATTCTTGAATAGTTTAAATTTTTATTATAAATTTGAATATAGTAATAAAACAATACTTATTATTGATATCATTATTTTATTTTTACTATTTTTTATTTTGCTTGCCTATAAGATATTTATTTATGTTATTGTCTCTTCTAGCTTTCTTTTGTTATTTTCTGGTTGTATTATGCTTCTATAATGAATCATATTTTTATTTTATTTTATAAATTATTTTTATCGTACAAGGCAAAGCCCATGGATATTTTATGATTTTAATTATATTTTGTTATATTTTAGTTTTTTATGAATATTTTAACATTACATTAGTTTTTTTATGACACTAATAGCTTTCTCTAGCTATTTTCTAGGTGTATTATTACCTCTTTTAAGCTCTTTATTGTGAAACAAATTAAAGGGAAAAATTGAGATAGAAACAAAGTCGATTTATCATTTAATATGAGAATCCAAAAGAAAAATAATCTTATTTCTTTAGTATTCAAGATCAACGGGCCTTACCTTAGAATAAAATATTATTAATATTACTAATAAAAATAAAACAAAATAATAATTTTGTTTCTATCTCAATTTTGGCCTTTGTGTATTTAAATTATAATTTTTATATTTTAAACGTTTGTAGGACTATTTTAATATTAGATTAGATTTTTAATGACAATAATATTTTTTTTTAATGTGATTCAGAATATATAAAATTTGATTATTTATTTTTTGATGTACTTGAATGTCTTTTTTTAAATTATGAATTTTGCATTACTACAAATCATTCATAATTGATAAGTTGTGATCCGATCTCCTCTAACTTTTTCTTACTATTTTTCATTTGCACTATGTCCCTTTTGATTCTTCTATTTAAAATAATATTAAAAATATTTTGGTCACATATAGTCTTTTTTTATGACAAATAGTATATCTGAATTATTTCTTCCATTCATGCTTTTTAAATAAATTTGATACTTCTTAAGTTAATGTAATAGAAAAAACAATACATATTGAAAATGCACATCCCCCATTAATAATCATGCATTTTTTATTAAGCATAATTTATCTCTCTCATATTCAAGTCATTATTTCCCATGCGCAACAAAAAGCCCTCAACTCAATAAAAAAATATACATATTTTTATTTATGATAATTTATCCCTCTCACTCAAGTTACTATTTCTCATATCTATTTTTAATGAGTATCATGTTATGTTAATCTTACCTCTCACCCCTAAATCTCTCCCTTACTCACTCTTTCCTTATCTCTCTTTTCTTTAAATCTCTCTCCCCTATCTTATTCTTGAAATTAGGTATTGATCAATATATATAACTTTTTCTTGAGTACGGCTTAATGAACTAATAGATTAGATATAGACATTAATAGGATATAATGTCTTAAACTAATTTATTGGATATTTGCACTAGTAAGACCCAGCATAAATTTATATATTAGTTTTATTTACATAATTTAAATTATTTTTAAAATTATCTTTATTATTTTTATTGTATGTCAAATGAATTATTGTTAATTAATAATATATTAAAAATAATATTTACTATCATATTTATTATTAATTAATAAAATATTCACTTGTGAAGATAAATGCATTAAATTCTCTCTAAGACCATATTTCATTGATAGTTTTTCAATGATAAATATATTTAAGTAATTAATATTGAATATCATATTACTAATAATATATTAAGCGAGAGCAACACCCTCGCTATTTTTGTGCCATGTGTTCTTCTTTATTTCATAAATGCCCTCTCTCTCCATTATCTCTCATTCTTCTAACAAACTAAAGTTCTTAAAATCCATTCTCTCTCCTTCTTCCCACAAGAGTAACACCTTCTAGATTTTAGCATCATATATCTTTTTTTATTCCATAATTGCCCTTTCTTTCCATTCTCTTTCCTTTTGCCCACAATTTAAAGTTACTAAAATTCATTCTCTCTCTCCGGACAATCTAAAGGTCTTAAAATCCATTCTCTCTCCCTCTTCCCAATGGAGTAACACCCTCGCTATTTTTGAGTCATGTATCTTTTTTTTATTTCATAATTGCCCTTTCTCTCCATTCTCTCTATCTTTTCCCAATGCCAATGTTCCTAAAATTGATGCGTGGATATCATGAAAGAAAGATATAAAGAGAGATAAATAGAAAGAGAGAGATAAACGCCAATGTTCCTAAAATTGGTTCGTGGAGATCATGAGAGAATAATATAGAGAGAGATATAAATAGAAATAGGTAAATAAATAGAATGAGCTTAAAAGAGAAATGAATGGAATGAGTTTATTTAGAAAACATGTTCTTTCTCTCTCTCAACAAACTCTCTCTATCGTCATCTTAAATTTCTATCTTAACATATTTTCCTTTTCCTTTTTGGATAATTTTCTATCATCAAATTACCTACTTTTATTTTTTGTCTATCCATTCCTATAATCACTATTTACAAATCTTCCCAAATCACTCTCTAGGAAATCTTATCTCCCTTTATTCTTTTCTAATAAACTCATCCGTTATATATATATCACATATTCATTTATGGCCTCTAAGCTATCGTTGTGTTCTTCTTTATATTGGAGGTGAGTCTCTTTTCTTCTTCTTTTCGCCAAGCACTTCTCATAGATTATTAGAATATTGGTTGATTTTTTTTAATCTTTTTAATTGTAAATATATATTTTGTTAACAATAGGGATTAAAAAAGTGAAAGATTATTTGATGGAGAAAGATTGAACAAGCTATAGAAGAGAAGTGTGCATGGTAGGTCTTGCAATCCATGTGGTGTAACTAATAACATTCAGTTTCACCCCTATTTCAACCATCTTATTGAACTTCTCTACTACAGATAACCCGATATCCTTACAAAAACCATTAAATATGGCATTATATGTCTGCAAATTGGGTATGAAACCATATTTTTCCATTCTCTCCACGAAAGAGAGAGCAATTTCGAGCTTCCCAGACTTGCAATGGCCATCAATCAAAGCAGTGTATGTAACTTGGTTTGGGTTCAGGCCATTTCCGAACATTTCATCCATTACTTTAGAGGCCACTTCTAGCATACAAAATTTGCTAAAGCCAGAGATAAGTTCAATGTAAGTCCATTCATCTGGTGCACACTTGCTGTCTCTCATTTATTTGATAAAACCTTTTGGCATTATTAAAATTGCTTACTTTACAATACCCAAACTTGCCTCTTTTTCTCTGTTCCATAATAACCATTTAGACTTCTTTAAGCTTAACTTCTATTTATGTTTCTCATCTCTCTTGGCCCTACTTTTCCTTTCTCAAGGCTTTTATGTCAAGAAGGTCTTTGAAATCTCAACATATAAGCATATTTATACAAAGTATTTAATAGTTCAATATAAGAACTTCGGTGATATTTATATGTATATAAATAATGTGAATAATATACATATTATAATATATAATATAATATTATTAAAATATAATATATGATTTTTATAAATAATATAATATAATGTAAATAAAATAAGTATATATATATATATATATATATGAAAGATGCTATCGTGTACCGTTGCAGAAAACGTCGAACGACCCAAATCGAATCTGACAATCCGGTAGTGTTTTATTTTTCATTTTTTTTCTACAAATCGGAATGATCCGAAATTTGGAGCGTGTATTAATAAAAAATAGGTAAATCTACAAAAAATATCAAAAAACTATTTTACATGAAATAAATTGACCAAAATATTCTCGAAAAGTTTCAAGGATATTTTGGTTAATTTATTCTTTACAAATTATTTTTTATATATATTTTTATTAAGTGCATCTCACTAAGATATATACACGTTCCAAATTTCAGATCATTCTGATTTATAAAAAAAAAAAACACTCTCAGACAACCGTGACCGTCAGATTGACCCTGATTCGATCTAGGGCGTTGAACATTT
>NW_006497630.1:9886-32154 GCF_000471905.2 Amborella trichopoda | reverse complement strand
GGGATTAAGTGGACTTATCTGGGACGCCGATAGGGATTAAGTGGACTCATCAGGACGCTGATGGGGTATATAGGTGACCTACTTGGGACGCCAGTAGGGTATTTTGTGAAATCCTTTGAATTATGCACTGCCGTTAAAAGTGTTATAAGCATTTCAATTATTCGGATTATACTTAATTATGCATTTATTGAAAGTGAAGCTGTTGATGCATTTCTGTTAATAGATCTCATTTTCGAAAATATTGATATCTTTCAATCATGATTATTTTTAGGATTATGATGATCACTTACTGAGTAGCCAAATTCATCAAACTATGGTAAACATTTTTTTCAGGATAACTGCGGATTCATTTTGAGTGCTAGTCAAGATCAACCTTGGAAGATACTGTTGTTGTGCTAGCTTTCTTTATTTACTATGTAAGACCTCGCCACTGTAAATTTTGTCCTATCAATAGATGTATATATGTTTTGTCTGTCACATCTCATGAATAACAGTATTGTAAATTTTTGGGGTGTGACAACCCCTTTGTCTCTTGTAGAAGACATACCCAAAAATGGAGAAAATAAGAGATTAGGATCCCTCATTTCTAATTTGTCGAGATTTGCCTTATCCTGAGTTTCCCCAAAAATCTTAAAAATTAGGTTCTCCAATCCAAATTTAACTACAGCCACAAAGAAGAGATATTCCCAATCGCCCAAACTAGTGGGAAATTTTTCTGATGCCCCATGTGTGAAATTACATTGGGCCATTTCATATGAATTTAGGGAAAGATTAGCCTTGGTTGTCACTAATCATCATCCTCATGAACCCAAAAACTGTTCTTTAGACATTTAGAATTTAAAGTTAAACATAGCTTTGTTAATGAAAGAAATAAACTATAGAAGTCTTTAGAAGACAATCAGAAATATTTTCCCTGTGGTTACACTTAACAAAATATTCTTTTACAAAATGTTCTATATATATATATGCACCCGCCTGGAGTATACCGCCTAGTTCATGCCTAGATGGTTTGAGAAAATGGCCACCTAGGTGGCGGTCTAGGCGGCAAGGTGGCCGAATTTTCTTACATTGTTTTGGGTGAAATTCTTATGCTGTTTTAATCATGAATAATTGCTAGTTTTTTCTGCTATCGCATATACCAATTTAAATGCCAGGTAATGGAACTAAAATAGGTCTTCATTTCAGGTGAATTCTGGTTATGATCGTTCAGTGAGAGCATGGGACTGCCGGTCACACAGCACTGAGCCAATTCAGGTGAATACTTTGTTTTGAGCAACTTTACGTGTCATTCTTTTTGTTTGGTCGATACCATAAAATTAGCATGCTTGGGTTTTGAATTGCTCCAAAATTTCTAAATTATAATTACATTTGATGCCCCGGGCAATAGACACTTCTTCAGAATGTGTAATTCTATTTGTTTGACAAACACTGAAATTCTGGCTGGAGAGTGTGGATGGGACCGTTTTCACTTTTGACATTCATGTTGGTAGGTAAGTGACCCTTGGCCCAGTGAGAGCCCCAGAGTCCCTTAGCTGATATATGTGTTGCTTTTCTCTTTTCATTTATAATTGCTTTTCTCCTTTCATTTGAAATTTTGATATCTTTTCTCTTCGATTCATTTCTAGGGCCTCTTGTTGTTATTAACCTGGGAAGTTGATGAGTTGGGGCAGCCTGTGAACTGCATATTGACTTCAAATGACAGTAAGTGCGTAGTAGCAAGTTGCTTGGATTCCGCACTCCACCTTCTTTATAAATAAATATTTTCAGTGATTTTCCATTTTAAATAGTGAAGACAAACTGTGAGGTACTTGTTTCTTATTTCCAATGTCTTTGTCTGAGGTCAACTAGAGAACTCCTTCAAGAATATAAAGGCCATACTTGCAATGTTAGATTTGTTGGGGCTCCAAGTCTGTAGTCAGATTTTTTGTTTGTTATAGCTGATTTTTTTCAATTATGTCTTGGATATTTCATACGCTTCTTTTTTGTTTCAATTATGTTCTGCATGATGCAGTTGGGATATCTTTCTTTCCTGAAGTCCATATTACCAGTCATTATTATTCATCACTGACTGTTAACATATACCAAATTGTTGACTTGAACTTTTCTATTTTTCTCGGAATCCCAATATATACTGCTTATTTTCAGTTCATTATGGAGAGGATCAATGTAAATGTTTACTCTTCCATTTATGGTATTGTCAAATTGTTCCAGTTGTGAATGATATATTATTAATTGCATACTATTATCCTAATGTTAATGAATGACATACTTTGTGTCCTAGGGAGCAATGTTGTATGAAATGTCTCTTAATAGATGTAGGTTTTTTATATGCAAACCATTTTAGTATCTGATCATTCATCTCATATTTTTCTAATACATGTCATTCTCATTTCTACTCCTTTTAGGTATCGTTTCTACAATGACTTACAAGTTATCATCATGCTATCGTCTTATTTCCTTTTGGGCAGTCCTACAAGATGGATTGTTGCCTCACAAACACCGACGCCTATGTCACTAGTGGATCTGAAGATGGCAAGATTTTCTTTTGGGATTTAGTGGATATCGCGTCATCTTTCCAAGCCCATGCCTATTGTTTTGTTTTTTCCTTTTGGGGTTAAGTTTTATAATTAACATTGTTGTGCATTCCATTCCCTTCATGTGCTATTACTCCCTTTTTGTTCATATGCACTACAATGTTATTCTGATGCAGATATCATGGTATTTGATAGATGACAGCCTCTACTCTATGCACCTCTCTTGCATAGAAAGATCAATAGCAGTAATATCTTATCCGAAGTAAAAGTCATGTGATTTGAGTTGTGTGCTTCTTTTTCCATGTTTGTGTGTTGAGGGGTGAATCGCCAAAATACCTTGTATGGCAAATCTGGCTATAGATGTTTCAGTTAATAATTATAGGATCCGAAAAGGCTGAACTGTGAATTTTATTTCCCATGCATTTTACAGAGTTTATGCTGAATTTAATCTTTGAATTAGGGCATCTTTTGCCGCAAATAATTAAAAACAAATTGCTCAGATATGAAACCCAACTTTGATATCATCCAGATTTATTGGTATCAGAATTTACTCATGTCCATGATATTAGATGTATAATCCTTGACATCAGATATATAATGTCATTGTGTGCTTATGCATCTTCGGGTGCTGTATTCAAATGTTTAGTTTTTTACTGTATATTGAAACTACTTGCATGCATCTCACAAAACTAGTTTCTAGGGATTGAGATGAAGCATCGTCTGTTTTATTTGTCCAGGTCAGCCATCAGTTTTGCACCTGGGTAATGCTCTGCCATTATGAACATTCTAACCATCAAGCAGGTGGATGATTCTTAGATGAAACAGTCTTTGTCAATGTAAGTTGCAACATCGGTGGCACCCCACCCCGAGTCCGAAAGTTACAAGATGCTTCACTAAGGGGTAGGTTGGTTATATAGCAGTTATAATCAAATTGGTTACTCAACATATGTAGGGCCAAATTTGTCTACATAGAATGAGAGGTTCAGAAAACAAGATGTCCAAATTGGATTGGAGTTTTTTTTATGAGTTTTAACCAAAGTCGAACTCTGGCATGTTACATATTGAGGGACATGATATGTAGATTTCCTTTGTGAAATTCGTGTTAGGTTGAACAAAGAGGAGGCAAGACCTTCATACAACTTACATACAAAAAGAAGGGTGACAAGCATGTCCTTTGGTGCATACGGAATGACATCCATGGCCTTATGTCTTAAATACATGGATGGAATGCAATGTTGCTTCATTTGAAGGCTGCTTTAGTTTGGCTGGGGAAGAGAAGCACTTTGATGTTTCGGCTGATTCTGGGGAAGACTTCGGCTTTTCTCTAACAATTAAAAAAATAAATTTAGGGAAAAAGAACTCCTAGAAAAATAATGAAATTGAAGAAATGGAAATAGATAGTTTTTCTTGAGAAAGCCATTTAACATTGCCATCCATGACTGATTCATACCCCATTAGTCATTTATCAGGTGAAGCTCATGTCATTTTGCAATTTATAAAATCCAAAATATGTTTGGCTAGATTATGGGGACAAAACCTAAATTCACTAGTGTGTGTTGATTACTAGAGGGAGGATAAAAACTAATAAAAGATCTTCATGCTAAAGTTCCTAATGAAATGTCGGATTGTTTTCTCAAAATATCTACACACATTTAAACCCGGAAAATCTAAAATCCCAATATTGAGTTTCTTTAACGGTAGCTCCCAGCAGAAACCACTGTAAGAAAATCAATGAGGTGGTTAAATGAACAATTTTACCATGGTTGATTTTAAAGTTTTTTAATTTAGTTAGCTCCTAAATAATTTTTTTAAACCCACATGCTCTTATTACAGGTTTGTAACCCAATGAGTTGAGGATGTTCTGGTAATTTGATCATGGGAAGTTACTTGAACCAAGCAAATTAAATGCCTCTACTTTAACCAAACTTATAACATGTTTTTTCACTAAGAAATATTGTTTCAGCCTTCCGGGTTTTAAACTAGATATAAGCAAGGGGCTCTTGGGCAATTTGATCAGTTACCTGATCTGACGCAAATACTCTTGATTCTTCTGAGTTGCAAACCCCAAAAAGATTTTTTTAAAAAAGAAAAAACAAGTTGCAGGTATCTAATTTAGAACGACCAGGGTATTTAGATTATATAGCTCAAGTAAGTGCTGAAATTGCGAATTAGGTTCCATATCGAATATAAGTGTAATTTGACTATTTTTTAACAAATTAATTTAGGAGGTACTCAAAGAAAGTTATTTTTAAAAGTAATCACTTTTCTGGTAAATTAGTTGGCTTAACTATCTCACTGATTTTTTCTTGATGATATTTCCGTTTGAAAGATAAAAAATTAAAAAATGATAAAAACCAAGAAAAACATGCTTCTAACAGGAAAAACGTTAAGCTGAAAAAAATGGAACAAGGTACAGATTACCCTCACACTCAATAGTGATTCCCAGGCTTCCAACCACCGAACCGGCCATGTCCATAACCATGGTTCTTGGAATGCGGATACTTATGGTGGCCATAACCGCGGATGATCGAATCCCCATGCAAGTGAGAATGGTGTTCACCACGACCTGCGGGGCTTGGATAAACGCCACCAGCTACCGGATATCGATGTTTCGGATGGAAAGTATACTGATGTTTAAACAAAGGTGGAGACCTTTGAAAAGGATAGCGATATCTCGGCAATGGGGACCTTGGGAGAGAGGACCCATGTTTCGGTTGGAAAGTATACTGATGTTTAAACAAAGGATAGTGATATCTCGGCAGTGGAGACCTTTGAAAAGGATATCGATATCTCGGCAATGGGGGCCTTGGGAGAGAGTACCCATGTTTCGGCAGAGGGGGCTGAGGAGATGAATGCAAGGGCTTAGAATTAGGGTGTGTCTCAGGCAAGGGTTCTGGAGTTTTAGGCAAATCTTCGTCAGGAGAAGGCTCTGAAGGAGGGGAGAATTTTGGATGGGGAGACTCTGGCGAGAGGGGTTCCGGGGCACAGGTTTGGGGAGCAGGAGACCCAACGGAGAGGATGCTATCGAGGCCATGAGCCACGAGGTTTGGCCCGGAGAAGAGGTCGATGTCCTGGACAACTACGCCATCGGCATGGAAGAGGTGGAGGTGGGGTGAGTGGGTGAGGTTGATTTGATGAGTGGGGAGGAGAGTCGGGAGGATCAGCCAAGGAGGGAGGTCTTCGATAGTGGGGGAGGCAAAGAGGCCGAAGGCGACATGGGCTTGGAGGGTCTCAACATAGCCATGTGGGGCGAGAACATGGGTGCGGAGGTTGAAGATAGAAGGGTCGGTGGGGATGAAGAGGCTGAGGGGGAAGTCGGAGTTGAGGATTAGGGCTTTGAGGTCCGAGGTTTCAATGGCATTGCCAAAGAGATTGTAACCTGTGGTTTTGAGGGTGATGATCATGTCCTTGAGCTCTTGCTCAGGTATGGCAGCTTCGGCGCGTGAAAGAAGACTGAAGAAGAGAGGAACTAGGAAGGGGAGTAGGAGGAAAGGCCTTGTACACGAAGAGACCTCCATAACTGTATTTGCTCTAAACTTTTCTCTCTTAGTATTTATAGAAAGGGAAATATTTAATACTGAATTGTTAGATTGGTAAGATAGAGTGGGATTAGGTTGCAATTAGTCTTTGTTAAACCCCGGGACTCTCTTTTATGAGAGAAACATTTTATTGGTAAGACGTTGGAGAGGAAGGATTTATTAGTTATATAGTTATTAATCCCTTTTGTTGCAGGATTTGGACATGGATATTGAAACGGTACCGAGCTTTCATTAAATATAGAGTAGCCCTTTCAATTTGAGGACACGGTTTTGGTGAGTCAACTAACTCACCTATTATCATGCACTTCCTTGTTAATTTAACAACATCGTGTTAAAATTTGGTTTTTTTTTTTTTTGGGTGAGTATCATGTCAAAAAATGCTACATCCATTAAAAGTTACATTGGAAAGGAATTCAAAAAATAACATTTATATTTTTTTGAATTTTTTTTTTCCAAATTTAAGTGACTGTCATGTTGAGATTATCGAAATCTAAACTTTTGAATTGAAAATTTCTTTGAGATATATTTTGCAGGGAGATTCCATAAGAATAGTGTGAGTCAGCCGACACACTAAATACTTTTTTTTTAATTTGTCCGTTGCTGACAAATAATCCAGCAATGGGTACCCTCGATCAGTCGAGATCAGAGAGGAAGAAACGACTGGCTATGAACTTTTAATTTTATTTCGTACAAATTATAGCAAATTGAAATTAGACGTGTATACTTTTCAATTAGGCACACTTATATACAATATTAAACAAATAATTTGTAAAACTTGATTGACTAAAATACCCTAGAAACATCTAGGGTATTTTTTATCAATTTATTTTTTTACGATTTATGTAGATATTTTATTTAGATCTTTTACCTAGGTGTCCCTTATTGAGAAATGTAGACGTCTAAAATTTCAATAAAATACTATTTGTAAAAAATTATTAAATTTGAAATTTTAAATGAAATTGGACGTCAATCGTATTTCCTTTTGATCTATATACCTTTGGAACTTGGAAGTGGTTGCACACCAAATTTGATAGTCCAATCAACAGGACGGATGCTATACTATCCCCAAAAAGGTATTAGATTTTTTTTGAACTTTATGACACATTCAAGCTATTAGATTTCACATCAAATGATTATCAAATGATTATAAACAATTATGACATCCTTATTTTAAAGGTAAATAGTCGGTGCATTTTGGTTGATGCTTTTATTAATGCATGGAGAAGGGTTAGAGAGAGAATATAAGGTTTGATGGCGGAAGCAAGGAACAAATGAGGGATAATGAGGGAGTATTGCCCTTTAAAGATAAGAGTTCTATGAGTCCATGTAAAAATGAGTCACCTCTTAAAAATTTATTTTTGAGATGGAATTTTGGACTTAATTTTTAAGGACATGAAATCTCTAATATGGAGATCATGAATATAAAAAAAGTAAATAAATTTTGAAAATTAGAGATAAAAATTATATTTAAAAATATTTGGATCATTAGTTTCAATTGTTTGTAAATGGACCACCTATTTGCATCTATTTTTAAAATGGATGTTTTATGCCTTAGGACCGCATATGGTGGAAATGCCATTCAGTCCGCATGAAACAATTTTTCTTTCCTTGGTTTAAATAAATGCATCTTCATCAAAAATGGGAAAAAAAAACATAATTTTTGGGTTATCATATTCATGAGGTTTATTGCTGGTTACCAAACTTGTAGCATCTCTCAATGTTTTTTTTTATGAGAAATGTTTTGGTTAGTTTGGAACCTACCTAGTACACTTGTGCATACGAAAAAGTTTTCATATAACAATTCTTCCCCATCTCAAGAGGTATTGAGGTTTTTTCACACCAATCGCTCCATCTTATGGTAAACTATTTTGCCACAAGGTAAATTCATATGAAAAACCTCCACACGTCTTGACAAGAGGAAGTGCTTTCATATGAAATTTTTTCATGTAAATTTCTTCATACAAACCAAATGTACCCTTAGGTGAAATTGATAAAATAATCATAAAGAAAAGAAAGAGAGGATGATCTGTTACAATTAACACCTTTGAGCTCGATCTTTCTTAAATTCTCATAGTACATGACTTGGAGTGGATTTTTTGTATTTTGATTTCTAGATGATTTGTGAGGTGATTGGAATCATATGCATACACAAACATTAATGAAAGGGTGGCTTCTGTATAAGATGCCCACTTATATTACACAAGTACAACACATTTTAATATTTTTTGGAAGATGTAGTTTAGGTCTCGAAAACTCATAACTATTGAAAATCTTCAAGATAAATGGTCTATGTAACTTGTTACAAGATGTACTATTTTTAAGATTTAAAATTATTATTATTTTTATATTCATACATGTTGAGGTCGAGATGATGAATTGAAAGATTTTGCAACTGAACACTAATATAAAAAGATTTTTTAACAAAATTGAAGCAACTGCGAGCCCTATTGTCCTTCATGAGTATCCCATACAAATAAATGGATAGCGCTCAAGGTTGCTTTTAGGGTTACAAAAAAACGGATCAGGAGGGTAGATTGGATCCCCTTTGCACCAATTTGGATCGGTTGGTGCAAGTGACACGCCTGGTCTACAACAAAAAATAAAAAATAAAGCAAAGCAAAGAAAAGATGTTATATAGATTTATCTTATGTTTCTGTGACGATTTAAGTCCTAAATTAAATATAAGAAACATGGATTATTTGGTATAACCGAGAGATCATGGCTGATTCTTGAGAGAGAATCGGCCCAATCAACCCCCATCCGATCGCGAACCATAGCATTTGAAAGGAAAATTTATAAAAGTGCACTCAAGAGTTGAACTACTTAATATTTTATCTATTTTTAAAATTTAATTTTGAAAAAATTCATCAAATACATGTAGAATTAAAATAAGTACAATATTAAATACAGGCTAAGTAAATTGTTTTTCATAAGGCCAAAAGATTTCATGCTCCTGTTGGAACATACTGTCCAGTTAAGCAAAACCTAATCCAAGAGCATTTTTAGGACAAAATTTATATTAAAAAAACCCCAAGTTAGGCTTCTGCCCCAGGGAGCAAGTGTACAGTATGCTCCGGTATACGAGAGCAAATGCTTTTGCCTTTAGAAAAGCATAGATGATACTTGATAGCTTCATTTTGGTAGAATTTAGCGTGATTTGAAGCAGTGAAAATGGCGGTGAGCGATGTGCCCTCGAAAGAGGCGAGCGTGCTGCGAGGCCACGAAGGCGCAGTGCTCGCTGCGCGCTTCAATGGCGATGGCAACTACTGCCTCAGCTGCGGAAAGGATCGCACCATTCGCCTCTGGAACCCCCACCGAGGCATCCATATCAAGACCTACAAATCCCATGGACGCGAAGTTAGAGACGTCCACGTTACAAGGCAATCTCTCTCTCTCTCTCTCTCTAAAATGGCGAAGTAGGAAGTGCTTAATTTGATTACTGTTGGTCCTTGTGTTCTGGCGCAGTGGCTGAGGTTTTTTTCTCTCTCTGAATTGATAACGCTGGATTTTTTCAATTTTTTTCGTTTATACTGATAATACTAGTGCACTCATTGAGTTTTATTAAGGCGATTGCTTTTCTGGAGTTCCTTTTGCAATTAGGGTTGGGCCATAATGTGACCTAATGGATAAGATCTTTGTCCATAGAGGTTGAAGTCATTGTTCCTGAACTCTTATTTTCACCTCACGACACTAAGGTATTTAGTTGAACTCTCATTTTCACCTCACGACACTGATGTATTTAGTTCGGCATACTGGTAGATGTATCAGTTTGGTTGAACGAGGACGAACTTTATGTGGTTGAATGATAGCCCACTGATCTAAAAAGATGATTTCAGTGTTGTTCATTTGGGTGTGACAGAGAAAATATGGTGAACATAGATTACTTGCTTTGGCATAAATTGAAGAGAATTAAGTAAAATAATGTATGCCATAGGGATTGCCGTAATCTTGAGATAATTGGAAATGCTTAATTTTCTATCGGAGCCCTTAGATTTGTACTGAAGAAATCTCAGAATTTCCCTTGCATGCGAAATGGAAACTAGATATACAAAAATGTTTGTAGAGGCTGAGTTCTTTGCAATGTTAGCGCTTGAAACAAATTCTCTTATTGCTTGTTACAACTTTTTTCTTCTTCTCTTTTTTTTGCGTGTTCGTGTATGAGCATTAAAGGTGGAATCTGATAAATACCTTCCGACACTGAATATGAAATTTCATGTCATGGATATTTGGCTGACTAATTTTGGAATCATAACAAACTTATTTGGATTCAACCCAGAAGAAGAGGCTTGATATCGACCTTGTGACAGGAACTTCTCTAGGTATGAAGTCAAAATAATTGAATTCCTTCATTTTATGTTGACTTTGCAGATGTCTGTGCCTATAGTCCTATTGACGAATTATTAACATTCATGACAAATGGATTGGATTTTGTAACAGTTCTTTTGCTAAAGAATGCAAAAGGATGACTCCAGTTTTGCTTAGGACTTAGGAGCATGTGTTCTTTACAACCTGAGAACAATGAAGTAATTCTTCTCTTCAACTGCAGTGGAGTCTCCAGTGCCATTTGAGCATATTTATTGCTTTCACTTGACTTTCCATCACTTGTGTAATTGTACCAAGTTACCCATGGACCATGCCATTCTATCTTTGTATTCAGATGATGCTTCTTCAAAATAATTTAAGCTGATTATGTGTGCAGTTACGGACTTAAACATCTAAGGGCTAACAGCTGGTGCTCATAATTTATGATGGTTCTACGGATAAACATGTAATGAAACAATTAAAAAGGTTCATTATTCTGGATCTATGTTTCTAAAAATTGTGAGATACTATTCTCATCCCATTTCGACTGTAAGGAGTTCCACCATAGTTCAATGGTAGCAAATGAAAGCTGCTTCTTGTGCTGAATAATCATTCAACTTGGTGAGTACATTACGTCTATTGGAGGTTTGATTAGTGACCTCAACAATTTATAAAACCATCCTGATTAGATGGTATTGACTTTTTAAGTTCTTTTAGATGCATGTGGAATTTAAGGTCACAATGATTACTTTGGGCTCCTTAACCTGCAAACTGTTTTGTCATTCCTCATGTTAATGATTGAGAACTATCTGATCTTTGAAAAAAATGAACCTACTTTATAAATGTCTTTTAATGGCTATAACAATTTCATCAACATCCAAGTATCGACAATATTTTTTGCTTGGAATTCACAGGGACAACTCCAAATTATGTTCTTGTGGGGGTGATAGGCAAATCTTTTATTGGGATGTGTCAACGGGTCGTGTAATTCGAAAATTTCGTGGTCATGATAGTGAGGTTTGCTATGTTATTGTTTTCTTGTTATTTTGATTGCCTATTTTTCTTATTGATAGTTGATTACTGGAAATTCAATTGGAATTATCTTTGTGCTATCAAGAAAACACATACAAGCTCAATTTTTGTAGTGGACTTTATAGAAGCAAAGGTCAGACTCTTCTTATAGTGCCATGTGCCACTTTCTTTGCAAAATGAGTTTCTAAATATGTCATATATTATTGTCGGCAAGCAAGCCACTTTTGGAACATGGAGACTGTGGATGTATTGGAGGAGAATGTATATATCATAAGCTATTGGAATATCTCACTCTAGTATGTTGACTAGTAGTGAATGATATTGTTCACTAGGTGCCGGAAGGAGGGCGTATACAGTGAACTCTATATGGGATGCATTTTACTTTGTAACTACTGTGATATACAATGTATTTTATTATTAGTTAAAAGCGGCAGGAAAAAAGATAATTATCAAAAAAAAAGGAAGGAAATTAGAACATAGCCTCATTTTGAGCATTAAAATTTTATATGACTCAAGTTAACCTTAGGAAAAAAAAAAAAACTTTATACGACTGACATCACCACCTTTTTTTGTTTCAGCCTTCTTATTACCTTTATGGTGAATCTTTCTGAAGTTATGTTTTTGATAAGTAACCGTTCATATTAGGGTATACTTCAAGTTGCGCCTTGGTGCGTGCAGACAAATAGAGACATATACATCATAGAAGACAGAAATGTCGAGCCCGAACAATCCCTAAAACTGCATTTAATGCTTGCAGTACCTCAATTGGCCAAGAAGCGACTGTTGATGTTAAATTTGATGGTTCCAATGTCAGGTGGGAGCCATATAGGAGGACCTCAGGATGGACCTTAGCAAAGTTCTCATAACAATGTCCCTTTTTTGGATGAAATCTATTGTGGCATAGACTTGTATCTTTTGGTGAAGGTGGCCCAAAGATTACTGTCACTTTTATCTTGTCTTTGATGGCCTCTGTGTTTGATTCATCCCCTTAAGAAATGCATTTGTTCCTCTTAGTCTGAATGACCTATGGAAGGCCAGCACTAGAAATCGCCACAATAACGAATGTAAAATAATAAATATGTGTAACGATAAATTCCGAAAACAAAGTCGAATCAGAATAACCATATAATTGCCTACTTAAGATTTGATTTATACCATGATTGAAGCAGATGCATGCCTGCAAAAATGCGTCAGGCATAGTTGGATATTAACTTAGAATGGAGCTACCAAAAAACAAAATCTTACATGCATGCAAATAACGAACCAACATAAAATAAAGATAACCATCTCATTTAGTCCCTTAGGCTTTAGGTTAGTGGAAGACTTCCCCCCCTCCCCTTCTTCTTAGTAGAAGGTCATTGGTTCGCCTTGAAGTTTGTTCTAACATAAGAAGCCAAAGTGTCTTAACCTTTTTCATTAGAAATAGCTCATCAAAAGAAAAAGAAAAAAAATGTGATAAACGTGGTGTAGACTCTTCAGCGAGAACCTTCTGAGTTCTGACCATGCATAGTTGGATGCCAACTTATATCGGAATTCTCTGCTATAGTGCCTGTACTTTCTGAGATTAGAAAATGTAACTAGGGGCTAGAAGCTACAGAACTATGGAGCTACGGAGCTATACATGAGCGGGGTGGTGCAAAGCTGAAGTCATCAAGGTATTAACAAGAGCTTGAAAACTCTTGATCTGCTATTTTAGAATAATTTTATGATCTCTGTGAAATTGGATTAGTTGCTTTCAAATAAACCAAATCAACAAAGTAACAAAGGTGGAGAAATCAAATCACAAGCACACACAAATGTGTTGAGCAGGTACAAGGATGATTTAAAAAAATAAAATAAATAAATAGAAAAGACACTACAGATTTTTAAGTGCAAAGACCTCTATCACTCTCACTCTCTCACACACACGGAATTGCTTGCCCCTATCTGGCCCTGTTTATAGTGCCAAGCCTCCCTTAGAAGACAATTTGTATGCAGAGTTTCCCATTTGATGAGATTATATAGCAAAAAGTGCTCCTAAACTATCCTGCATGGATAAGCCTTTGTCCCTTGGTGAAAACACACTAAATTGAGAAAATCAGAGATAAGCATCCCACATTTCAAATTTGGTCAAGATTTTTCTTATCCTGAGTTTCCCCAAATCTTAACAATTATGTTCTCCAATCCAACTTTGATTACTTCCGCAAAGAAGAGTTATGCCAAATCTCCCAAACAACTGGGAAATTTTTCTCATATTGGATCACCTCATATGAAATTTTGTTTTTTGAGAGAAGGTTAACTTTCATCTCATATGAATTAATCCAAACATTAAGTAAAAATTAACATTGGTTTTAACCAACCATCATCCTCATTAACCCGCAAACTATTCCTCAGTCAAGTAGAACTTAAAGTTCTGGTAAGCTTTGTTAATTAAAGAAGTAAACCATAGAAGGGTTCAGAAGACAATGAAATCTTTGGTCTTAAATGTGGTTACACTTGATAAAGTACTCTTTTACAAAAGGAATTGTATACTATGAGACCATTTATTTTTTGTACAAGAAGGTCACAAATTTTCTCAGGCATTATGTGAAATCTAACATATTAAAATGTATCACAGCTTTTTATAAAATTGTTTCTGGCTTTGTGCTCCATTAGTGACACATCACGACCTGTCCGCTTTCACATCCAAGATTGACAATGATTGTAACCTTCTTGTATCAAAAGTAAATGGTCTCATTATATACATTTCCTTTACAAAAATGATCTCTTTATATACAAAGATGAATATATAGATAAATATGTATTGATATCGCACAGAACATAAATTAAATATAGCATTTTGGGAATTCATATGCTGTTTTAACAGTGAATAATTAGTAATTTTTTCTATCCTTGCATAGACCAATGTAAATGCCAAGTAATGGAACTGAAATATGACTTTATTTCAGGTGAATTCTGTGAAGTTCAATGAATATGGAGCTTCCATTATATCAGCTGGATATGATCGTTCTGTGAGGGCATGGGACTGCCGGTCCCACAGCACTGAGCCAATTCAGGTGAATATATTGTTTCAAGCAACTTTACATGCCGTTCTTTTTGTTTGGTTGATAGCATAAAAGCTTGGGTTTAGTTGCTCCAAAATTTCTAAATTGTATTTACATTTGATGCCCCAGACAATTGACACATTTTCAGACAGTGTGATGTCTATTTGTTTGACAAAAACGGAAATTATTGCTGGAAGTGTGGATGGGACAATTCGCACTTTTGACATTCGTGTTGGTAGGTAAGTGAGCCTCACCCCAATGAGATCCCCAGAGTCCCTTTGCTGATATATGTGTTGCTTTTCTCTTTTCATTTAGAATTGCTTTTTTGTTATTAACCAGGGAAGTTGTTGATGACTTCGGACAGCCTGTGAACTGCATATGCATTTCAAATGACAGTAACTGCGTATTAGCAAGTTGCTTGGATTCCACACTCCGCCTTCTAGATAGGTAATTATTTTCAGTGATTTTCCTTCTTAAATATTGAAGACGAACTGTGGAGTATTTGTCCCTTATTTTCAATGTCTTGGTTGCAGGTCGACTGGAGAGCTCCTTCAAGAATATAAAGGCCATACATGCAAGGTTAGATTGACTGGGGCTATAAGGCTGTAATGAGATTTTGCATTTTTGCAGCTGATTTTTCTTTTAATTATGTGTTTGATATTTCATTCAAGGGAACTTACATACGGCTTCAATAGGCGATAAGATGATTAGAAAGTAGACTTAGGTGGACCTTCCATGTGTAGCGTAGAGCTAATATAACACTGGTTAGGAGGTGTGATTTGGTTCAAGTGGACGGCTCCGAAAGGGCAAGAGAAATGCCCAAAAGGATATGGATGGAAGTAGTGAGAAAATATATTGTGACTTATGGTCTTACGGAGGGTATGACCCTTGATAGAGCAGAATGGCGGAATAGGAATCATGTAACTTTATAACACTATGTTGATGATGATGTCTTAGATATTTCATATTTGTTTCTTTTTTTTTTCAATTCTGGTCTGCATGATACAGTTCAGGTGTCTTTCTTTGTTGAAGTCCATTTAACCAGTTACTAATATAGTAGTGTTAACATGAACCAAATTGTCAACTTGAATTTTTCTATGTTTCTCAGAATCCTAATATATAATGCTTTATGTTTAATTCATTACGGAGGGGATCAAAGTAAATCTTTGTTGGGCATATGGTATTGTCAAATTGTTCTAGTTATGAATGATATATTATCAATTCCTTACTGTTATCCTTATGTTGATGAATGACATACTATGACCTAGGGACCAATGCTGTATGGAATGTTTCTTACTGTATGTAGGTTTTGTCTATGTAAACCAATTTAGTATCTAATTGTTCAACTCATTTTTTTCTGTTATATGTCATCCTCTTTTCTACACTTTTTAGGTATCATTTGTATGATGACTTACAAGTTACCATCATGCTATGGTCTTATTTCCTTTTGGGCAGTCTTACAAGATGGATTGTTGCTTCACAAACACCGATGCCTATGTCACTAGTGGATCTGAAGATGGACAGATTTTCTTTTGGGATTTAGTAGATGCCAGTGTCATGTCATCTTTCAGAGCCCATGCTTCAGTGGTATAATTTATACTTCTAATTTTTGTTTCATTTTTTTCCTTTTGGGGTTAAGTATGCCATTTATCGTTGCTGTGCATTTCATTCCCTTCATATACTGTTGCTCACGTTTGGTTCATATGCTCTATGATGTTATTCTGATGGAGATATCATGGTATTTGGTATATGAGAGTCTCTATGCACCTCTCTTATATAGAAACATCAATAGAAGTAATAATCTTATCTGAAGTAAAAGTCATGTAATTTGAGTTGTGTGCTTCTTTCTCTATATTTATTTGTGTTGGGGGATGAATCCTCAAAATCGCTTGGATGCCAAAACTGGCCATATATTGATGTTTCGTTTAATAACTATAGTATCCACAAAGTCTGACCTTTGATTGGTATTCCCATGCATTCTACAGATTTTATAGAATTTTTCATCTTTGAACTTGGACATATTTTCAGTAAATAATTTTAAAAAGAAAAAAAACCTCAAATATGAAACCCAACTTTGACATCATTCAGATTTATTGGTATCAGAATTTATGCATGTTCTGGATGCTAGAGATGTATAATCCTCAACATTAGAATCATAATGTCATTGTTTTTTATTAGTAACTTTGAACAGCTTGTCATAAAACACAAGTTTGTGAACATTTCTTGTGTGCAATGCACCTTCGGGTGCTGTATTGAAATATTTACTTCAATTGTATATTGAAACTAGATGCAAGTCATTACAATTGTTTCAAGGGATTTAGATGAAGCGTAGTCTGTTTTATTTGCTTAGGTAAGCACAAGTTTTGCACCTGGATAATGTTCTGCGATAATGAACATTCTAACCATCAAGCAGGTGATCGATTCTTATATGAAGCGTAGTCTTTTTTAATGTAATTTGCAACACCGGTGGCGTCTCCATTCCAAAGTTCGAAGATGCTTGGCCAAGGGGTAGGTTGTTATATAGGTATTATAATCAAATTGGTTACTCAGAATATGCAAGGGCAAAACTTGTGTACATAGAATGAAAGGTTCTGAAAAAAGAAGTATCAATTTGGATTGGAGTTTTATTATGATTTTTAACTCAGTAGAACATTAACATGTATGCTAACATTGATTACTTGATAACATTTTAGAAGATTGAAGGACATATGTAGATTTCCTTTGTGAAATTTGTGTTAGCTTGACCGAGGACAAGGCGAAACCTTCTTATAACCTCTTAAAGGTGACGAGCATGTCCTTTGGTGCTTACAGAATGACATCCATGGCCTTGTCTTGTGTATATGGATATAATGCAATGTTGTTCCTTTTAAAGGCTGCTTCAGTTTGGCTGGGGAAGAGAAGCACTTTGGTGCTTCAGCTGATTCAGGGGAACACTTTGGATTTTCTCTAACAATTAAATTTTTTGAAAAAACAAGTAAACTTAGGGGAAAAAATACTAAGAAAATTAAAGAAATTGAAGAATGTAAATCTGTAGTTTTGTTTTTTTTTGGATAAAACCATTTAACATTGCCATCTACGGCTGATTCAGACCCCAATAGTGATTTATGAGGTCAAAGCTATGTCATTTTGTAGTGGAAATGTATAAAATGAGACTATTTACTTTTGATACAGGAAGGTCACAATCATCATTGACCATTAGATTTGAAATCAGGTGATAGAAGACGGTTCATTGTTTGGGCACAAAGTCCAAAATAAAACTTTTCCAATGTTGTGACGCCATTTCATCTATGGTATTTCACATCCAATGGCTAAAAGTGATTGTGACCTCCTTGTAACAAAAATAGAGTCTCATAGTATACAATCTCTTTTGCAATTTATAAAATCCAAAATATGTTTGGCTAGATCATCGGGACAAAACCTAAATTCGTAAGGGTTTGTATTGTTTACTGGAGAGAGGATAAAAACTATTAAAAGATCTTCACCCTCAAGTTTCTAATGATACATCCAATTGTCTTCTCGAATATCTTTACACATTTAAGCCCTAATATATGGAAAATTTAAAATCCTAGTATTGCTTGCCATTTATGAGAGAGGAACTGAAACTCTTCACAGTCCCCAAAACATCAGTTGAAATGTTTTTAAGAAAAAGAGGGAAAAAAAGCATTTTTGGACCTGAAAATTTTGCTTCAATAAAAATAGAGTTTTGATTCAGCCTGGCTTCGGCTGATGCAAAGTGAATTTAGTAACATTTATATCATGACTAAGGGGCAAAACAAATTGACATGTGCATAAGACAGAAAGCATCCTTGCTAGGACTTCCCGCAAACTGGAGCAATGGAATGAAAAAGGTGTGTCAGTTTGTATGTAAGAAACTGGTTTTGTGATTTAGAATATAGCTTTAATAAGTATGATGTTGCCTTGTCTTTGGTTGGGTCCATTGCTTATTGCAACATACACTGAAACCCAACATACATGTTAAAAAAAGAACTACAATGAAACCCAACATGTCTTTATTTTTGTGTCATCTGCTGCATCATCATGTGCATTCAGAGCTTTCTAGCTACCTTTATAAGTAATTTGATGCCATATGCAGCACAAACATTTATCACTTAAATTCTCCTATTATTTCGATTGCCCATCATTTAAACCACATTTCTTCTCATTTCCTAGGAACATTCTGTAAGTAACTGGGGCAAGTCCCGAGGAACTGCTATGCATTTGATTTCTTGCCAAGCGTCACTCTAGATCCATTTTCCCCATAGTTTAGAATTTTTTGCTAATCCGCAAGTTCTAAGTTCTGCTTAATACAATGAATGGCAGGTAACGAGCGTGAGTTATCACCCAAAAGATAGTTGCATGATCACATCCTCAGTTGATGGCACAATTCGTGTTTGGAAGACATGAGTTGGTGTGTCCCCATCGCTCAAATATTTGTAGCTTTTGTCTTGTGATTTATCCAAAAAGCTTCAAGTTCAAGGTTTCTTCTTAGTTCTCTGTCACAATTGATGTCATTATTTAGTGGGAGCTTCTCTGAACTATTTGTTGTCTCGCACCTACGTAACTGCATGTTGTCAAAATTAAAACAGCAGAAAGGCAAGACAGAAAGAAGGAATTTGAAGGAAAGGAAGGGTGAAACACACCGTCAAGTTGTAATAGCAACGAGGTGCATGTGTTACTGAATCTTTTGCCATCCCAACATTAGCAGAAAACCTATTATCAAATGATTTCGAAAAACTTTGAAGTAATTTTGCCTTTGGACGCTATTGACGATTTCTTCCCCTTACGAGCAGAATTGAAGTCATCCTGTGAGTCTCTCTCTCTCTCTCTTGTGGAATTGAGGCCCTCTCTCTGTGCCTGCATGGGGGTCATTCACGCGTGTGTGCAATTGCATTCCCACTAACATAAGTTAAAAGGGAGGTCAGCTTTTTGCTTTTTCCGCTATTTTTTTCTTTCCTTTTTGGGACTAACCTTATAGGTTGAAAGCAGCGTTTTAAAAATCGGCGAGTCGGGAACCGGTACAGTTCGTGTTGGTTTCAATACAAAATCGAAAACCGTCTGGTTCTAGAGAAGAGCCGTCGGTTCCAATTCGGTTCTACCCGGTTCTTTCCCTGTACGCGTGCGATACGTGTGAGGTTATCTTAATATTTTTACACAAATATTTTAATCTATATTACATAGGTATTTATATATTAAAGTGAAATATCCATCTTTTGATGTAGGATAATTTTCAAACATCATTAAATGAAAAGGGAATTTAAATATATTCTATTAATCATCAAGTTATAACTACATATGGTGAGGTTGTGTGGTGGTTAAGACTTTTGTTTCTTCGTGTGATGTCTCAAGGTCGAGTCCTACCGTGGGCGTTATTTTTTTTGTATTGTATAGTCTTTGTTGTATATATTGTATAAATAGTTTTGTAAATAATATAAAAAGTATAAAAAAATGAAAAATAAAAAAGTTAATTTTTTGCATAGCAGTTAATTTTTGTTGTATATAGTGTTATAATTATTTTTTTAAATAATATGAAAAGCATAAAAAAATAAAACATAAAAAGTTTATTCTATTTGAAATCTCCATCTTTCTTCTAACAATCGTTTTCACTAAATTTATTACAGAAACTTAAAAAAATAAATTTTTGAAAAATTGAAGTGTTATTTTCAAAATTTGTACGCATTTTATTAATTTTTATATTGATAACCAAATCTTTTATTTTATTTATTAATTTTTATATTATAAATAAAGTAATGTATTATTTTTCTTACAGTTGTCATTAATACATTTTAAATTAGATAATATTATAAAATATTTTAAATTTGTTATTATTTGTCTAATAAATAATTATAAAATGTAAATTAATAATTATAATTTCAGTATATAATATTATAATTAATTAAGTTTTAATAATTTTGGATTATAGTTAGTTAGGCTGTAATAAATTGGATTTTTTTAGCGGATTAGGGTTTTTCGTCAAAACGAGATTTTAATGGCAATTCTTTCATTGATTAGTTTACTCTTTATAATTGTCTATGTATAATTATATATTTTATCTATGATAATGCTATGATTTTTCTTTTATGTGATGCAAATTTAATGGTTAACATAAATTTATACAGGAAAAGAGCATCTCAATATTCACAAATTGATGAAAAAATGAAAGTTAATAATGTAGTACTTTCATTTCTTATTGGATTCTTAAAAAATAATATTTATAATGAATTTTAATAAATTTTTTGGATTTTTTTTTAAGCTTTAATCCGTCCGATTCAATTGATTTTTGATCCGAATCATCGATTTATCGATCTGGATCGATTTTTTAGATGCTCGATTTGGGTCACCGATCCGCTTTTTAAACCATTAGTTGAAAGCCTTGAACTCCTGCTTGCAAACCAAGGGTGCTTATAAGGAGTCTCCATCTCTTGAGAAGAGTTGAGTGCTGTTGTAGCCAAACAGGGTAGCTTTCAAACTTACCCTTAATTCATCGGACTCGCGTTAGTATGTGTAATCGTAGAAAACATTATTGCTAAAATATTTGGATTATTTTCATGTAGACTAGCATTTTGTTGTTTAATGTAATGTTCAAAAACCAGGTATAACCGTGGGTAGATTCCCCCTTCGTGGTGGTAATGGATGTTGCATCAGAAAACAACGCTTTACACCAATGGTTTAAAAAACGGATCAGTGACCCGGATCGGGCACCCAAAATATCGATTCGGATCGGCAAATCGGCGATCCGGATTGGGAATCGAGTGAATCGATTAGAATAAAGCTTAAAAAAAATCTGAAAAAATTACTAAAATTCATTATAAATATTGTTTTTTAGGAATTCAATAAGAAATGAGGGTACTCCATTAAGAATTTTCATGTTTTTTAATAAATATGCGAATATTGATATGTTCTTCCCTGCATGAACCGCCATTCAGCATTTAATTTACATCACACAAAAGGATAAACATAGAATTATCATGGAATAAGTATATCAACATACATGGATTACAATAAAGCATAAAATTAGTAACATATGATCTAAAAATAAAATGATAGACGACGTTATTGTTCTTCTTGGTCACGTTGGTGCCATTGATTGAATTCGTTTAACAATTCATTTATTCGATCTAAAAACGAATCATCGATATTAGCAGGCGTCTGACTATTCCTAAATCCCTGAGTATTAGTGTTTTGTTGTGTTCCCAATCTAAAATCCCCAAAGCTTGTCCATCTTTCATACTCACCTGCACTGTCGTGCTCATCCCTACACTGTTGCTGTAGGGACTCGATATGTGAATAATATGGTTGGGATAGGGTGGCCTCAGAATCATCATCTCTCATTTTCTCTTTGAATAATATGGATTAAAAAAAAAATTTAACAAATTTTCAAAAAAATCGATCATAGATTAAAAAAAAAAATTCACAAATTTTCAAAAAATTCTATCATGGATTACAAAAAAAATTCGATCATGGATTAAAAAAAAAATCACAAATTTTCAAAAAATTCTATCATGGATTACAAAAAAAAATTCAATCATGGATTAAAAAAAAAATTACAAATTTTCAAAAAATTCAATCATGGATTACAAAAAATTCGATCATGGATTACATAAAATTCGATCATGGATTACAAAAAAAAACAAACAAAAAAAACAAAAAATTCGATCGTGGATTACAAAAAAGAAAAAAACAATTCGATCATGGATTACAAAAAATTCAATCATGGATTACAAAAAACCCTATCATGGGTTACAAAAAAACCAAAAACAAAAAATTCGATCCTGGATTCAAAAAAAAAACAAACATTTCGATCATGGATTACAAAAAAAAAACAAACATTTCGATCATGG
>NW_006497636.1:0-11409 GCF_000471905.2 Amborella trichopoda | reverse complement strand
AGAGAGAGAGAGAGAGGAAAGGTTTGTTAAATCCCCTATAGTGCCTGAAATTTCAGAATCCAGAGAGTTATTGCTCAGATCTAGGTATATTAGTGCCTAGTTTACGGCTACAGTGCCTGGAACACCTGAAAACTTATCGTCCCATAGAGAGAGAGAGTGCAAACCTTTGTTAAATTCTCAATCTCGACAAGGATTTTGCCTTCAAAATCATTTTCGTCGAGGATGAGGAACCTCATCTTTGAGAGGTTTTAAATCCCAAGGAAAAGAGTTCCAGTTAGCTAGTTTGCTGAAAAGTCGAGATAAGAGAGAGAGGAGAGAGAATAGCCCATCTGGTATCGAGCCATTGATGCTATTGGAGCTCAGGTAGAGGTAGGCCAGCTTAGTGAGGTTAGAGAGGGAAAGTGATGGAATCGGACCCACCAAAGATTATAAGAGAGGTCGAGTTTGACTAGGGTTTTAATGGTGAAGAGACGGGCCATGGAGTTGGCCATGGGGTTGAAGAAGGATAGTTGTTCGATACTTCAAACACTAGACAACAAATTCACCTAAGTTTGATCAGATGCCCATGTCAAATATTTGCATTGCCGGACTGGGAGGCAACTTAGGAAAAAACATTTACCACGGGAGAGAGTTGATGCTCGTAATTTCAGGCAAATGAGTGCCCATTTGGTAATTGACCCCCCAAATAGTGTTTCTGCGTAATTTTCTCTAAAACACATATAAAAATACATTAAAATATATATCATATTATGTTATATATATTGTTAATATATATTTGTTATCAAACACATTACTTATAACTTCTTTAACATTACAATAGGTTATCAAACACAATACCCAGAACTTATTTAAATCTTATAGAACAAAACATTCAACTTTCTGAAAGAAATCTTTCATAAATCAAACGAGCCCTACGAGTTCGAAATAATTTTGTAAAAAAAGATAGAGGGAGCATGCACTCAAGGTAAGCCCCATGCAATAGCCTAAGCCCTGTTTTGGTTCCACCATGCTCTCTATATTGAAGGGTCCTAGCCTAGTTCCCATACTTTGAAGATCTTAGATAGACCATGATCCCATGCGACATCAGAGGAGAAGACCCAGAGTAGAGTGTATCAAGTCTAGTTGAGATAACTTCTGGCAGTTTGTTTTATGTTATGCAATTTATGTTTCTTGATCCCTACTGAGTTATATGTAATTTTTGGTTATTGAATGAAAGAGTTTTTTTTAGTGGTAGCAAGTGAGAACACCTTTTTGTTATTCATATTTGTTTATGTTGAGTTTATTTTATTGTATTTGGACCTCTACAAGTGCTCTAGCCGATAGAAAAGAGAAAAATTAAAAACTTCACATACCATAAACAGAAAATAAAATTACCTCAACTGAACTTTGCAAACCTCATTCATGGTCTCCACCTCCAATGGCGCACGAGATCCAAGTCTTTCTCATAACTTTTAAGTATGGGAAAGCCCAGGTTATCAACTCTTTCAAATCAGAGAGTAATGGTGGAACAATCATAAGACTAGGCCTCAATGCATAAGCATGATATACTAAGTCTCAATACCTAGTATGGAAGGCTAAGTCTCAATTCCTAGTATAGTACCCTATGTCTCAATACCTAGTATGGTAACCTACCCCCCTGCATAAAGCTTGGGGCATGCCCCCCTTTCACAAAGCTTGGGGTGTGCCTTATACTTCTCTTATTAAAAATTTCTAATGGAGGCAAGAGAAAGAGGAGAGATCTTAGAGAGAGATGAGAGAGAGGGTGGCATGCCGCCTTGTGAGGGAGAGAGAGAGCTCAAGTTGTCAAGAATTAAGACCCCCATGGTGCCTATTTATAGATTTCTTCTAGGGTTAGGCTTTCTTAGGGTTAGTCATCTTTAGGGAGAAAATATCTAAACCATTGATCGAAGGAGACCCGTAGGGTGAGAGATCTTAGTCATTCAATCCTTAAATTAGACATCATGATTCAAAGGAATGTGCTAGAACCCTATCCTTCAGCTTCCTTAACTTAATCTCATCAAATAAATAAAATATGAAAAAATAATAGTACTTGATTTTCTTTTCCATAATTTTCTTATACATGCTTTTAATTGAAAATCATATTTTTTACTTTTCAAAACCTTCATATTATTTCAACTTAATTGAATGCCTTGATTGATAAGGCTACAAAATAGGAAAGAAAGATATATATGTGGGGCATGCCTCTTCTGACCTCTAGTGGGCCTCAAGCACCACCCACAAGTTCTAATTTTTTGGAGACCATGAAATGCAATGGGCTCCCATGTGTAATAATAATTTTAAAATAATACAAATGATTTTTTGAAAACGATGATTATTTTATATTTCTCTCAGAGTATTAAAATATTGAAAATTCAATGTTTCTCTATTTATAAATCCATTTTGAGAAAATAAATTATCTAGAAACTTCTAAAAAATTTAACTATCAATTTAAAAATCATTTAAAATCAAAAAATTAATTCTAAAATATTTTGATGGGATTCAGATCCAACTAGATCAAGGAATTATTAATTTTCTTAAGCACTCCATCTTCTACTAAAGACTAGAATCCACACTCATTTTCTCAAACTGACCCAACAGTTCCTATGACTCACAATTGATCGTAGAGGTTCATGACGATTGGGCTACCAAAATCAGCTAATATATGAGGGGACACAATCCCAATCTATGGATTACAGATTCTCCCCTAGTGACAAATCCAAGGTCACATAGACCTGGGGCAATCAAAATTCTATGGTGCATATGAGGGTCCTCTCTCACATGTATAAGTATAAATGTTAATAGTGATTTTCTTTTTTGAAGCGGTTATCGTATGTACATGTCATGTGATGGTTCAAAGTTGAGGCATTGGCCCTCATCCCTACATGCCTACCAACACGCACAATGGTCACACAGTCCCTTGGCTCTCTCTCCTGGGCAACTCCGACCATATCAAGAGATAACCCTGCTAACCCTCATTGGTTATGCTCTATGCCTAGGTATTTAGGGTTTTGTAATTTGATTGACCTAGCTTGTTAAGCCTAGTTTGAGTCTCAACAAACTTCATTTGCCAGTCTTGGTCTTTCTGGACCATACTCCCACTAGAGTTCATTGTTACACTATATCGAATATTGATTACATGCTCTCATAAGGCCTTTAATGGTCACAAATACCCAATACTCTTACGCTCAGGATAGAGACCCATCTATTTATGGAGATTCTCAACTCATACATTGTCAAATACAAGGGACTTACCAAGTTTGCTAAGTGAAACTTCAACCATATTACCATCAAACCATAAGTCTCATGAACAACTCTAAGACAGTGCACCTCATCCATCTGCTGAGGAGCCAAGATGGTCAAGTTGATGCCTTGGCCAAGTTAGGGACCAATTTTTTACTCCCCTCCTCCAAAATCTATCGATCTGGGTTCAAGAAACCAGAATGCTAAATTTCATCTTAAAGCCTAAAATTACACCTAAAACATCTCTAATATTCCCCTCTATCAGTTTGCTAAATGAAAAAGTGTTATCTTCACAGCATATAGCATGGGCATAAGCTGACTAGCATGGATTACATTCAATATAGGAGATTATCAGGAGATAAAAGAGAGAAAAATTCTATCTGAATAAAAGCTATCAGATTAACCATCATAGATGGGGAACTTTATAAAAGAAGTTGTGATGGGCTTCTCCTCTAATATATTTCACTTGAAGAAGCCTATAGGCATGATGGTGCTTGTGGTTTACATTTAGCAGGACCAAAATTATACCTTAGGGCCAGACGATTAGGATACTTTTTTTTTTTGGGAAAATTACATGCATATCTGTTATAGTTTACGTAATTATGGCTCTATCGAATAGTTTGCGTTATTACCACCGTGTCCTTTTTTTTCATGTCAAAACAGAAATTTTTTAAAAAGATGGCTTTACCCTTTTTCGGTTGTTGAACAACCGAAAATACACCAATTTCGGTTCTTCAAAGTCAAAAATTTACGGTTCTTGAATAACCAAAAATTTACAGCTTTCAGTTATTGAGTAACTGAAAGTTTTGGTGGAAAAGGTCGCTCTTATTAGCGGGGAGTTCTTTTTTTTTGATAATTTAGGGGAAAATTTTTTTTGTGCCCAATCCTACGCACTTTACTGTCCCCCAATACAGTATCCCACAAAAGTTAAAGAGATTGGCTCTCTATTTGGTCATGATTTGTACCTTTCATACTCTTTCTTTATACTGTTGATTAATTTTAGTTAACTTTGTCACAATTAATATAATATTATACTTTTTTATTAGTATTTGTTGTGTATTGTTGATTAATAAATAATATTTGCTAAATATTATTGAAGTTGTTTCTTTGTATAATTATTTGTTGTTTATATTATGTTGATACATATAGTAGTACACTATATTATATTTGTTGTTTATTTTGTGTTTGTTTTAGTATTTGATGTTTTTTGTTGTTTATTGATAGTTGACTTTTTTAGTAGTACACTATTTTAATTTATTATGTCATAGTCGCATTTTATGAACCCTAAAGTAGTTAGAAATTTCCAAATTTTTTGTATTCCTTATTGTATTGATTTTTTGTAACACGAATGAAACTATTCATTTAATACAGTAGCATTGACGATGGTTATCGAGGGAGTGCAACTGGTATTCCGATATGGGAGGTCATTTGAGACCAATGCAGATGACGGACGTGCGGTCTATAAAGGGGAAAATTGAAGGTTAGGAAGTATAATGGAAATAGTTCCTTGGATGAACTAAAAAGACAATTTGGTAATTTAACATTGTGTGATCCAAAGAAATTGGCTATTATGTACCACAACACAAGTCTGTCTAGTGGGCTTGAATTGATTGATGTGTAATTGATGATATAGATGTATCTTTTATGTTGGGAGGGGAGTCTTCGATTATTGTTGTATATATTGCCTCTGCAATTGAGCCATAATGGAGATCTATGGAATTCCCAAAGGCAGAATCTGTTAGTGATGACCCATCTTCAACGAATAGGTATATCTATAATTTACTTTACCATATCTAATTTGCTTTATTTGAATATTTTATGTGCAGAAATTGTTGCTTTATCTTACACTTTATCTTTTGTCAACAGTCGTTGCAATGCTCTTTTACTTGATCAAGATCAAAACATTGAAGTGGTGCCCGACCTCGAGCTTGTACCAGAGCATGATATGAATGATATTGAACCATTAGAGAGCCCATGTAGAGGAGTTGGTATCAAGGTTCAATTGAAAATTAGGCAATTTTTTAAAAATATCAATGAATGCCGACATCATCTAGTTGATTTTGCTATCTACAATAATTTTGTCCTGAAGTTTGACAAAAATGAATTGGGACAGGTGTGAGCAAGTTGTAAGGCAGAGGGATGCATATGACAAGTGCAATGCTTCTGAGTTGGCAGTACGGCATACTTCAAAGTGAAGTCGATGGTTAAGGAGCACACATGTAGTGGTCCAATGGAGAGGGTCTATCAGCCACTAGCTCGTAGTGATTGGGTGGCAAAAAAAATTAAAGGCCGGCTTATTGACCAACCAAAAATTAAGTTGAAAAATATTATAAAGGATGTCCAACACGATCACTGTGTCAGGCTTTCCTACATGCAAGCTTGGTAGGGAAAAGATGTTGCTAAAGAGATGATAGATGGATCATATGAACAACAATACCATGACATCCCCTTATATATGGAGAAGCTTCGAAAAACCAACTCGATAACCGAAGTTCGCATCCACACAGATGAAGGCAGTTCAAATGACTATTAATTACTTTTCATCCATGCATCATGGGTTTTGTTAATGGATACAGACCACTAATGGGTATTGATGGGATATTTTTAAAAGAAAAATTTCAAGGCATATTATTGTGCGACATCGCCATAGATTCAAATAATGGGCTCTTCCTATTGACATTTGCAGTGATCAAGAAAGAGAACTAACAGAGTTGGTATTGGTTCTTAAGTATACTAAGTGAGCTATTGAATGAGTTTCATAAGCTGCATGCCTAAGCAATTATATCAGATCAACATAAAAGCCTGCTAGAAGCAATAAAGAAATGTTTTCCCACATGTTTTACAGCATTCTTCATGTGACATATGGGAGAGAACTTCAAGGGCTTTCAAACACCAAAGTATTGCTGATGTTGTTTTGGAACGCTGTCCGTAAAGCGACCATTGGTGGGTTTGAAAAAATAATGTTTGATATATAGTAAAGCATATGAGTGGATTAAAAATATCCCTCCCAAATATTGGATAGATGCCTATTTTCCAGGGAAAATATATAATCATCTTACCTCTAACATGACCAAGTCATTCAATGCTTGGATTTTATCTGCTGGAGAGAAGCCGATCATTACAAAATAAGGGTATAGTTGATGATCAGGTTTGAAAAGTAGAGGGAGTTAGGTAATAGTTGGAGCGACATGCTAGTACCGAAAGCCCAATAATTACTTGACTTGCGAAAGATGAAGGCAAGATTTTTTCACACAGTTATATCTGCTATGGACACACAGGTTGAGATCCACTATCTTGGGAAGAAGTACGTTGTCAATTTAACTCATTGGTCGTGCAGTTGTAGAAAATGACAACTCTGTGGCATACCGTGTAGTCATGTCATTGAGGCTATTAACCACATGCATTTAGATCTCACTGAGTACTGCCTTCAGTATTTCCCAGTTGAATACTTTAAAAGGGCAATTAAACTCCCTTTGAGCATGTCCCGGATGATATTGAGTTGATGGGATGCTCAACTGGACAGTGTTGCGCCAAGGACGACACCTTCCTAGTAGGCCAAAAAAGCAAAGAAAAATATATGAAACCGAACAGTCCATTACCAGGCCTTTGAAGTGCAAACGATACGGCGTAGTGAGTCATAATAGGAGGACTTGTAGAGAACCGATAGAGTGAATTCAGTGTTGTCAATCTTGTGTTTGTGTATTGAATTATCAATTTGATGAATTAATGAATAGACTGAATTTTGTATTGTCAATCTTGTAAGCCCATACAGCTATGAGAAATAAAAAAAATGAGCAACTAATGCACCATTTCAAACAAGCAAGATATTGGTTCAAAGGGGAAGAAATAAAGACAACTATTGTTTTTTGCATTTATTATAACCCAAATGTTAATTGCAATAAAATACAGACAACAACATCCAACAACACAGAATAACATGCAACAATCTGTATTATGCTACTCATTTCAAATTACAAGTCCAACATAGCATAGTTTATACATTTTCAGTGACAAATGTAAAATCCAATACTAGAGGGTGCTATATTAAGCTACATATTTCAAATTACAGATGGATTCATTTCTATATAGTCACAAAACATAAACCCATTCAACTACTGAAAAACCAAAACCCCCAAAACACAAAAAGAAACAAACAATATCCAAAAGCTTAAAATATATATATATATATATATATATATATATCACCTATAAAAATCAAAATAAATCATTGATGGGTCAAAGATATCAAAAGAAAATAGAAAGCAATTTTATTATACTACTCATTTCAAACAATTTTATTATACTACTCATTTCAAATTGCAAACCCAAATAGCATAAGTTATACATTTTCAAATACAAAGGCAACATCCAACAACACATTTAGCTATATTAAGCTATTGATTTCAAATTGCAGATGAATTCATTTCGAGTTCTAATAAAACCTCTAAATTTGTAGTTCTCAATAACCCCAAATTTAAAAAAATTTAAACAATAAATAAGAAACAAACATAACTCAATAACTCATATATATCATTCAAGATCTAAAAATAACCCCAAATTTACAGTTATTAAAAACCCCAAAAAATTGCACTTCTTAAAAAACCCAACTATCACTCAAACAAATTGTCATTTATGGATCTGTAAAATCCATCAAATAAACCCTAAATCGACCGTTTCTAATCAAGTGTGAAACCCTAAATCATAATCTTATACACTGTTAACTTCTAAAATCCGAACAATAAATCAGAGTATACATACCTTCACTACAGTTTTGAAATCCGTCAAATGCTCTCGAAATGCGTCAAATGCAGTTATGATACTTGTATCCAAATCTAAATAACTATTTTGATTGTGAGAAATGGAAGGAATGAGAAGATAACTGGACCGGTGAAGCCTAAGAAACAAATCCAGGATTTTAAAACGAGCCCCGCCCAATTTCAGTTGTTGAATAACCGAAAATTGGATAATTTTGGTTGTTCAACAATCGAAACCATAGCGGGAAGTTTAAATGAGCTAATCTCGTTTTCGGTTGTTGAACAACCGAAAATACATTGAATTCGATTGTTCAACAACCGGAAAATGATAAAATAGTGTTTTTTAAATTTTTATTTTGATATGAAAAAAAACGGACACAGTGGTAATAATAAAAACTATTCGGTAAATCTATAATAATGCAAACTATAACGGATTTGTATATAAATTTTTTTTTTTTTTTTTTTTAAACAATCAAATGATTATTATACCTTTGGCTCACCAAGGCACAAGATTATGTTAAATATGCCTAGAAATGTCTAGCCTGTCAATTTCACATCAATCACTTCTGCTAGCCATGGAAACCGCTAACGGCATTAACTTCTAAGCACTTCACTTAATGGGTATGGATGTTGTAGGACCAATAAGTCCCTTGTCATCTTTTCCAAATGGGTCGAAACAATCAGGCTTGAAAGTGTCACTAGGAAAAACATGCCAAATTTGGTACGGACGCATATCATATTTCGATGCATCTCCGATCTGATAGTCTCAGAAAATGATTGCCCGTTTAGGAGCCAAAATATCATCAAGCTTCGGCAAGATTTCCATTTAACCTAAAAGTACTCAAAAATTTACTATCACCAGATTCACGGCAAGTCAAAGAGTTTAAGAAAATTTTGTGCAATGACTCTCAACACAAAAAAAGAGATTGACATGAAAGACTGCAGAAGTTTTGGGGCCTATGGACCGGAGTGATTGGTGCTATCCCATATGCCCTCATGTTCGTTCGGCAGGGAAGCCATCTTATTGCTGGAAACTACAGATGCCCCATGAAAGTAATGGGGAGTCCCGTTTTTTTAGGGAATTTATTATGATATTTTTCTTTTTTTTTCTTTTTTTTTACCATACATCAAACTAAGCTCAAATTTCAGGCATCCATATTTCTCACTTTCACACGGGCATCTGCCCAAAGGAGAGGCGAGCTTTTTGCGAGTCAATTGTACACAATGTTTTTAAAGTTTGCGAATCAGTTGTACACAATGTTTTTAAAAGTTTGTGAGGCAGTTGTACACAATGTTTTTAAAGTTTAAATACAATATTACTGCAAATTTATAGCAAATATATGTTTTTAAAATTTAAGTACAATATTACCGCAAATTTTTGATGGCTCTGCCAGCCAAGAATCGAGCAAGAAACCTCTTATAAGGATGTCTTTTTACCTAAGGTTCACCAACCAAAACGCCCATTCTTACTTTTCTATATATATATATATATATAATCATTACATTTCTTCATTTTTTTAAAAAAAAAAATGAGCTAGACTCGGAAGAGTTACTCGGACTCGCCTGAGTAAATCGCCTCGGCTAGGTCCTGAGTACCTCGACTGAGTCGATTTTTTTAACATTGATACTACCCCTAAAATTTATTCAGGCACATTGGCCCATTTTATTGTATTGAATTATTTTTTTTATTTTTTTTTACATTTTCCTAAAGGTGAGAAATATGGACACTCATAATTGAATCTGGTGTATGGAAGAGAACAAAAATTAAAATAGAATCTGTTTTTTAAAAAAAGAGACTTGAGCCTAAAATATAAATTTCATGGGATACTTTTTGAGATTCAATTAAAAAAAAAAAGAATTTTGGGTAAATTTCCCTATAAATTTAAGTCTTAAATCTATTTAATTATTAATATATGTAAGAGTTCAATAGAATTAATTCCTCTAAAACGTAAGACTTTCATCAACTATGATAACTTCAGGACTTGAATAGAAATCAATATTTTAAAGGGAAATTTCCATAACCTCCAGAATTAGTAATCATTTTTTCTATAACCTCAAGAAATTAGGACTTCAATAATAAATGACTGCCCCAAAGTATAAGCATTTTGTCAAACTTATAATGTAGAACGACAACCTTAAAAATCCTTTGGACAATTATTTTTTAAACCGAAAAGCCCTTCAATTGATTATCTTGATCTCAAGATGTCTGGATATGGAAAAAAAAAATCAAGTCTTAAAAATAATGCATTTTGTCATATTACATTTAGACCGTCTATTTTCAAGATTTTTAATTAGTTGCAAATCTGCTCAATCAATACCATCTTTTGAGTTTTAAATTCTATAATTGAATATAATTTAGGCCAGCATTGAAATCCCAACACCAAAATCACATTTTTTGACAGGGTTTGGAGCTACACCTTGGATTGTTTAAGGTCAACACCTTTAATAAACCTCGCCCTTGTTATAAAGAGCAATGATTTCATGTGGGTTGGACCGCATTTCTATAATATGTGGTCTAGAGGTCTGAAACATCCATTTTACATATGGGTGCAAAATAGGTGGTCCATCTAAAAACAATTGTATTTGACGGTCTAAACGTTTTCATAATATAATTATCATTTATAGTTTTCAAAATCTTTTTTTTTTTCCCCATATTCATGATATTCATATTAAATATTATATATTCTCTACAAAATTATGATCAAATTATATTTTAAAAATATATTTATTGCCAAGCCCGTATTGCTACAATATGAGGGCTGGCCAAATGCTAACTGCATCCTTTTTATAAATCTTATAAGCTCAAAAAATCAGCACGAGTTTTATTAAAAACCAATTTTTCAGTATGATGTCTTAGTGCCCCCCTCCAAATCTATCCCTTGCTTACTCGTAAGATCGATCCCTTGTTTTGAAGCCAATTCCCTCGTTCAATCTCTTACCAGCTTAATTTTTTTTTTTTATTGATATATAAACGGAAAGTATATAATGAGATTATTGACTTTCGGTATATGTGAGCAATTAATCTTGAGTATTAAATATAAAATTGGGAGGTTGTTTTTATTCCATTGACCGAGTTCATAATTCAAAATAACTTTCTCAAACTTTACATCATATTTATGTGATTGTAACTTCCCTAGACCAAAATCAAATGGTCATGTATACGTTTCTATTTATAAGATCCAAAGGGTCTCCTCTTTGCAAAATAATATTTCTTCAAAATCCAATTAAACCTCTCTCTCTTGTCTAATCGAGCAGTCTCTTCTTGTCTATCGAGCAGGGTACAAAGGTTCTTCAAATCCAATTATCCTCTCCCTCTTCTTGCCTTGTCTAATCGTACAACATGTTCCTTGTTTAACGAGCCGTGTACCAAATTCCTAATTTTGTTTAACTTACCTTTTTCAAAGTATTACTTTTT
>NW_006497648.1:11497459-11522362 GCF_000471905.2 Amborella trichopoda | reverse complement strand
ATAGTTGGGCTGCTATAATAAACAGTAATATAGGTGGAATCACAACCGTTATCGAGTGGTTCAAAATACATATAACTATTTTAATTTTAATTTTTCCTATAAATCTGATTTAGATGAAATTTTGGACGTATATACCTAACACTATTGCGCATCATATAAAATATAAAAAAATTATTTTCAATATATTTTATAAAAATATATAAAAAAATCATTTTATATTTTGGAAAATATTTTTTATATATTTTTTATTATGATCCAATTTCTAAAAAAAAAATTAAAAATTCATATAGTGATATGCATTCTGAACCACATAATAAAAATTTGACATTTGGAATTCCATTTATATTACTATTTATTATAGCGGCCCAGCTATTGTGAGGTTTATATATTTAAATATATATATATATATGTATATATATATGACCATCCCAACACACTCTCCCCCTTCCTCCCTCTCTTTCCCCTTCCTCTCTCTCTTTCCAAGTCACCAAGAGGAAACATTAGATCAAATTAATCATCGAAGAAAATTTGCTAACTGCCAAAAGCAGCCAACTAGGCTCCACACCCACCCCCTTGTCTCCCATAATCTCATGCAATGCTCGTGCCATAACTAAGATACCTCTATAATGGGGAACCTCACTACTAACATAGTTTTAAAAACCCGATTGTATGGGCCAAAAGAAATTAGCAAAAGGGAAGTGTTATTTACAACCATGTTTCTATTAGCTATTTACATTTTACAACAAGGTCACTAGCCGGTGGCTTGAGTGGCCAGGGCAGCAGCGCCACAACTTGATGTCAAAGGTTCCTTTCTTACTATTACCATGTAAAAATTTTTACATTTACTATATAAAAAATTTACATTTTCAGCAACTTGTTTGGGTTTAATTAACTTTGCCATGGCAGGTCTTAAGCTTAGATGAAAAAACATGAGAGTTGTGTTAGATTGGCCACTAGTATAAAACCTTTACCAAATCTATATCATGAATTATGATCATACTTATACTAGGGTGTTTTCTGGACCGAGGTATGCTGCTTGATAGAGCTGAATGGCAAAACAAAGCTTATGTAGCTGATTCCAATAAAGTTTGATAAGATTTCGATGATGATGATGCATGGGTTTTGATTAGCAAAAAAACCAAGCGATCTTACATGCAATGCAGAATGTTTAATGGGCAAGAAAAAGAATTCAAAATGGCTAAAAACTGGAACAACCACCGAAACAATGAGTGACATCCCCTGCACGTGATGGTATATAAGGTAAAGGGAAGGGGACAGCAATAAACAAACGGTCCATAACAGTAAATAGTGATCATTTTAATAACAAATATGTTCTTGTAGGATTAGGTTTCACTTTTTTCTTTCGCTACCTAAATACAAGCACGAATAAGATTCAAATTTCAATAATTGAGTATTGCCATAAAAATGGACGATTTCTATATACTATCTCGTTCTCTATCTCTCATGGACACGTATCATTATTATCATCATCATCCGAGCTTCATCCCAATTATTTAGGGTTGGCTAAACGAATTATGTTCCATCATTATGATCTATCAATCATACCGTCAGTTAGACTATAATGCACATAGGTTTCGGGATTCATGAAAAGATGTGGCAAAGTTTTATGATGATTGCCTTATCAAACACGACCTTCCTCTTTTATGCAGGTTTGGGACCAACATGATTGGATTGGGACTGGCGATGACAAAGTTCTCATACACGCACATTCAAACACAAATCCACACAGGAACATGCCCCACATAGACAACAGTCTTCCAAGGAATACATGTCAAGATTAGACCGGTTGTTGAATTAGTGGGTGGGGTGGCAATGGGTGGCGTAGCCCAACCCGCCCGGTCAGTGAAACTGTGGCCTGGGGGCCAAGCCGAAGTCGGGCAACCACGACCCTAGGGTAGGGCCAAGGCAAGCCTGGCTCGACCCAACTATCGTCTCTCGTTTTTTTTTATTATTATTATTTTATTTATCCCGATGTGGTTTGGCTTGACCCGTTGCCAACCCTAGTAGTGAGGGGTATGTTCCAGTCAAAATTGACATGATGTCAGTTGAATTATTTGGAATGGATCGTAAAAAAGTAAAAGAAACATAAGAATAATAGTTTTAAAATATGAAATATGTTACAAAAGAATTGCTCAATGGTTAAAGAGGCGATAAGCAAAATCACCTCCTTATAAAGAAAATAGAAATCCAACTAGATTAGAATTCTTATTTATATCTATTAGCTTTAGATATATATTTGATTGATGTTTGTGGGAAGTTTCCTATTTACAATGGATTCCTAAATGTATATACAAGGAATAAGAGGAAAAGAATACGCATACCCAATTAAGGTTGTCATAGGGGAAATGTGGCTTCTTTTATAGAGAGGTAAAGGCTTTTGCACAGAGGGCAAGGACTCCACAAAGAGAGAAGTGAGCTTACAAACATATGAAAGAAAATGTGATATTGTTGGGGGTATTTTTTTTTTTTTCCTTTTCTACCCTTTTTTTTTTTATTTTATTTTCTTTTGGCAAAAGTCTATGGATATATAGCTCATCTCGATCTCTCTCAATCTCACATCATTCCTCATGTGATAGAAACATGGTTTTATATGCTTGGAGTTCTTATAAAATCGTGACTCTTTTTACACGTATATCATAATCGTGTTATCGCATAAAATCCTTGCTACCTCACAACGTATGGGGTGAAAGTCAAGTCGATCAAGAAATTTCTTAATCCATACGGCCTCTTTGGCCGCCAAACAACACGCTACAAACGCTGCCTCCATGGTAGACATTGCCACCACATCATGTTTCTTTGATTTCTAAGAAACTGTACCCGCTCCAAGCATAAACACATATTCATATGTAGACTTCGCATCATCTGGATTGATGATATAGCTTGCATTTGTATATCTGAATATACAAACATCTAAAAAAAACGTGGGACTATAGTAGCTCCTACTAAATTATAGCACATACAACGTATACATTATTAGCATTCTTATGCAATAAGTAATTCAATATCCGTTGGTTTCACAATATGCAAAACCTATGAACCACAAAAGTTCAACCACACTAGTCATCTTGGTAGTAAATCCATACAAACCAAGTTATCTAATCAATACAACATGTGTCAAAGAAGCCTATCAAGATTGCCTTCTTACAACATTCCTTATGGCTCAAGATCTTAGGTAATCAAGGATTCTAAATACCTTGGAACATGGGTTAATGCATACAGGTATTTAAAAACCAATGCTTGACAATTTTTATCCCAATTTTATAAATACCTTCAAGACACAATGTTTTTCTCTTTAATAAAAAAATATGTACCAGGTATATATACATTCATAAGCAATAGTTAGATAAGAGTATGATGATTTAAAATGATTTTCCATAAAGACTTAGTGGACCTTGCAAGACTTTAGGATTTTCTCAAAACCATATTCATAGACTTATATTTTTTTCAAATCATCCAATTTATTTTAAAATACATGCTTAGCCATAATAAATCATTTTACCATATTCACATTGAATCTCCTACCAAGTCAAGTTCATGGGCACAAAAACAAATCATAAAAACTATCTTGTAATTTTATCCAAAATAAAGCATGACTAAATAATGGTTATTAAAATTTTAACAAAATACTTCATTTTAGCAAATATGGAAACTTTATCAAAAGATCATCATCACATGCAACGCATCATATTACTAGACATTATTGGGAGAATGGTCACTAAGACCGAATTCCGTCATAATACTATATTCGTACTTACATAGTTGAATGATCTCTCGTGTTTCATCCTTAGGGCTCAAAGCCCTTGAGCAAATCATATCTCTATGTGTATCACTACCTTAAGTAGTTCATACTCTAGCACAAGACTAGACTCAGAATGGAAGTTTTAAAAACTTAGTGTAGGCTACAAAAAATTCTTATAAGAATGGAAATAAAATCATGACTTACAAGTCATTACTATAGTTTTCATTGCATAAAACAATACTTGTGCCTCCTTCAATAAATTGACCATATCTTTCAAACCACAAAGAATTTCTTAATGAAACTATTTTTGTTTGAAATTAGACTCAATTTGATAACTTATAGTCAAATGTTAGCTAGAAATAAAATCATATGATTGGTGAGAAAAATCATGGAACTCAATAGACAGTTCCTGGATTTTGCAAGGTTAGAACTAATACCCTTCATTGATGAGTCTATAACTCACAATTCCCTTAGGATCTCCCATTGAAATTTTGTAGGTAGATCTTATTCTAAAATATATATAATATTACTGAAGTATACAATAAAAAAATAACTCATTATATTCTTCATATTACTACTTCAAAATAGCACATAATACACATTCTACAGAATGTCATTATCAATGTTTGAATATTCCAATAATTCTTAACCTTAGGTGTACTACTTGATTACAAAAGTCATTAGCTTTCTTATATCTTATTCCCAATTTTGATCTAGACTCAATAAAATGAAGAGATAACTAATGACATCAAATATCAATGCCAATGAAAGAATGACAAATGTAATCTTATCGGGGATATATTTTTTTATTTTTCTTCCTTTCGCCCATTTCCTTTTCTTTTGGCAAAGATCACTTACAAGCAGTCTTATTACAATAACTATTGCTTCAAAGAAAATAAAATAACAAATCCAATGTCTTAAAAACCTTGATGTCACTAAACCAAATTTTTTTTAATAAAGAAAATATCCACATTTCTTATGTTTGGGAATGTAAATAAAATATAATTAAATATAGCAAGAAACAAAAAAAATAGTGCCGGAGATTACCTCAACCGGGTTTATTACACCCCACACTGAGTTACCACCATCCGATGGCGCGAGATTAACGATCAACCTTTAATCTCAACTAGGAAAGCAAGTTTAGGTCAAGCCTTCTAATGGAACAGTGAACTCCCTTATTACAAATCTCAAACCTTTAGGTGAATGCCCTTAGCAACCTAGTTTGAGAAATATGCTTCTTTTTTTTATCACAACCCTATTGTCTAAAACCCCAATGAGAGATGAAAGATCAAGAGAGAGTTGAGAGAACCACCATATGAAAGATATCAAAGATGAGAAAGTGGGATGTGTCCCTTTGGGCCTCTCGAGAGACAGAGAGAAACTTTCTTAAGAGAGAGATAAACTAAGTAGGGTGTGCCCCCCTTTGTGAGATGTGAGAGAGAGATAGGAATTAGGTGTAAGAGATAAGGTGTAGAGATTTGGATAAGGATCAATCCCCTTTTTATAGTGCTTGAAAAATATTAGGGTTTTTCTTGGCTTGCATCTTCTTGTAAAATTGAATATGAAGCATTGATCTTGGGTGATTGGTGGGGTGAGAGATTTGAGCCCTCCATTCTTGTAAGGTATTAAAACTTTTATCCCCCATTCTTAAACCATTTTCCCCTCAATAGAAATTAAATAAAATAATTCCAGTCATAATATCATACTTACCAAAATTATGCACAAGCCTTATCATGCTTTCTAAAAAAATCCACTCAAAGCTTCCTCAAGGCAAAGGGTTTCCAAAACATCTCAAACCTTTTTCTTCAAGCTAAAGCTTGATCAAACAAAATTGGAAAGCTCCTTAGAGTGGGCGTGCCACCTTAGGTAGCACTCATTGGCCCCACCCCACATTGCAATGGTGAGCCCATATGCTTATTGAGCCTCCTATCCAAAAATAAATTAATTAAAAATTATATGATTTTTAGAAATTCATAAAATCCAATATGAATAATTAAATCAATCTAAAATCAATATCTCTGTTTTTATAAATACAAATTTGATAAATAAAATATTCAGAGATCTAAAAAATTCAAATAATAATTCTAAAAATCATATATCATTAAAATAAATATAATTAAATTCATTACATGAGAAAAAGATCCATATGGTTTAGGAATTAAATAAATAAACGTTGGAGCACTCCACCTTCTACTGTGGACTACGGTCCACACTTGTTTTATCAAATCGAGTCAGTGTTTCCTATGACCTGCTGTTCATGCAGAGGCTCATTAGTAAGTCACCAAAGTATGGCCGATCAGCCAAGTGGTCGTAATCCCAGTTTATAGATTTCAGGTTCTTCCCTAAAGACGTGCCAAAGTTACCTGGACCTGATGTGACCATAGCTCCTATGGCGCATTAGGGTATCTCTCGTACATGCATAAGCTTCACCCTGAAAGGTGGTTCGTTTTCCCAAAATGACTATCATATATGTATGACGTGTGATGGATCACGGATGAGGCTTTGGCTCCCGTTTCTGAAGGCCACCATCACACACATGGGTCACACAGTTCCTCGACTCACTCATCCGGACATACTCCGACCTCAAAGGGATGACCTATTAGAACCCTTATCAAATAGTTTTCTATGCTCAAGTAACATAGGATTTTCCCAACCGACCGGCCTAGCTCGTCAAGCTCAGTCCGGTATCAGCAAACATCGTTTGCTTGGTATAATCTACACATGACCACACTCCCACTGGGTTCATGTTCCATTGTATCAAAATGTTTATTACAAGTACTCATAAGGCCTTTAATGGCCACACTTACCCAACAACAGAAACATTGCGAATGGTGCCTCATGTAGGGTAAGGTTAGTTTTTTGTAGAGAAACAATTTTTATGCTGATTGGTAGTATACCTTTTTAAGGACAGTCTCTCGGTTGCTCTCAAATTTTTCTTTATGGACAATAGTTTAGTTATGGAACAGAGATGAAAGATCAACATATAATGTTGGTGGGAATAACTAGTCAAATATTATTGTAGAATCCCAATATCAACTTTATTTAACTTCTCGAATATGTGAAACTGGACAACAAGTAATATTATTTGGGAGATCCGGTAAAAGATGGATGTAGAATCTTAACATAATTTTAATTGGCTGGCCATTATATTCGAGGGCTTGCGCATGTCCATGTTAATCTCTCTCTTTCTAGATTTCAAAGGATAAGTTCTAATGTTTGAGGATAATTGCATTTAGAGGAAAGAATACCCCTCTTAAGAATTTGATGGCTTTTTTCCTTTTGGAGTTCCAAGATGGTGATATCAGAATTATATTCCATGCTTTTTTGGAATTTAGAACTTCTCTCTCCCTTAATTTCTCTCATTCTCTCTCATATTCATTTGAACTTGGAACCGCTCGCTCTCTGGTACATCAAGTTTTCATGGTACTTTTAGATTCATAATCTATTGGCCCCTTTATTTGCTTGTTCAAGAAATTGATTGCATCCAGGCTTTAGTGGGGGTACATCCTTATGGCTTTTGCTTTTCTCTTGCAAATCAATCATGGGTTTCTTGTTTCTACCACTAAGTGATGTTGATTCATTTGGCCCTCACATAGATGCATCACTTCCACCATATTGGAATCTCTAAAGAAGAATAGGTGCTTAATTTAATTTTATCTCATGATTGGGACCAATGCTGGAAAGCTTGTTTTGGCCATGAGTGGGCCACCTGATCTCTCCATAAGAACTTAATATGATCTCTCTTTCTCTCTTTTTGACAAGTTTACATAGGAATGGAATTTGAAACGTTGGACTATGAATCCTAGCGTCTACTATCTTGACCCAAGCCCGTTTTTTGAAAAAAAAAAAAAGAAAAACCCTCTCTCGCTTCCACACCCCAATTTTCTTTCATCTTTTTTTTTCTTCAAAGATGTATTGTTCTCACATATCTTAAAGAGAGTGAGAGAACATTGTGAAGAATGCCATTCTAGAGGACCTAGTTCTACAAAGGTGCATATTTCTATGGCTCAGATCAAGCACAGAATCACCATTCTGGTGTTGGAAAATTATCAAATTAATCAGTTTGGCCTTGCCATTTATGGATTTGAAAAATAAAATAAAATTCATTAAACTAGTGTAACTTTTGATACATTATTTAGACCATCCATTTTCAAGCTTTAAATATCATAATGAGGATTGATCCAACCCATAATAAGAGTTTCCAACATTGGAACCATATTTTTTTTGGTAGAGTGCTAAGATTTAACTTTACTTTTCTATCGTAAAACGTAAGCTAATAAACACGCCCTTATTTACTTGGAAAAACTAGTAATATAACATCCTCCTTTATTTCAAATTTTTTACTATACATCTTATGGACTAAGATGGTCCCAAAATCATATACATCAATTTATTCATCTTCGTTTCTTTTTCTTTTAATTGGCTTTTCCCTTTTATGTATGTAACCTTGTTCCCTTCTTTTTTGTATCTTTGAACTAGTTTCTCTTCTTTTTCTTGGTCTCAATATCTCCTAAATCCATCGGAATTTATTGTTTCAATGCTAGAAGGTTCCCCATCATTTCAACCACGAGATGATAAATGAAAAATAAAATAAAAATTATAGCTTAAAAATAGTGGTAACATATTATCTTGATGAACCATTTTCAATATTTTTAAACGTTTATAGTTCTACTTGATTTGCACCATATTTAAAGTTTTTAAATTTTAAGATTAGGGTTACGACTGAATTCTAGACCCTCATAAGAATTTTTTGATACAAACTACATCTTCCAATAAAGTTTGAAGGTGTGGTTTATTCTAATTGGTCAAGGTAAACCCTTACATAGTTAATTTACACCCTATTCTATAGTTAATTTATTTATGTAGTTTATTGGTTTATTTAATTATCTCAAAGGTGATTCCTTTCTTAGTAAAGTCGTTTTCAACCATGGGTCCTCTTGGCAATCTATGCGACCACGACACCCACGACCACTCACAAAAGCTACTTGACAATGATGATGCGGAAATAAAGCTTAGAATGAATTGAGACCGTCGATGATGACGAGACACGTGGCAGGATGTGATTTTTTTGTCACGCTTGTCAACTCACCTACACTTGAGCCTTTGGGCGTAATAGGAAAAGACATTTTTAGTCTTTAATGAATTTGAAATAGTATATTTTGTAATTTTTTTAATAAAATTAATTTAAATCAATTATTTTAAAATTAGATCAATCAAAAATTAATTATTCAATTAGTCTAGACTAAACGATCCGATTATGCCAAATTAATTATAATTATTATAGCGGCTCTTCCCTTGCATATCACTCTCTCATGACATGTCCCGGCGCTTGATTTGTCACGTGTCATCAATTACTAGACTCTACCAAGTTCATCCTACCTACACACCATTCATAATTAGAGTTTTTAAATTTTTCTCTTCCTTGATGTCGTTTTCACGTCAAGAATTTCTCTTACACCTCTCTCTACAAACTCTTAATACCTCACCTCTCTCTCTCTCTCCCTCCCTCCCTCCCTCCCCGCATCTATGGCACTTTTGATTTTGTCCTAATCCTCCTACGATTAAGTAGACCCTCATTCTCTTTTTAATCACAATGGACTCTTATTGACATGTGGAATCCAAATACTAAAGAGACTCTAACCCAAACAATATGATATCCTATTCTTAATCCAATACAACTTTGAATGCTAATCCCAAACCATTGTTGGAAAAAACCGGGCGATCTAATCGCTAACCGCCTGGTTAGATCGGAAATGGCAAGTAGTCGGTTTTGGTTTTGGGCGGTTTCGTGATCAACCGGTATTTACAATAAAATATATAAAAAATTTCAAAAATAAGGAATTTGGTTTGTAATGTATTTTTTAATACCCTTTACATTATGATAAAGATTATAAATTATTTTTATCATTAATACTCACTTCAATTAAAAAATTGATTCGTTCAATTTTTTTTTTCATTGATTTTCAACTTCATTTGAATATATTTGGTTTTAATCATTCTTTATATGTTTTTCATATTTTCGTAGATTTTTTTTTTGGTATCTTTTTTTTATTATTTTTTCGACTTTTTTTTTTACCACTCTAGACTTGCCCGGTTAGAACTGTTGAATCAACCGATTTACCTGTTAGGCCAGTTAAACCGCTTCCGTGCCGTTGTCCAGTTAGCCGTTGCAGTTCGATTTTGCAAACACTATCCCAAACCTTATCCCGACTAAGTATTCATTTAATAGGATCCCTAACAAACCTGGCGATGATATTTTCTTGATTACTTTACCATTATCCTTGCCATTAAAAATCAATGTTACTCCTGAAGGAAAATTTTTATATAAGGATGCTACCTTATAATGTAGAACTATGGATGCACCTCAAAAATCTATCGGAAAAGGAAGTTTTAATGTTGAAAAACCCTTTGATTGATCATCTCGACATCGAGATGTATGACCGTGAAAAATAAAAAGATTTTAAGTCTAAAAAATAGTGCATTTTACAACATATTATCTACACCGTCCATTTTCAAGATTTTCATATGTTTATAGATCTACTTGATTTTAACCATTTTTTAAATTTAAAATTTTATAATTATATATAAAAATAAATTTTGAGATAAACCTAAGAAAATTTTACATCAAAATTATATACCATGATAAAATTTGACGATGCACCTTACCTCTACACCTACGGATGCATCCGTATGCAAACTGCACCCTACTATGAAAGATCATTTGTTAGCATAAAAACAAACTTCATCATCATCAGAGCATTTTTTCGACTATTTGGAGTTCGCTACACGAATCCTGATGATTCATTCTGTTCTATCAAGAACTATATCCTCAGTGAAGTCATAAGTCCCCATATTTTTTCGAACTACTTCCAATCATGTATTTTAGGACTAGCTTTCCACTTGAACTAATTCACGCCGCTTAACAGATGTCATGTTAGGCCATCTAAGCCTACTTTATCTCATCTTATCGCCTATTAGAATCACAATTAGTTCTCTCCAATGTGTTAATTTCGAATTCTATCCTTTCTTATCTTGCTGTTTATCCATCTCAATTACACTTATCCAATCAATAATAATGTTGTTTCTTGACCATAAAACAAACATGCTTTTATCAAAGAGAAATGATCCTATAGGACCCTCTTTCATCAATGTATGCAGGGCCCTTAAAGATCACCATTAAATTTGGTATATATCTTTAAAAAAGCCAAGTCTCACACCTATATAATAACTTTTTTAGATATCTGTACCAAATTTAAATGATCATTTTTGAATCCTACACACATGAATAAGTGAGGGTCTTATAGAATCATTACTCTTTATCAAAACAATGTACAGCCAAACCATTCTATCCTTTAAAGCACAAATGGGAAGAAAACTCAGGCCTGTGTCCCATGATGTTCACAACATGAACACATGAAAGGAAGTTTGGAAGTCCCATCTCTCTCTGTTTCTTTCTTTCTTATTGGGCCCTATGTGACATACTAGTAGGATGAATGATTACTTGATAAGAGGATAAATATGAAGTTATTTTATAGGTTTTGATGGTTAGGTATCATTCCTAAAAAAGGTTCCTGCAAGGTCCTACCAAAGAACTTATCCAAATGACCAGCCTGATGTTGCCTGTCTAGGACGGACCAAATATCTAAGCCATTAACAAAGGGACAATAAAGACACCCAATCTTCACATGGACGGCTCAAATTTAATTTTACACCAATAATTGAATTTCGCACCACTACACTTTTTGTCCCTCCAAGAATAGATTTTTGACAAGAAACCATTTCTCCAAAACGCCAAGCCTTGGCTTCAACCTTGACATTAGAGGGCAGATTTGGAAAGAAAACCGCGATTCGTCTTGTTCGTGTGTCTATATATATATATATGGACCCGGTTTCTATGCGGCAATATATAGAAATGCAGGACTCTTGGTAAATTTATTTTTGAAATGGATTTTAAGGACATGTAATCTCCAACATGGAGATCACGGATATGAAATAAATAAATAAATTATAAAAGTTAAAAATAATAATTCTAGTAAGAAAACATTTGAACCTTAGTTATCATTATTTTTAGATTGAACAACTACTTTGCATCCATCTTTAAGATGGATGCATTACACTTTTTGGACCGCATATGTAGAAATGCGGTCCAACCCGAATGAAATATTTTCCTATATATATATATATATATATATCTACAGGCTCTACTAGATAAAATATCTTTCTTTGATCATGCAATAGGGGTGGCAATAGGTAGGTCGGGTCGAGCTATTCAGGTCCAGACCGGAATAGTATTCATGTTTGGGTTTTGGACTCCGACGTGACCCATCGTGTCCCGAGTCAGGTCCATTGCCACCCTATGACTATGAGCTTTTTTTTTTTGCCTTTTTTTTTTTACCATCATATATCCACATTATTAGGAACATTCAAGCCGTATAATTTGTCGTTTAATGGCTAAAGATGACTACGAGTTCTTATTGTATGTGATCATTAGTACACCCAAATGAATAAGACTTAAAGTAAAGTATTTTATCTCCAACGATTTACGGGTACAGGTCGGGTCTGAATGGACCCGGATTCAGACCTAAATAGAATTTGGCTCTAGGTTTTAGACCCGCACCCACCCCGTCAGATCCAAAATTTAGACCTATACTCGGGCCCGAGGTAAGGTCTACCTGTCGTGTCCATTGCCACCAACATGTAGGCTATATTAGGACATTGATACTGAGGTGTAGAATAAAATTGTCCACCTCAGTTACAAATTTGCACAATCCCTACAATCGTTGGATGTGAAATCAAGTAGCAGCGGATGTATAAGTTACTGCTCTCAAAGTATAAGAGAAATTCTATTTTCAGACTGTGCAAAGAAGTGATATTTTTGTGCATACCTTTGTGTAGCACGAACAAATGATCATATTTGTATATAGGGAAAGCTTTTTATGTTCCCCCCACTACATAGAAGTTCTATCCTCCTCCTATCATCCAGCCATCCATTTTTTATCAAGAGAGCCACTCATCGTTTGATCTTAGATCCGACCTCTCAAAGTATTTTATTTTTAGTTTTTTTTAATACAATTTTTTTGAATATGAAATTTGGTATGTGTCATCTTCTCATTGGGGCTCACCTATAAAAAATATTAACAATAATTTTTCGATAAAAATAATGACCAAAATACCCTTTGAAATTTTTAGAAGTATTTTGATTATTTTATTTTATTGAATTTTTTTTTAAAATTTTTTTTTGTTAGTACGAGTTTAATAGAGGAATGGACATCCAAAATTTGGTGTCAAAATAGTTTATAGAAAAAAATTAAAAATAAAACAGTATAGAGACGTGACATTGTGATTGGAGCAATCTTAACCCTCCATTAAAAAATGGACGGTTGGATAAGGGAGAGGATAAAACTTCTATGGTGTAGGGAGAACAAATTATGCCTTATTTTGCCACTCATGATTTTATTAATCTACACAAGACAGTAGGAAGGAAAATGAATATTGACTTATAATATTTCTGACAATAAGCATGGACTAATATTGCCACCGCATTTTGGGTGGCATAATAAAAAACAGGGTGTGGATTATTTATAGCACAAGTGGCCAGAAAAGCCTCTTATTTGTATATACTTGTGTAGTTCTTGCTTTAAGATACACAAATTTGTTAGTGCTCTTACCAATGATGGAAACCACTTTTGATTCTAAAAAAATCTCAAAAATGAAAAATGTTGGAATCATTAGGCAAAGGGCCAAAAGAGATGGGAAAATCAAAGAAAAATATTTTTTTTAAAAAAATGCAAATAATTTTTTATATTTTGTATTTTACACTCAAATCTCACTTATTGAGAGCTTAGTGTATTTTGTTTCTATTTTTTATCTTAAGATCAAATTTGGGTGTGCATACTTATCAGCACCAAGCAACTGCCAAAAAACGTAATTTGAAAGAAATAAAATCATCATATCGATAAATTTTGTCTGCGTTTTTTGGTTATCTTTTATTATTGAATTTTTTTTTTATATATATATACAGGTGTGTAATTGTAAGAAGTATATATACCTAAAATTTGATTTTAATCATATGCATAAATAAAATAAAATTGTAATACATTATCTATTCTAAAAAGTGAGATTTGAACTTAAAAAACTTAAAATTAAAATACGAAATACAGTCGTGATCATTCGATAGGCTTAGATTCAATTTGAATTGTTGAGCTTATACTATTCCATTAGCCCATTAGCTGACAATAATAATATACACTCAACAACTCAAATCTATTTCATCTTTGAATTTTAATTTTTTTATAGATCCGAATTATTAGAAATTTAAAGCGTTTATTCTTGAAAAATATGCATCCCTAATAAAAATAGAAAAAATAAAACATTCAAAGGTATTTTGATAAATTTATTTTTAAAAATTATTTTTTGTATTTTGTCAGGTGTGCCTTAATGAGAAGAGTAGACATTCCAAATTTCAAGTGATTTGAATTTGTAAAAAAAATTATTAAAATTCAAATGTAAAATCTAATTATAATTGAAAATTTACTATTATATATATATATAAAGGTTTCTATGCTTCCCCTACTGTATAGAAGTTCTATACTCCCCCTACCATCCAGCCGTCCAATTTTGATCAAGAGAGACACTCACAGTTTGATCTTAAATCCGACGTCTCAAAGAATTTTATTTTTAGTTTTTTTATATACAAATTGTATGAATAGAACATTTTGTATGTGCCATCTTCTCATTGGGGCACGCTTATAAAAAATATTAAAAATAATTTTTTGATAAAATATAATGACCAAAATACCCCTTAAAACTTTTAGAGGTATTTTACTTTTTTTTTTTATATTTTTCGTTAGTGCGAGTTTAATAGAAAAATAGACGTCCAAAATTCGATATCAAAATAGTTAATAGAAAAAAAATTAAAAATAAAATAGTGTAAAGATGTGACATTGTGATTGGGACAATCTTAACCCTCCATTCAAAATGAATGGTTGGATAAAAAGATAGACAGAACTTCTATGACGTAAGGGAAGCATAAAAAAACTTGCTTTTATATTTATATATATACATATATATGAAAAAGTGTAGCCTTGAAGGGCAGAGGTGAACATCAAAACAACAAAAAGGTTAAGAATCCACGAAAGGAGGGATGAAAGAGACCTGGCACTCTCGCTCCTATTCCAGTGACAAATGCTTTTTGACATATTGACTAGGGATTGCGTAAATAATAGTACTTCAGATTTTGGGTACAAGAAGGTCATTCTTTACTTATTAAAGTATGGAAATGGACATGACCTCCTCCAATCAAGAAGAGGGGAAGGCTAGTTGAAGGATATAAAGTAAGAGCATGAACCTACTGTATATGTACTCCCTCAGTCAAAAGATCAATTTAGGAGGAAGTTTTCAATATGAAATTTTAGTAATCATCTAAATTAGATGATTTTTTTTAAAGAAGCAAAAGTGGAATTTTCAGTTTTCTAACACTTAGATATGTTCGAGACATTATTCTATTCTAGTACATAGTGAGTCCAACTCAGATTTTTTTTTTTTTTTATCGATATTAGTCTATGATTATAGGGATTACATCCTCCAAATTTGGTGTCATAATATTACTCTCATAATGGGTTTTACTTGAGGGAGTAAATGGATAGTATACTCCTACGAGAGTTTAAAATATTTTGGCATAAAGTAAATAGTATAAAGGTTAAAAAGTGAGAAAGGTGTACAAATAATAAAGTTTATTCATTAAAGATGTAAGCACCCTAAAGACTTTAAGTTGGACTTTATGTGGGTTATGAGCCATTGTTCATAGTAGAGGTCTAGAGCCCCACTAAAAGCAAGCAAATTACAAACCTTTATGCTTTCAAGATTTTGTTACATGCATCTTTTAGCATGACCTTTAATGTCATGCTATTGATGCCTACTGTGAGCATATGCTTTCCATTAATTAATGTGCTAAGACTTGCTTAACATGGATCTATAGTGAACACTTCAAGAATATGCACATAGTAATTTTGTTTCTAATGGCCGTTTGGGTGCATTCACTTACCATTTATGTCAGTGTTTTAAAAACCGGAAATAGATGTTGGAATGTCCATTCAATGTATCAATCTAGATCGACCTGATTGGTGATTTGGATTTGTCACAATGGTAAGAAAGAAATACCTGATTGGTGATTTGGATTTGTCACAATGGTAAGCAATCAGTAAAAAAATAAAATAAATGAAAAGTCAATATGAAAAAATAATATTGAAATAAATCCGGGGGGGATTTGGGGGAGTGAGGACCTAGATCGCCCACCCACCATATTTGATCTGAATCGATGATTTCCAATCTAGGTCGCAAGCCTTAAACCACGATTTATACACACCAAGGGTGCTGACAATATAAAACCATGATTTATATACATTGTTAGATATTGATTCGATGACTAACAATGAGGCGATAATAATATTACGTATCAATTCTTGCATGAATAAAAATAATTGGTATTATTATGTGATATTATTGTTCTCTTACTGTCAACTAGCCACCATTCAATTTTTATACGTATGAGACCCATAGAAAGGTATCTAACAGTTCCGTAGGGGCTTTTTTAAAGCATTACCCCATATTTAAATGACTCCTAAGTTTGAGGGATTTTATACTCCCTAGACCATATTGTAAGCAACAAATAGCTAGGTGCAACTACCATGCACTCTCAAGATAGACGGTGGCAATGAAATGATGTTCAAGGTGATTATGTCATCAAAACTACGGTTCATCTCCACCTTCCATTTCAAGAAAGGATAATGGATCCTCCTATGTATGTGGTATTGAACATAGAATGTGGATGCTATATCTTTCTTCTTTCAAATATCATTTTCTTTCCTTCTTATATTTTACCCATTACTTTTACCCTCTCCTTGAGGGATAATAGAATACCCATCCAAAAAACACTTGTGTCATATTGTATTAGCGAAAAGCTTCTATTATTCGGCATATCTCTTCTATTTAATGAACTGAGGCCCGGAAACCGGATCCGGGCGGAATTAGAATATACACTTCTCGATGACCAAAAGAACCAATGCAGATGCTAATATAATATAGGGCCTCCCCTTTGGCCGGATTAGAAAAGATTGTATTAAAATTCCGATCGCTTAATAACATAGTAATTGCCCTGCAAGTACCGGAAGTGATAATAAAAGTGAACAGAGGGGCTGATGCCTTAACATAATGTCCGATCTTTTGTCATCACCATTAATTTGTTAAAACAAAAAAAAGAAAAAAGAAAAAAAAGAACTGATTTGAAAGCGCTTTAGGAAGCCACTTGGCACTAGAGAGAGACTCAAGAGGACTCTTTCCATCTGAAAATTTGATATTGATTTTGGACAGAGTAGTTAACGAATAAATTAGAAAAAAATTTATATAAGGTTGCAGCATTAAAATTTAGAATTATACATGCACCTTAAAAATCCATTGGAAAAGGTTGATTTACATCTCAACGTTGAGATGTATGAATATGAAAAAAAAAAAAAGATTTTGAGTCCCAAAAATAGTGCATCTTGCAATATATTATTTAGACCGTCCATTTTCAAGATTTTTATATATTTTTAGATCTACTTGATTTTAGCCATGTTTGGAGTTTAAAATTTCATAATTAAATATGAAAATAGATTTTGAGATAATCCTAAAAAAAATTTCACCAAAATCATATGGTATGATAAATTTGGAGCTGCGCCTTAATTGGAGTGTTTAAGGTTGCAACCTTATAGAAACCACACACAATAAATTAAGATTTAATTTTTTAAAACACCTAGATTTGACAGTTCGAAAAAAAAAAAAAGAAGAGGGGAGAAGAAGAAGAAGAAGACTGTTTCTGTTAAATTTTCGGAGTACGACGATATTGTAGACGTTTGATTTTACAATTTTCAAATCCCAAAAATATTCATAGATAGAAATTTATCTGAGAGAGAGTAAATGGACGACCAGGTCTTGCTGGACCATATAGTGTTTTGCCTATTTCTTCTTCTTTGTCGGCTATGAAATAGTTGTTAACACTTGTTTGGAAGCTGAAGCTAAAGCTAAAACTAAGGTATGTGGACATCTTTGGCAGGTGCATGACATTTCTTGAGTCCTATGATCTCACTCGACAACCACAATCAACAAAAGAGATAAACAAAAGAGAACTACTCCAATCATCTATCACCAAATAAATAGACCAAATGACCCTGCCCCACATATTTATCACCAACTATACTTTCCTTATTATTACAATATTCCTTGTTTCTTTAAGGAGAAAGGCAATAATAATATAGATAAGCTAAGCATAATTAGTAGGATAATAGGCCCATCTATAGCATGAGCATGGGCTATGAAATTATCCATGGTATCAATCCATTAATTGCCATAAAACCCTAGAATAATATGGTGGTTCATGGGTCTACATCACCCCACATAACCAATTGATTAATCAAGGTTAACTTCAATATTTAGGGCTCAGTGAGATTAAATCATGTTGGCAGTAGCTGAAAATTGGAAAAATCAATAGTTTTAGGGTGATGTAACTTTACAAGAAGACAAGCAATTGCACGAGATTAAGAACATGTCAATTGCTTAAATAGTTACCCCTAAATGCATGAGAGTGTTGGTACTTTCTGTAGGAAAACCTTGCTTGCATGTGTAGAGCTCCTTTAAAAAAACAAATGCCTATATAAGCATTGCAAGTCAAATGTTAGTAAGTGACCACCCGTTGACAATATATTAATAAAAGGAAAAAATTTATATAGGGATGATGCCCTAATCCATCAAATTAAGGCGCCTCAAAAATTCATTAGAAGAAGTGGTTTCGATGCTCAAAAATCCCCAAATCGATCATCTCGACCTCAAGATGTATGAAAATGAGAAAAAAATGGATTTCAAATATTGAAAATAGTGCATCTTGTAATGCATTTTCTTGGCTGTTAATTTTCAAGTGTTCATAGATCTACTTGATTTACCCTAATTTTGAAGTATTAAATTTTATAACTAGAGATAAAAATGAATTTTGAGGGTGTCATCAAGATTTTTATTATTGAAACAACATCTTTTGATACTATTTAAACGTGCACCTTACTTTGATTGTTTAGGGCCTTAGCCTTATACCAACCACACCCTTAATAAAAGGGTGAGGTTTGTATAGGCTGTCAACCTTGAACAATCATGGTAGGGTACACTTCAAAATCTCGATATAAGATGTATTTTTAGGTGCCGAAACTCTTATGATTGCCCCAAAACGTATTTTTCACCCCTATTGTGAAATTAAAAGCTATAAAAATAGTGTCGATCTAGCAAATCTATGAACACTTAAATACCTTGACAATGGACAGACAGTTTAGATAATGTGTTACAAGATGTACTATTATTAGTACTTGAAATTTAATTTTTCTTTCATATTTATATATATCAAATTGGAGATGATCAATTGAAGAGTTTTCTAATGACGAAACAACCTCTTTCGATGAGTTTTGAAGTCCACCTTACTTGTACAGTATAAGGTTGAAACCTTATATAAACTTTTTCCTAATCAAAAAGATTATATGCTCTTGTGACCAAATGTGTAATTGCTTTTTCAATACCTTAGGAGCATTTTTAGGCTCCTAGTTTTGATGTGAGCTGCTCAAGCTAGTGATCCACAAATTTATGCCAATATCCCTTTATGGGAGTTAAAAAATTTATCCAAACTGAAAGTATTACAAAAAATGGCTCAAAAAATTGGAATTCCAAACGGGTTTTTTTGTGAACCAATGGACTCAGGTTTTGAAATTCGGATCTGGTTTACTTGAATTTTGGACTTGGAATTTCAAAATTCGACCCCCATTCCTCACCTACTTAACTCGATCCCTTCTCTCGAAGCATAACTAAAGCGGTCTAGAATTTTAAAATCCAAACTAGTTGCTTCATAAAAAAACTGGTTTGGATTTTAGAAGTCCAAAATCCAAACCAATGGCATTTTGAAAATAATAAAAAAAAATTAGGATACAAGCGTAATCACAAGATGCGGGGAATATATTTTTTAAGAATAAAAAAATAAGGGATATTTACATAATTTAGAACAATACAAATCCTTGGAAGTCGCAATTTAGATCATCCTAAAATAAAATCACACCCTAAAGTTAAACATAGATCACCTATTCTGCACAATCTGATCCAAGTTAGATCTAGGGTTTTAAGCACTCAAGGTCCATTGATGTAGATCTCAAATCTCATATCAATAAAATCTCAATTCAGAAACAGTCAAGTGCCTAGGTACCCAAGATGCTATGATACAAATCCCAAATTTTTATATCAATAAAATTCTCATGTGAGTTGCCTGAGGGAGTAAACACATTCTCAGCTCCCACAAGAACCGCCTACATGTCAATAAAATTCTCATGTGAGTTGCCTCAAGGAAATACAATTATTATTATTATTATTATTATTATTATTATTTAATAATAATCACCTATTATAATTTTAGCAACAAAATCACTCATAAGTGGTCTTATTACAAACAATAAAAATTCCAAAAAATAAATAACACATCAATCAAATAAATCTCAACCATTTCATGTCATTCATACAACCTAATGCTGTGCTTGAGAATATAAAATAAAAGAACAAACAATTAAAAGAAAAGATGCCGGAGATTACCTCAACCGGGCTTTTTACACCCCATACCGAATCACCACATCCAATGGCGCGGGATCAACGATCTAGCTTCAATCTCGAACCGGGAAAGCTAATTTTAGCCAAACTAAGTAACCACCCTTAAATCTCTACAAAACCCTAACTCCAAAATAAATTAGGCTCAAACCCTAATTTTCTCAACCCTTAGATTAAATCATGAGAGAGAGAGTCTTTATGTTGGGCGTGCCCCCTAGGATCCCTGTTAAGAGAGAGAGAGTATAAAGAAAAAATAAGAGAGTAGGGAGAGAGAAGAGCGTGTTGATATGGAAGGAGAGCACCCCTATTTATAGTAAAATTCAGGTCTAAGGTTTTTATAGTTTGCCTCTTTTTTGAGATTGAATATGGACCGTTGATCAAGGTGACTTGTGGAGTGAGAGATCTGAGTCATCAATTCCATAAATGGGCCTTCAACATTATGGAATGTGCATGAACCATTGTCCCCCTTTCTTTAAACCATTTTCCCATCAATATATTTAAATAAATTAAATCCATTAAAAATATAGTGCATACCATAAATTATATATTCCATCTCATATTTTCCATAAGAATATTTCAATTATATCAAGTCAAGATATTCTTTCAATAATCAAAATAAGATATGGTCAATATTTCCTTATCAACATTTGACCAGCTCCTATAAGATGTAGTTACCATTTTTAACAAACTTGAAGGCAAAAACAAGATAAGGTATCCAAGGGTGGGCCGTGGCACCCATGTATGGTATGTGGGGCCCCACTTAATACCCAAATGGTGGGCCCATGTGCACTATGGGCCCCACTTATACCCATATGGTGGGCCCATGTGCACTATGGGCTCCCATGTATTATTATTTTTTAATAAATATTTTAAAAATAAATTTTAAAACATTATACCTTTGTAAATTAATAACTTCATTGCTATAAATCCTAAAATATCAAATGACTTACAAAAATTCAAATAATAAATCTAAAATAATTTAATAATAAAATCAACACAATTAAATTAATATGATAGGAAGTGGATCCATATGGTTTAAGAATTCAATCAACGATCACGGGGTACTCCACCTTCAACTGTGGACTGCAAACCACTCTTGTTTTATCGAACCGACTCAGTGTTTCATATGACCCACAGTCCAAGTAGGCGCTCAGAAGCGGGTCACCAAAGTCTAGTCGATAAGCCAAGGAGTTGCAATCCCAGTTTGTGGATTACAGGTTCTCCTCTAGAGATAAGTCAAGGTCACCACGACTTGATGCGACCACAGCTCTGTGGCGGGTATCTTTCGCACAAGCATTTGCTTCACCCAAAGGTGGATATCAAGCTTTCCCAAACAATTTATTGCCGTGTGATGGAACATAGATGAGGTTTTGACCCCCATCTCTATAGGCCTACCATCACACACAAGGGTCACACAGTCCCTCGGCTCTCTCATCTAGGCATAAGCTCCGACATCATCAAGGGCTAACCCAAAAACCCTTCTCAGTTTATTTTTTATGCCCAGGTACCTTGGGTTTTCCAACCGACTGGCCTAGATCGTCAAGCACAGTTCGTTATCAGCAAGTATCATTTGCTTAGTATAGTCTTTGAGGGACTACACTCCCACTGAGTTTATGTTCCACTATAGTAAATGCTTTTTATTACACACTCATAAGGCTTTTAAAGGCCACATGAACCCAACATCTCCCACTTGGCCTTTGACGGCCTTACATTCTCTCATCCTCACTTTCTCTCATCCCCATCTCTCTCACATGTCTTACGAAAAATTAGGGACAACTCCCTTAGTCAGAGTGTCTACAATCATCAAATTTGTAGATATGTAGCTGATCTCAATCTCTTTTAATTTCACCTCATTTCTCTGGTGATAGAAATCTGGCTTGATATGCTTGGAATTCTTGTGAAACCGATGTTCCTTAGAGACACAAATAGCTGTCATGTTGTCGTAAAAAATTCGCACTGCCTCACAATGTACAGGATGGAAATTAAGTTAATTAAGAAACTTCTTAATGTACACAGCCTCCTTGGCTGCTAGACAGCATGCTACATACTCGGATTTTATGGTGGATAAAGCCACATTATCTTGTTTCTTTGACTTCCAAGACGCACCCCGTCCAAGCATAAATACATACCTAGATGTAGACTTCACATCATCTGGATCCGCGAGATAGCTTGCATCTGAATATCGCTCTATTACTATTTTAGTTCCCCCTTAATATGTGAGTGCATAGTTCATGGTCCCCTTTAAATATCAGAGAATTCTTTTTATTGCTTTCCATTGCTCCTCTCCTGGGTTGCTTTGAAAATGGCTCACCAAACTCATGACGAATGACAACTCAGGCCTTGTTCCCGTCATGATGTACATAAGGGACCCAATTGTACATTCGGTAGGACACATTTTATTACTAAGCTTTGTCTTTTTGTCAATTGGGGTTGATATGAGCTTACACATACTCATATCAAACTTTTCCAGTATCCTCTTACAGTAGGTTGCCTGGGAAAGTTGGATAGTCTTCTCTCTGCTGTTTCTTATTATTTTGATGCCCAACACATATGAAGCTTCTCCAAGATCCTTCATATCGAAGTGTTTTGCAAGAAAACTTTTCGTCTCTACTACTAGGGCAATTGAGCTACTAGCAATTAGCATATCATCCACAAATAATGATATAAAGACCACATCACTCCCACTGACCTCTTGATAGATGCAATAATCCTCATTATTTGTAGATAATCCTACAAGAGCAAGAGTCCCTTGAAATTTTATGTACCACTGGCGCGATGTTTGTTTCAAACCATAAAGGGATCTATTAAGTTTGCATACAAGGTTTTCTTTCCCTTTTTCCTCAAATCAATCAGGTTGGGTCATGTAAATTTCTTCTTCTAAATCCCCATTTAGAAAGGCTGTTTTGACATCCATTTGATGAACCTCAAAGTCAAAATGGGCTGCTATAGCTATAAGGATTCAGATGGATGGAAATTTGGCAACACAGAAAAACGTTTCCTCATAATCTATTCTTTCTTTCGAGGTGAAACCCTTTGCAACCAACCTAGCTTTGTATTTTTTTATTTTCCCTTCAAAGTTCAATTTTTTCTTGAAAATCCACTTACAACCAATGACCTTAAATTTTTCAGGTAGGGGTACTAAATCTCATACATGGGTTTGGTTAATGGAAACATACTCATCTTTCATGGCTTCTACCCAATATTCCCTTTCAGGACAGGTCAAGGCTTCACGGTGGGTTTTAGGTTCTGAATCTGGATCTTCCCCTACCTTATCAAAATGTTCTCCAAGGTAGACAAAATGTTCTAGGTAAAGAGGTGGTCTACTAACTCGGTTATTTCGTCTTGGTTCAGATAAAGGTTCACTTTCTTTAGGGAGTTCAGAAACAGGTTGGGTTAGTTTAGAAGTTTCAAGTTCAGAGTCTCGAACTACATCCTTGTTTTTGGCCTCCTCATAAAAGTTGATTTGTTTTCTACTCACCCTTGCTTCAAGAAATTCTTCCTCAAAGAAGTGAGCATCGCGGCTTTCAATAACCGTACCAGTTTCAAGATTGTAGAATCGATACCCCCTTACCATGATCTGGGTAACCAATGACAATATTTTAACATTTTTGGGTTGCAATTTGGTTCTAATTTGATGTGGAATAAGGACATGAGCTAAGTAACCCCAAACTTTCAAGTGTTTAAGGGAGGGAGTACAACCTGTGAAAATTTCGTGAGGAGTAAATGGCGTAGTTTTTGCTCCGGTTAAGGATGTAACATGTCGTTAATACGGCTTCTCCCCAAAACTCCAATGAGATATTTGCATGCGCCATCATACTCCTTACTATTTCCACTAAGGTTCTATTCTTTCTCTCATCTACGACATTTTGTTCAGAAGTATAAGGCATGGTGTACTGAAGTATGATCCCATTTTTAATGCACAATTCTTTGAAAATGTCAGATGAATATTCCCCCCCTCTATCGGTTCTAAGGATTTTAATTTTCAGGTTGGTTTGATTCTCTACTAGGGCTTTATATTCTTTGAATTTTTCTAGGGCTTCTGATTTTACATGAATAAGGTACACATGGTCATATCGAGAGTGATCATCTATAAAAGAGATAAAATATCTTTTTTCACTTTTGGTGGTCACATTCATAGGTCCACATATGTCACTATGAATGATTTTCAATACGCTAGTAGCTTTTTTTGCCTTGGTGGTATTTTTCTTTATTAGTTTTTCTTGCACACAAGACTTGCACACTTTCGATAAATCTCCCTTATAATTATGAAGAATCTCGTTCCTTTTTAATCTTTCCATTCGTTTGATATTAATGTGTCATAACCTTATATGCCATAGGGTAGCATCTAATTCATTAGGGGACGAAACATAAGCAACGTTAGTCTGTCTACAAGTCGTCCAGTCATGATCACATCTTTCCCCTTCTTGACCACCACTTTCTCCCCAATGAAAGTGGTTATGAATCCAGCAATAGACATCTTAAGAAGC
>NW_006497648.1:11487049-11497439 GCF_000471905.2 Amborella trichopoda | reverse complement strand
GTGAGGCCCCACTTAATACCCAAATGGTGGGCCCATGTGCACTATGGGCCCCACTTAATATCCAAATGGTGGGCCCATGTGCACTATGGGCTCCCATGTATTATTTTTTTTAATAAATATTTTAAAAATAAATTTTAAAACATTATACCTTTGTAAATTAATAACTTCATTGCTATAAATCCTAAAATATCAAATGACTTACAAAAATTCAAATAATAAATCTAAAATAATTTAATAATAAAATCAACACAATTAAATTAATATGATGGGAAGTGGATCCATATGGTTTAAGAATTCAATCAACGATCACGGGGTACTCCACCTTCAACTGTGGACTGCAAACCACACTTGTTTTATCGAACCGACTCAGTGTTTCATATGACCCACAGTCCAAGTAGGCGCTCATAAGCGGGTCACCAAAGTCTAGTCGATAAGCCAAGGAGTCGCAATCCCAGTTTGTGGATTACAGGTTCTCCCCTAAAGATAAGTCAAGGTCACCACGACTTGATGCGACCACAACTCTGTGGCGGGTATCTTTCGCACAAGCATTTGCTTCACCCAAAGGTGGATATCAAGCTTTCCCAAACGATCTATTGCCGTGTGATGGACCATAGATGAGGTTTTGACCCCCATCTCTATAGGCCTACCATCACACACAAGGGTCACACAGTCCCTCGGCTCACTCATCTAGGCATAAGCTCCGACATCATCAAGGGCTAATCCAAAAACCCTTCTCCGTTTATTTTTTATGCCCAGGTACCTTGGGTTTTCCAACCGACTGGCCTAGATCGTCAAGCACAGTTCGTTATCAGCAAATATCATTTGCTTAGTATAGTCTTTGAGGGACTACACTCCCACTGAGTTTATGTTCCACTATAATAAATGCTTTTTATTACACACTCATAAGGCTTTTAAAGGCCACATGAACCCAACATCTCCCACTTGGCCTTTGACGGCCTTACATTCTCTCATCCTCACTTTCTCTCATCCCCATCTCTCTCACATGCCTTACGAAAATATTAGGGACAACTCCCTTAGTCAGAGTGTCTACAATCATCAAATTTGTAGATATGTAGCTGATCTCAATCTCTTTTAATCTCACCTCATTTCTCTGGTGATAGAAGTCTGGCTTGATATGCTTGGAATTCTTGTGAAACCGATGTTCCTTAGAGACACAAATAGCTGTCATGTTGTTGTAAAAAATTTGCACTGCCTCACAATGTACAGGATGGAAATTAAGTTAACTAAGAAACTTCTTAATGTACACAACCTCCTTGGCTGCTAGACAGCATGCTACATACTCGGATTTTATGGTGGATAAAGCCACATTATCTTGTTTCTTTGACTTCCAAGACGCACCCCGTCCAAGCATAAATACATACCTAGATGTAGACTTCACATCATCTGGATCCGCGAGATAGCTTGCATCTGAATATCGCTCTATTGTTATTTTAGTTCTCCCTTAATATGTGAGCGCATAATTCATGGTCCCCTTTAAATATCTGAGAATTCTTTTTATTGCTTTCCAATGCTCCTCTCTTGGGTTGCTTTGAAAATGGCTCACCAGACTCATGACGAATGACAACTCAGGCCTTGTTCCCGTCATGGTGTACATAAGGGACCCAATTGCACATTCGGTAGGATACATTTTATTACTAAGCTTTGTCTTTTTGTCAATTGGGGTTGATATGAGCTTACACATACTCATATCAAACTTTTCCAGTATCCTCTTACAGTAGGTTGCCTGGGAAAGTTGGATAGTCTTCTCTCTGCTGTTTCTTATTATTTTGATGCCCAACACATATGAAGCTTCTCCAAGATCCTTCATATCAAAGTGTTTTGCAAGAAAACTTTTCGTCTCTACTACTAGGGCAATTGAGCTACTAGCAATTAGCATATCATCCACAAATAATGATATAAAGACCACATCACTCCCACTGACCTCATAATATATGCAATAATCCCCATTATTTGTAGATAATCCGACAAGAGCAAGAGTCCCTTGAATTTTATGTACCACTGGCGCGATGTTTGTTTCAAACCATAAAGGGATCTATTAAGTTTGCATACAAGGTTTTCTTTCCCTTTCTCCTCAAATCAATCAGGTTGGGTCATGTAAATTTCTTCTTCTAAATCCCTATTTAGAAAGGCTGTTTTGACATCCATTTGATGAACCTCAAAGTCAAAATGGGCTGCTATAGCTATAAGGATTCAGATGGATGGAAATTTGGCAACACAAAAAAGCGTTTCCTCATAATCTATTCTTTCTTTCGAGGTGAAACCCTTTGTAACCAACCTAGCTTTGTATTTTTTTATTTTCCCTTCAAAGTTCAATTTTTTCTTGAAAATCCACTTACAACCAATGACCTTAAATTTTTCAGGTAGGGGTACTAAATCTCATACATGGGTTTGGTTAATGGAAACATACTCATCTTTCATGGCTTCTACCCAATATTCCCTTTCAGGACAGGTCAAGGCTTCACGGTGAGTTTTAGGTTCTGAATCTGGATCTTCCCCTACCTTATCAAAATGTTCTCCAAGGTAGACAAAATGTTCTAGGTAAAGAGGTGGTCTACTAACTCGGTTACTTCGTCTTGGTTCAGATAAATGTTCACTTTCTTTAGGGAGTTCAGAAACAGGTTGGGTTGGTTTAGAAGTTTCAAGTTCAGAGTCTCGAACTACATCCTTGTTTTTGGCCTCCTCATAAAAGTTGATTTGTTTTCTACTCACCCTTGCTTCAAGAAATTCTTCTTCAAAGAAGTGAGCATCGCGGCTTTCAATAACCGTACCAGTTTCAAGATTGTAGAATCGATACCCCTTACCATGATCTGGGTAACCAATGACAATATTTTAACATTTTTGGGTTGCAATTTGGTTCTAATTTGATGTGGAATAAGGACATGGGCTGAGTAACCCCAAACTTTCAAGTGTTCAAGGGAGGGAGTACAACCTGTGAAAATTTCGTGAGGAGTAAATGGCGTAGTTTTTGCTCCGATTAAGGATGTAACATGTCGTTAATACGGCTTCTCCCCAAAACTCCAATGAGATATTTGCATGCGCCATCATACTCCTTACTATTTCCACTAAGGTTCTATTCCTTCTCTCATCTACGCTATTTTGTTCAGAAGTATAAAGCATGGTGTACTGAAATATGATCCCATTTTTAATGCACAATTCTTTGAAAATGTCAGATGAATATTCCCCCCCTCTATCGGTTCTAAGGATTTTAATTTTCAGGTTGGTTTGATTCTCTACTGGGGCTTTATATTCTTTGAATTTTTCTAGGGCTTCTGATTTTACATGAATAAGGTACACATGGTCATATCGAGAGTGATCATCTATAAAAGAGATAAAATATCTTTTTTCACTTTTGGTGGTCACATTCATAGGTCCACATATGTCACTATGAATAATTTTCAATACGCTAGTAGCTTTTTTTGCCTTGGTAGTATTTTTCTTTATTAGTTTTCCTTGCACACAAGACTTGCACACTTTCGATAAATCTCTCTTATAATTATGAAGAATCTCATTCCTTTTTAATCTTTCCATTCGTTTGATATTAATGTGTCATAACCTTATATGCCATAGGGTAGCATCTGATTCATTAGGGGACGAAACATAAGCAACGTTAGTCTGTCTACAAGTCGTCCAGTCATGATCACATCTTTCCCCTTCTTGACCACCACTTTCTCCCCAATAAAAGTGGTTATGAATCCAGCAATAGACATCTTAGGAACCGAAACCAAGCACTTCCTCATATCATTAGCATATAGTGCTTGTTTTAAGATCAATGTGCTCCCACTCTTTAGTTTCTTCTCAAAATCTCCAACTTCAAGTACATTAGTTTTCTGATTTCCTCTCATATAAATATACTGATGTCCTAGCCCCATGGGAGTGAAAGAACGGTAACCTTCTTTGGTAATTGTGACATGAGCCGTAGCTCCCAAGTCAAGACACCAAGAAGCTTCCTTGGGGTCAGTTAGCATGGACTCGAAAACCACACATGTCAATTCCTTGTTAGTTCCACCAGATTTTTTGGACCGACAATTATTGGTTATGTGACCCACCTTATTGCAAATGAAACAAGTTCGAGTCTCTCTCTTTACTCCCTTATTTCCAAAATCTCTTCTTTTGAAATATATTTTCTTCTCAAAAGTATTTCTTCCCTTTCCTTTCTTAAATTTAAAAGATGGATGAAATTTTACCATATGCACAGCATCCTTTGGGGTTTGTCTTGAACTCTTGCTTTATTCTTCAGATTTGATGGTCGTGATGAGTTCCTTCAATTTTAGTGCCTTTCTTCTAACAGAGATGGAAGATATGAAAGTCTCTCATGAATTAGGAAGATAATTCATTCAATGAATCACTTACATAGATTCATTGGGCTTTATGCCTGTATCTTCCAAATCTCTTACTAGCGCACGAAACACGTGCACATGATCTGCAAACTTGGTACCTTCTATCATTTTTAAATCATTTTACATTCTCAAGCCATAGTTAGCTTCATGAGAGAGGGTTCAGCATACTCTCTTTCAAGTTTATCAAAAATCTCACTTGCAGTATAGATTGACTCGTACTCAGAAGCATACGAGTCAGTCATGACACATAAAAGAATGTGTTTGCATCTCAAGTTCCTCCTCTTCCAGATGCCGTACTCATCTTTGATTATTTGATATGAGTCATCAGTTGGATGATGAGGTCGATCTTCAAAGAGTATCTTATACAAGTTTTCTTTATAAAGCACAAATTTGATTTTTTTTTTCCATGAAGCAAAGTTGGTCCCATCAAACCTTTCGGTTTTCAGAGATGAAGGTACGAGCAGCTATTATTTTATATTCTCAAAAAAAAAAAAAAACAAAAAAAGGACTCCTAATGGCAATCAAGTAAAGCTAGCACGGATATCAATAAAAGAAAGACCTATGTAATCTTATACCGGGGAAATACAATTTTATTTATTTATTTTTTAATAATAATCACCCCTTATACTTTTGGCAACAAGATCACTCACAGGTGGTCTTATTACAAACAATAGAAATTCTAAAAAATAAATAACACATCAATAAAATAAATCTCAACTACTTGATGTTATTCATACAACCTAATACTGTGCTTAAGAATATAAAATAAAATAACAAACGATTAAAAGAAAAGATGCCGGAGATTATCTCAGTCGGGCTTTTTAGACCCCATATCGAGTCACCACATCCAATGGCGTGGGATCAGCGATCTAGCTTCAATCTCGAACCAAGAAAGCTAATTTCGGCCAAACTAGGTAACGACCCTTAAATCTCTACAAAACCCTAACTTCAAAATAATTAGACTCAAACTTAATTTCTCAACCCTTAGATTAGATTATGCGAGAGAGAGAGAGTCTCTATGTTGGCCATACCCCTTAGGGTCCCTTTTAGGAGAGAGAGAGAGAGAGAGTAGAGAGAGAAAATAAGAGAGTAGGGAGCGAGAGGGGCGTGTTGAGATAGGGGGAGAGCACCCCTATTTATAGTGAAATTTAAGTCTAGAGTTTGCATAATTTGCTTCTTTTTTGAGATAAAGTATGGACCGTTGATCAATGTGACTTGAGGGGTGAGAGATATGAGCCATCAATTCTATAGAGGGGCCATCAACATTATGGAAGTGAACCATTATCCCTTTTCTTTAAATCATTTTCCCATCAATATATTTAAATAAATTAAATCCATTAAAGATATAGTGCATACCATAAATTGCATATTCCATCTCATATTTTTCACAAGAATAATTCAATTATATCAAGTCAAGATATTCCTTCAATAATCAAAATAAGATATGGTCAATATTTTCTTATCAACATTTGACCACATGCTACAAGATGTAGTTACCATTTTTAACAAACTTGAAGACAAAAACAAGATAAGGTATCCAAGGGTGGGGCGTGCCACCCATGTATGGTATGTGGGGCCCCACCTAATACCCACATGGTGGGCCCATGTACACTATGGCCCCTATGTATTTTTTTTTAATAAATATTTTAAAAATAAATTTTAAAACATTATAACTTTGTAAATTAATAACTTCATTTTTATAAGTCCTAAAATATCAAATGACTTAACAAAATTCAAATAATAAATCTAAAATAATTTAATAATAAAATCAACACACTTAAATTAATATGATGGAAAGTGGATCCATATGGTTCAGGAATTCAATCAACGATCACGGGGTACTTCACCTTCAACTGTGGACTACAGACCACACTTGTTTTATCGAACCGACCCAGTATTTCCCATGACCCACAGTCCAAGCAGGGGCTCATAAGCAGGTCACCAAAGTCTGAGCGACGAGCCAAGGAGTCGCAATCCCAGTTTGTGGATTACAGGTCCTCCCCTAGAGACAAGTCAAAGTCACCATGACCTGATGCGACCACAACTCTATGGCGCATAGAGGTATCTCTCGCACATGCATTTTCTTCACCCAAATGTGGATATCAAGCTTTCCCGAATGATCAATTTATATACATGTCGTATGATGGAACATGGATGAGGTTTTGGCGCCCGTCTCTGTAGGCCTACCATCACACACAAGGGTCACACAGTCCCTCGGCTCACTCATCTAGGCATAACCTCCGACCTCATCAAGGACTAACCCAAAAACCTTTCTCGGTTTATTTTTTATGCCCAGGTTCCTTGAGTTTTCCAACCGACTGGCCTAGATTGTCAAGCATAGTCCGTTATTCGTAAATATCATTTACTTAGTATGGTCTTCGAGGGACCACACTCCCACTGAATTTATGTTCCTGTATAGTAAATATTTTTCATTACACACTCATAAGGCTTTTAAAAGCCACATGAACCCAAAATCTCATTAAAAGATGTATTTTAGGGCTAAAACTCTTATCATGGCTTAAAACTCTATTATTCACCCCTAGAATGAAATTAAAAGCTCCAAAAATGAATCTAGCAGACCTAAGAGCACATGAAATTTTAAAATTTGTCGGTCTAGATAATGTGTTACAAGATATACTACTTTTTAGATTTTTAAAATTCATGTTTTTTTCTGTCAAATCTATATATATCGAGGTCAATATCCTCAAATAGAGAATTTTATAGAGACAAAACAACATTTTTCAAGGGGTTTTTCAGGTGCACCTTACTTTTACAGTATAAGATTAACCCCTTATACAAAAGTTTTCTTAAAAATAATATAAAAAAATATCTTGGCAATATAAAATGGCCAAATTACCATTAAAACTTTCAGGGTAGCTTGCTCGTTTTATTTTATTTAAAACATTCTTTTTTTTGAGAGAGAATTTTACAATTCAAAGTATTGAAAACATTCTTTACATATTTTTTCTAGGCACGGATGAATGCCCCCAAATTTGTGTCAATATGATATGTAGAAACAATTTAAATATGGGTGCAGTTTGCATACAGATGCTTCCGTAGGTGTAGAGGTCAAGTGCGCCTTCAAATTTTGTCATGGTCTATAATTTTGATATAAAATGTCACTAGGATTATCTCAAAATCCAATTTTATATCTAATTATAAAATTTAAAATTTCAAAAATGGTTAAAATCAAATAGATATCTAAACATATGAAAATCTTGAAAATTGACGGTATAGATAATATGTTGTAAAATACACTATTTCTAAGATTTAAAATCTTTTTATTTTTCATAGTGATACATCTCAATATCAAGATGATCAATCAAAAGGTTTTTCAACATTAAAACTACTTTTTCCAATCGATTTTTGGGGGGCACCTGTAGATTTTTGAAGGGCATCCATAGTTCTACATTATATGGTAGCATCGTTATATAAATTTTTTCCTTTAAATATAAAATAGTGCTTATGTATGACATTTAATTGAAGCCATCCAATGAGATCAAACATCTGAGAGGGCTCGCATATAAAATTTTCCCACATAGCAAGGTTTCCTTAGAAAATAACCTGAAGACAAAAACACATGCATATAAGCAGCCTCTTTGATTAATTTTTCTTAATCTAGAAAGAGAACAATGAAAATTCTGCTAACTGCTCTTTTCCAGTAGATAGTGGATGATTTGAATGAATAATTGCACAATCACAAAAGCATGCTACTTAAAAACCCATATTTGCTATTTATAAATCATCTAGATTATGTCAATACAGTGCTACACATCCGTTCCACAACAGATTAACAATCTAATTAATACATTACTAATATATTTAACATTGGCACATTGTGTGTGTGTGAGAGAGAAAGATACTAATACAATATATATTTATTTATCCACCACTTTCTCGGTCTAAAATAAAACTGAAATCAGGGAAAACGTTATTAAATACAAATTTCAAGTGGTGCAGTCCTCCACCAAACGAAATATAATAAAGCAATTAGTTGTATCCAATAACAGCCAAAGCTTAAGGCTCTCCAACCGATTGATTGTTTCTCAATCTTTAAGTCTGAATAAAAAGCTACACTCGGCAACAAAATGGTTTACAGAACATAATGCATACATGGTGAACTGCTATGGCGGTAGGAGAAACCTATTGAAAATACCAATGCTGTCACCTATCTTACCTGAAAATCTTTCTAAATTGAGAAGTTGGCAGCAAAAACCAAAAAGTCTCTCTCTCTCTCAACGCTTCTTGACCTTATTATCATTCCGATTCCTTTTCCTAAGCTCTCGCTTTTCCACGGGATACTGCCTCTTTATTAGCAGGTTTCTCAGGGCAGCATTTGCAGCCTCTGCAGCCAAAGCAGCCTCCTCACCAACACCAATCTCACCCTGCAAACAGTTTAGCAGCTTCTCTCCACCTGCCATGCCTTTTCCCTCCAAAACAATTGCTACTTCCCTATTTTCTGATATACTAACCACCTTTATGCTCACAAACACAATGGGTTTTCCGGTGGCTTTGGCTACACTCGGGCCATTTTCAGACGAAAAATCGGATGCTCCAGCAACCATCCAAATTTGCTTTGTAGGGTGACCCATGCTGAGGCAAGTGGGAGTGAAAATCGTGGAAGTAGTTACGGTCTACAACAAGGGAGGATATTTGTCGTGTCAGCATGGGAGGAAGTCTGAAAACTCGAAATCCCTCGGGCTCTCAGACGTGTCAGTTTCAAAATTTCAAATTTTACCCAAAAACAATTATTAAGGCATAAGAGGAAATTAGGAATCTTAGATATTTGAAATCCAAAGAAATCTATAGATTTCCAATATCTAACGATATTTGTCGTGGATTCCTCAAATCGCTTCTTTGGATAAACCATACGAAATTCATGGATTCCTTGCCATCACTTTTATATCCATTATTCGGTAGCAAAACTTGATACAACTTCTCTCTATCTAAAATTTTTATATATTTTCTCTCTCTAAAACTCGAAATTTAAGATAGTATATCTATAAAAATTTTAAGATAGTTTCTCTCTCTAAAATTTGATATGATATGTCTCTCTAACATTTAATATACTTTCTATCCAAAATTTAAAATTTGAAATTGTCAATCTAAAATTTTTGAGATAACTTCTCTCTCTAAAATTTTTAAGTGCTTTACTCTATAAAATTTAATTTAGTTTCTCTTTCTAAAATTTTAAAATTCTCTCTCTAAAACTTAAAACTTGAGATAGTTCCCCGTTTCAATAATTTTGAGATAGTTTCTCTCTGAACATTTTTTTAAGTAGTTTCTATCTCTAAAATATGATATAGTTATTCTCTCAAATTTTAATATACTTTCTCTTTCTAAAAGCTAAATTATGAGATAATTTCTATCTAAAACTTAAGTGATAGTTTCTTTTTCCAAAAAAAATTATGTGCTTTCTCTCTTTAAAATTTGACATAGTTACTCTCTTAAATTTTAAGATGCTCTCTAAAACTTCAAGGTTGAGATAGTTTCTCCCTCTAAAATTTTGAAATAGTTGCTCTTTAAAATTTGATATGGTGTCTCTCTCTAGACTTTGATATACTTTCTCTCTCTAAAGTTTAAAAATTGAGATACTTTCACTCTAAAAAATTTTGAGATAGTTTTTCTCTCTAAAAATTTGATGTACTTTCTCTATTTAAAATTAGATATAGTTTATCACTAGAAAATTTTAATATACTTTTTCTCTCTAAAACATAAATTGCGATAGTTTCCCTCTCCAAAAATTTTAAGATAGTTTCTCTCTAAAAAAAATTTAGGTAGTTTCTCTCTCTAAACTTTGATATGATTTCTATATCAAAAATTTTAATATATTTTTTCTTTCTCAAATTCAAAATTCGAAATAGTTTCTCTCTAAAACTCAAATTTCGAGATAATTTCTCTCAAAAAAACAAGACATTTTTCTCTCTAAATTTTTTTATGGCCGTTTCTCTTTCTAAAATTTATAATAGTTTCCCTCTAAAAGTTTAAGAATACCTTCTCTCTCAACAATTTTAATAATACTCTCTCTCTAA
>NW_006497648.1:11471148-11486845 GCF_000471905.2 Amborella trichopoda | reverse complement strand
TTTTTAGGTACTCTCTAAAATTTGATATTGTTTCTCTCTCTAAAATTTTTGAAATAGTTTCTTTCTCTAAAAAATTGAGATAGTTTCTCTCCAAAAAATTTGCATGTACTTTCTTTCTCTAAAATATGATAGTTTCCCTCTTTAAAATTTTGAGAGAGTTTATCTCTAAAAAATTTGTACTTTCTCTCTCTAAAATTTTAACATACTTTCTCTTTCTTAAAGTTAAAATTTGAGATAGTTTCTCTCTCTAAAATTTTGAGATAGTTCATCTCTCTAAAAAATTTTGGTACTCTAAAATTTTAATATGTTATCTTTCTAAAATTTTATCATACGTTCTCTAAAAGTTGAAATTTGAGATAGTTTTTCTTTATAAAACTTTTGAGATAGTTTTCTCTTTAAAAAATTTAGGTACTTTCTCTTTCTAAAATTTTCATACCTACCAAATGTTGCCTATGTTTCGGGTCGAGGGAGCCATTGAGTGAAATCCATGGGCTTTAGAAATGCAAAAAAACAGGTTTTGGTGTGAAAATGAATCATGGGAATATAGGTCTTATTTTCATGTTTTTTATATTTCTGATTTTAAGCATCCTAATCATTAAACAATCCAAACGGTGGATTTTGACAATATCCAAGATATTAGGAATCCATGCCTTAAAAAAAATCCATTACCCAAACAGGCCCTTAGGTTTAGGAGCACATGCACGCGCACACCCTTTGTTGGGTTTAAGAACCCTCACCTTGATGACCAGGAGATATTCTTTGTGATGGTCACAGCTCAAAAGCATCACTCCACGCAAACTACATTAAAAAAAGACAGTATCAAACGAGGATGAGAAACTCAAGATAACATAATTATAATTCCATCTAAAATAAGTATCATAGCTCCATCTATAGTATGTAATATGCAATAAGAATTGGAAGAATGGTTAAGATTGCTATGCCCAAGCAACAATAACTGAATAAATCAGAAAGAATCTTCCCCCATTCATTTATTTTTGGAATCTGGATAATTCACTGTCGACCTTATTTATGCTCTATTAACCAAGCAAAGGTTCAGTCCAAGCATTGAAAGATTGGTTGGGGTGTGGGTTTTGTTTTCTATTCATATAACAAACTTAAAGGGCCATTCAGAGGTGATAGACTGCTTGGTTTGCCCCCTCAATTTTCTTGTAGGGCACAATGTAGTCTTAGATTAATGCTTCTGTAAACTCAGGAGCATAGATATTTTCTTAAGTACAAAAAACCTAAAAAATATTTAGGATTCATTTCCTAAGATGAGTTAGAAACAGGTCTGAACAAGAGGCCTGACTAGCCTTGACCCCATTAGGTAAACTCTGACCAGACATAGCAGTTTGAATTGGGACCAGCTTGTCCACTCGGTCTGAAATTCTAAACAACATTATTGAGGCAATTGAGAGGCTTAATTTGAGAAACACAGGTTCTTTTTCACAATTTGCACAAGGAAACAATTAAAGCACTTGCCTTTGCACTCCAACTGCAACCAATGAACCATCTGGTGATGCACATAAATCTGTTACTGCAGGATGACAAGCCTCCTCATCTCCACTAGAACCCACTCGCCCCACCTTCAGAATACAAAGCTTTGTATACAGAACTTCTATGGAAAAATTACACCAGGGATGTAGAGAGAGTTCTTTCTTTATCCTTTTCATTGGTGATGCAGAAAGGGAAGTATTACCTTTAAGCCAATTTCACAGGTGTCGAGAAGGTTTCCGGAAATGGGATCCCAGAGGCGAACCTGCAAAGAAAATTAGAAAATTTACGTCCATTCCTTGTATGGTTAGATTATTCCAACATGGAAAACCACAACTTAAGTTTGAGATATACCCACAGTTGAATCACCACTTCCAGATATAAGAAAGGCCTTATTGCTATCTGAAGAGCAAATGAAGGTGATGCATGATACAAAGCTGCCAATAGGAACATAATTGTGTATCAACATCAACTGATTAATATAACTCTGAAATTTTAACACAACGCTTAGTTTTCCTGCTATGTTTTGCTCCAATGGCCCTTTCTTTTAAAGCACAATAATCAACTTCATCATGCAATTTCCAAAGAGAGGCAGAAGCCTAATTGGAATTTTTTAGAGCATCCATAAGACCATAACTTAAAAAATGTAATAACCATTGCCCATGTGATCCTCATCACCTCATAAAGTGTTACATATGATAAACTATGGCATAAAAAGCACAATGTAATTCTAGAGTAGAGATGTCATTTTTTGTAAATTCCCATCATGACCAATGAAATGCCAGACAAAAACGTCCCTATTCTACTGAAGACAACATTTTTATCTTTTTGAAAGGTAAAAAATGATGAAAACAATATTATTAAGAAAGAAGTGACAATCTCTCTCAAGATTTGTATTAAGCATATAATCTACGACTTTGAGAGGAAATATTTTCTTTTTTTACACTACATTTTTACACTACACAAAGACTATCACTTTCCTGATCTTAATTAAAATAGGCAAGCATATAATCGCTGGACTGAAGTAACATGATAATTTAGCAAAAGCTCAGGGTATGTAAGAAGCGCACTCTGTATGCCCAAGGCAGAAGCTCTGTATTTCATAAGCACCATTTAGAGGGCATCTAGGAAATACACTGACCTGCCAACAAAGACATTGGGTCAATCAAATAATAACTCCTGATTGTAGCAGTTCTAACCAGTGATCAAAAGATCAGCTGATGGTTCAATAAGCGGCCGACTAGATCGGGATCGGTTACTGGCCGATCCTGAGTTGGCCTGAGTTCCAAAGGTTATGCATTCTGAAATTTTCATATAGTGCACTAATCGGCCAATTTACTGTACTACTTAGTACTAATCGGCACAAATCTGCCGATTTGTGCACTAATCAGTGATTTGTTATAAAGATCGCCTGATTTGTGCATTGTTACAGAGAAAAATCTATGAACACTTGAAAAATCTTGAAAATTGAAGATCTAAAAAACACATTACAAGATGGACTATTTTCAAGACTTGGAATCCATTTTTTCTCATGTCTATACGTCTTGAGGTCAAGATGATTTGATTTGAGGATTTTTGGGCATCGAAATAACCTTTTCTATTGGATTTTTGAGATGCGCCTTATTTTTATTGTTAAGGGCCTCGCCCTTAAATGAACTTTTTCCTTTATTGGTTTTAAGGGGTGTGGTTTGTATAAGGCTGAGGCCCTAAACAATCAAAGTAAGGCGCACCTTCAAATAGTGTCGAAAGATGTTTCAGTACTAGAAATCTTTTAGATGGCCTGAAATTTTATTTTTATATCTAATTATAAAATTTAAAGCTTGAAAAATAATTTAGATCGAGCAGATCTATGAACACTTGAAAATCTTGAAAATTAACAAACTAGAAAACGCATTACATGATGCACTATTTCCGAGACAAGAAATCAAGTTTTTCTCATGTTTATATATCTTGAGGTCGAGATGATCGATTTGAGGATTTTTGAGCATCGAAACGACCTTTTCTAGTGATTGAGATGAGCTTTAATTTGATTGTTTAGGGCCTCAACCTTATAAAAAAAAATTCCTTATTTAAGTATGCAATAAAAACGTATACTTTTTGTACAGTATGGTCACAATCATCCCTAGCCATTAGATACAAAATGGGTTGACTAGGAGGCATACCTTTAACTACCCTCAAAGTCAAAGAAAAAGTTTCGTTAATTTTGCGGCATGCCCTTAGCCTACCAATTTCTCGTCTAACGGCTAGGGATGATGACAATATTCTTATATCAAAGACAGACAGTCTTGCATACAAATAGCTTGTGTCAATGATTTTATTAGATTTATTTTATCAATTCAATTGTTGGTATCTTCATTCAGGATTCAATATCTACTAGTATGCGACCAAAGTATGACCATTGCTTTGAAGATGTCCTACCTTTTTTTTTGGCCGAATAAATAGGTCAACCCATTTTTTTTTTCCTTGGGCAGTTCAGCAGTAGGTATCAAACTTGAGATGTAGCACTGCTAAATGGCAACAGCTAACTAATCAAGCCCAAGCCCGACTTGTACATTGATATGGCTAAGTAACCATCATTAGGCGTATACTAGAAATTTTCTCCAAAACACAATTATTCCTATGATATTTTTTTGTTTTGCTTATTTTATGTGACAATGTAAAAAAACAATACATGTAAAATTTAAACATTTTTTACAATTTTTTTGGATGTTTTGGGATTATTTACCCAAATTACATTTTTCAGTAAAAATCGGGGCACTAATGGCAATTTAGTCGTAATCGGTCCGACTAGGCGGATCAGGCCGGGACCGACTAGTCGGCTAGATTCGTTCTTTTGAGCACTGGTTCTAACTAACCAAAAAAAAGGACAAAATAAAGAAAAAGAAACACAAGTCACTAAACAGCTAAAAAAAGAATGCGCACACGAATTTTAAAATCACGATCCGCGCTGGCAATTAACTTTCCATCGGGAGAGAATTCCTGTGTAAAGAGGAAAAGAGATGAGATCACTACATTGGCAAACAAAAGATTCAGCATTAAGAACTATTAGGATGATAAAGCTTGTGAGTATAAAGTAAGCACAACCAACCCATTATCCCATCAACCATTTGATCAAATATTCAGAGCTAGCAGGAAACCTTGTATCGAACATTTTTTCAAAAGAGGCGGTTCATTTAGCAGAAACGTATGATGCATTGATACTTCATAACCGATTCCATATCCATGTCCAGCATTTTACGAACATATAAAAAAAAAAAAGGCATGATACATAGAAAGGCATCTCATACTCTATTTTAGACCACCACTAATAAATAACAGTACAATAAGTGGGCATAGCATTGAATCATTGATCCAAACTTAGTTTCCAAGGACAAGGAGTAAATGAGACAAATAAGTAAATGACATAAACAAGTGAGATTGGAAGTCTAACCAGGCCCGTGATGATGCTACAGTAGTGACCAAGAAGTGGGTGGCAGTCTTTGTATGTGAAACATGACCTTCCTCAGTAATTTCTATAGAGGCAATCCACACAACTCCAAACTTGTCTGCAAAAGTAAGAAACCTCCCATCATGGCTGAAAGCAGCAGCGCTTACTCTCTTTTCAGCATACCTGTACAAAGAGATACAAGCAAGGATTAAGCTAATGATAAAGAAAGAAGCGGGACAAAGAAAGACATGCACACGAAAAAACAAACTTTTCAGGAGGGGATATTCTTGTTACTGAAAAGCATATTGCCCAAGGACGAAAAAAATTTCAATGGCCAGAAAAAGCGAATATTCTTGATTTATTGTTAAGAGGCCAGAACATTAAAGAAAATGAAGAATACACAGCATTCACACTTACACAAAGGTGAACAATACAAACAAACATTCTAATAATATTATATTGACTTGGAAGAGTTAATAGAACTTACACAGTTGTCATACAATGCCAAGAATTTGTGCTCCAAACCTTGACCCGTTTGTCATCACCTGCAGAGACAAAAAACCTCCCTTTTGCACCGAAGCAAATTGCTCTAAGAGCATCTATATGAGAAGGGCTATCAGTGGCATCCTGCAAAGTAATTGGACAATCTCCTCTGTGGGAAAAAAAATAACAAAAGAAATACAGTGATTTCAATAAGAAAAGAAAATAGTAACACCAATTAAAGCATAAGAGGTGACTACATCAAACTCCGCTGCAGATAATTAAAATGAGAATTTATCTTCCTGTTGAATTCATAGTAACATACAATTTTGATGGAGAAAAAATTGAGTGATGCAAATAGCAAATATATATGACAAATGAACACAAAAACCCCATACTAACAAATGATCCAAAGTGATGAAATTCCCATAGACAAGCAAGAAAGCAGGATTTTTAAAACTCAAGTAGTCCAATGCATCATCAAGAAGCCATTGTATCAGCTGAATCGATCTAACCTACGACAGTCACAAACCAAAAAGTAAGGGGGGGGGGGGAAAAAGACTTCCAAAAGTCTGAGATGAATGACATTTTGAAAATTTTATTTGTGAATCAGAATGCACAAACATCTAGAAAACCATGACACAGCATTGTGGTATATACTAAAAGGTGCCGTATTGGGTCTGCGCTGCACATAGCCAGCCCACCTATCGGTGCCACCGAATCCATTGCTTCATTTGAATAAATGATGATAGATATACACAATTTCACAAATGATGATATTCTATTATTCCTGCTAATATCTATATAATATGAATACAATAAAACGAAATGAACAATGACGTAGATTACTGGTATAATCTGCCAATAGGATGATGAAAGCATGTGGCAAGCAGTCATAATTTTAATTCCTTTAGAGACATAGAAAACCTTAAAAGTGTTGTATATGTTTGATGGCATGCCAATTGGGATTTAGGTGTTTCTCCTGATTATCAAACACGCATAAAAGACATCCACAGGAAACAACCAACCTTTCCAGATTAACTGCATAATACAGAGTAACCAATACAAATTCCTTTTGGGAGAAGCAAGAGCATAAATAAACATATCTCCTCCTAGAGAGAGAAGCACGGATATTTGTCTACTTTGCTAGGATCGTCCAAAAGAACCCCGTAAAAAAAGAAAGCATAATTCTAGTAAAATTTTGAGTGCAAAGCTTTGACTGAGCTACCTGATCCACATCCCAATAAGGATTATGTTGTAAAACCATATTCCTTGCTCAAATTGAAATTCTAGAAACCGAAATTGCATGAATGTATGATTATCAAAAAAAAAAAAAAAGATGACCAGTCAATGCTGCGCAAAATTTACTTCTCAAATGAAACAATGCACATCTTCTCAACAAAAGTTCACTTGAGAAAAATTTGATTTGAGTAGGAAGGAATGAGTAGTGAGTACACAACCACCTAAGTGGTCAATGCTCAGAGAAGACTGGAACTTAAATCCACATAATGTATAGGCCCATCTTCTACAAGTTCCCGTTCCAGTGAAATAGATCGATAATAAGTATGAAGTTATGCTTGAACCCTATTAATATGACATCTTCAAACTGATCCTGGAAACCTTGGAAACCCAGCAAACATCACACTCCAACCATCCATTAGGTCCTTTCTTTGTTTCCATTCTATCAATCCCACGTGTAGGGAGTTTTGGATAGTAGATAGAAAAACATAATTCTAGAAAGACAACTTAAAATGCTTATAAAAATTCGAACTAAAACCATAACTCTAGAAATAACTATATAAAATGGTTATCAAAACTCAAACTAAAAACATCATCATCATCACCTAAGCCTTATCCCAACTATTTGGGGTCAGCTACACAAATCCTGTTCCACCATTCCACTATATCAATGGCCATAAGAACTCGAACTACAATACAGATCAATAACCATTTCCACAAACTCCTGCAATAGAATTAGTCAGAATTCGTCCTGGAACAAAAATGGATGGCAGTATAACCATGGTTTTGAATTGCACTGATAACTTTTTATTCCATTGCATAAAGACCCAGGTTCACCAAACTTTGAAATGTTTATTTCCCCAGAACCCAGAAATCCTACACACCGTTAACTAATAGAAGAAAAATCCCCTACACCCTGAATCACAAATGCTAAATTACGATTTGTTTTATGAAAAACTCAGAAACACAAGCCAGCATTCTAATAACCCTAATAAAGAGAAGTTTGAGATATTTACATTGCCAAAACCCATCTTATCGATCCTATAGCAGATAACCCTTTGACTCATATCCAGATTAACTAATCTAATAAGATCACACCAAATTAGTACAGAATAAGCGGGTTCAAGTCCAAAAAAGAAAAAAAATCCAGGACTAAGTACTAGAAAATTGCTAATGCGATACTCTCTAAGAATCGAGCACAAATTTGTTCATGAAATTTTCAAAAACTGATGAAACTTAAATTGAAATAGTATATTGATAGAGCACAAGGTGATCTAGAAGGAAAACAATCGGTAATCATGGATTGGATGCTCAGATAGATACTTACTGGAAACCACAAGAAGTAAAAAGATAGACATCTAGAGAGAGAAACTTACTGTAAATCAGAGGAAGTAAGCGAAAATCTAGAGAGAGAAAGAGAGACTCACTTAAAATCATAAACTCGGAGCTCAGGACCGACTGCTACTACAATGGACTCTTCGTTTGGATGCACTGCTATAAGAGCGGGGGCTATCTCTGTACCACCATAGTTCCCAACTTCTTCCCCAAGGGTTTCCTCCATTTCCACGTTTAGAGAGAGAAAGATAACGTTGTTAGAGAGAGGAAGTACAAAAATGAGAATGCAGAGACAGGTTTGTTCCCAGATGGGACATGCGATTTCCGAGTCGAATTCCCGCTCGAGTGTACAATGGATTTACTCCCTCTAAAAAATTGCCTTTTAGGTCAATCCAGAGAATATTTCAATTAAAAAACTTAAAATATTTTATGTACTAAAATAACTAATGACTGAGTGCTATAAAACGCAAAATTAAATTTTTTTAAATAATTATATATTCATTCTTATATCGTTCCCAAAATTTTAGCCCAAACAAAACTTGCCGAATGGGATTCTCTAGCGAGGGAGCATACACACAATATGCTCCAGCGCGCACCAGAGAATGGGTCACGTGGTAATTCATATTTTTTATATTCACCCGCATGAAATGAGTACGGTCCAGATCTTTCCCCCGCCGTGTGAAAAATCTAAAACTCGATCCCAACTATGTCGTGCTCCCGCGGGAGCATATGCTGCAAAATTGCTCCAGCCAAATAAGACTGAAATGCCCTATTGATTTATTTATTTATTTTGATTTGCCTTTGATTTTTATTTTATTTTTTTTGAGGAACCACCAATTTAAATCCATCTTTAACATGGATGCAAATGTAGTATTGTTTCCCTTGACCCACAAAACACTTTTCCTTATTTTATTTATAAAATTCAAATTTTGAGTTCTTTAACCGTTTAAGAGCTATATCGGATCATCCATATATATATAAAAGGAAAAATTTTATATAAGGTTGCAACATTAAAATGTAGAATTACATATGCACCTCAAAAATCCATCAAAAATGTTGTTTTGATGTTGAAAAACCTTTTAATTGATCATTTTAACTGATAATCTTGACATTCAGTACGAATATTATAAATAAAAAAGATTTTGAGTTCCACAAATAGTGCATCTTACAACATATTATCTACATTGTCCATTTTCAAGATTTTCATAATTTTATAGATCAACTTGATTTTAACTATTTTTTGAGTTTAAAATTTTATAATTAGATGTAAAAATAGATTTTTCAGATAATCCTAATAAGTTTTTACACCAAAATTGCATGTTATGATAGAATTCGAAGGTGCGCCTTAATTGGATTATTTAAGGTTGCAACCTTATAGAAACCACACCCTAAATATAATAATCTATATTATTTTTGGAAAACAATTATATTAAATTGTGGCCCTAAACAATCAAATTAAAGCGCAAATCAAAAATTCACTAGAAGAAGTTGTTTCGAAGTTGAAAAAACGTTAAATCTGATCATCTCGACCTTGAGATACATGGATGTAAAAAAAAAAAAACTTTAAGTCTAATGTTTTCTTATGTCTCCTCTAAAGCCTATCCCATAAAATACGATTTTAATTTTTATTTTATTTCATTTTTAAAAAAATATTTTTGTAGATCACCTATTCGGAACAATCTAGACCCAATTCAAATCACATATCCAACAATCCAACACAGATCTATGGGTAAATGATCTGCCCCTCTAATCCGAGTTTTAAAACATTCATGTTACACAATCAAAGTTTCAGACAAAATAAACATGACCCATAATGTACAAGGGAATTGGACACCCTATATGTGAATGAGGACCTAAATTTTAGCTTAGCTAGTTGTGATCATCAAAGGCACTCTATGAACAAAAGCTGATAAAGCTTCTCACCATCATAACCAAACATTTGATCTTTAAAGGCGCTATATTTGGACATTCAAATTCTACAAAGCACTTGCATATTAATGCAATCTAAGATAGGCATATACACCACAGTTGGAACAAAATTCTCAAATAATTTCATCTCGCATATGCATCTCAAAGAACCATCTCAATTCAAAGTTATCAAACCATAAATGTTACCATAAGATGCCACACTATGAGATAAATTTCAGAGACATTTAGCTAAGAAATAGAGAGAGATCCTCAACCCACCACCACCACCACACTTGAACAAATACACGGCTGATGTCACTCAAGATATATTTGGAGATACGATCCAACAATAGAATGGGGTTGGGGAATCGGTAGTTACGGGGGCTGATGTGCCAACATAACATCCCACCCTCCATTCCCACCGCCGATACATAACAAAACAGAAAAAGAAAAAAAGGACAGTAAAATTTCTGACTCCTTTTAAGTTATAATACAATCCAGACATCCAGGGCATAACACTTGAAAACAAAACCTCCATTAGTCCCCCACAAACACTCTATACTCCATTAGTCCCCCACAAACACTCTATACTCCAAATTTAACTTCAGTCCAATTTTTAATACAAATCAAACCACTATTTAATGGTGTCAGTTGAAAGGAAGCTATATAGCATGCAATTGATGGTCCTCCCTTTCACTCTCTCATATTTCCTTAGGAACCCATCTCTAACAAACCCAACTTTCTCTAAAACCCTTTGAGACCTCACATTCTCAGCATCAACCAAGGCCTCCACCCTCTCTAGCTTAGAAATATCCTTAAACACACTAGAGAGAACCATCTTTACTGCATGAGGTGTTAGGCCTTGACCCCAATACTTTGATGCTAACACATAGCCAAGCTCTCCTCTACAGAGGGCCCCTCCTGACCCTTGAGTCACAGATATGGACCCTATGGCTCGATCATCTAAACAGATAGCTCTGAGCCATGGATGAGGAATGGCTTGTTCTTTGAGGTACGCAATGCCAGCTTCTCGAGATGTGTAGGTCTTGAATCGACAGAACCGACTGACAAGGTCATCTGTCGCCCACACCATGAAATTGTCGATGTCGGAGAGTCTGAAGGGACGTAGGGTCAGTTCAGATGTTCGGTCCTCCATTCTTCTACTTGAATTTGGGCTGCTGATATGGTGGTAATGAAAGATTAGATGGAGAATGAAAGATGCTTAAGTTTTGATTTGTGTTGGGCTCCTAATATAGCCCATTAGGCATGTTATTTCAAGGAAAGAGCAAGGCATCCACACTGTAATATACAACAATTAGTCAAAGTCTACGCTAGCCTTCATATTGAGGGTAAAATTTTGAAGGGTTAGTATTGCGTCCACCTAATGTAGACGATTAATTTTATTTTTTATTTTATATTTTTAATTAAAAAGTATAAGTATTTAAAAGACCTGAAAATCTTGTAGGGGTTAGTATTGCATCCACTTAATGGGGACGCATAGGTGCATGTGAGTTGGCCTATTCATAGAAACCCTGTCCTTTAATTAAAGACTGAGTATCTTGAAAAGATTGAGTTTAATCTCCATAACATGATCCTATACAATAGTAAAGAATTAAACACATATGCATTGAAAAATCTTTTAACCCACTAAACTACATGAGATGCAGTGGTAAAAAATTGTTAATGATATCAGGGAGCAGATTAAGCCACTCCCTTCATGACAATATTATTGGTATAGGATTAGTCCGGCCAACAATTGTCTCCAAAACCAGTTTGGTCTAACAAAAAAAGGGATCCTAAAAGAAAAAACAAAGGACTTTTAAAATAATTCATGTAAAAAATTTTATGTATTATGTTGTTATGACTGGTTTTCATCAGTTCAACAGGTTTGATGACTAGTTGACCTGTAGATAGAACCAAAAAAAATATTTTCATTAATATTGCTTTCAAATTTCCAAGGGAAATTTATCAAAATTCATCTAACCTTTCAACTATTTAATATTTTGCACCCATTTTTAACTTTCACAAGTATTCTTTTACAAATCAAAAGTAGACCACAAATTAAGTACATCACTTGAAAGGAAGCTATACATCAACATATCCTTGCTCTGGCCTCTAAAGACCAAATATTTCCTCAACAAACCATCTTTGACAAACCCAACTCTTTCTAAAACCCTTTGAGACCTAACATTTTGAACATCAACTAAGGCTTCCAATCTTTCTAGCTCAGGAATTTCCTCAAAGATATTGGAGATCACCATCTTCACAGCACATGTGGCTAGGCCTTGGCCCCAATAGTGAGATGCAAGGACATAGCCAAGCTCACCTCTACAACGAGCCTCACCGGACCCCTGCATCACCGATATGGAGCCTATGACTCGACTGTTGAGGCATATAGCCATGTACCATGGGTGAGGGATGATGTGGTCTCTCAGGATCGCAAATTCGATTTCTCGAGATGTAGGTGCTTCCCGGCCAGTGAATTGAAGGACAAGATCGCCTGTCTCCCAAACCATGATATCATCGATGTCCGAGATCTCGAAGCCATGCAGGGTCATTTTTGACATTTGGTCCTCCATGGTTGTATTGTGGTTTTTGCGTGAGGATTGAAGGGGAAGAAGATGGGAATGAGATGTTCATCTGGTTTTCCTTTGAGTTCGGGTGTCTTGATATAGTGAATTGAGCAAATAATAAATTGTAACACTGATGTGTTTTCGAATGTCTAGTCAAATGTTGATCGAGATTCCATTAAGGAAAGCTTTTGAATTAGTCAAAAGTGAAATGGAAAAAAACCCAGGAGTACAGTCATGCACACAGTCATACATCAATAGAAAATCCAAAAGAAAGCGCAAGGAATATGATTGATACCAAGCGCCCCCTTAGAAAGCCATAAATCCTACTTAGTTCAAGAAAAAGCACATCATTAGATGGATGTACCAGTGGTTTAAAAATTAACGAGCAGACGAAATTGTTGGAGTCAGCTGTCCCCGGTTTCCATGCCTTAACTGGGGATCACCAGGGTTGTCTGGAACCCGGCTGTTCACTTCAGGGATTCAAGCGGTTCCCTGACATCACCTGAGTAGCAGGCAATTTTTCTTTCTTTCATCTTTTTCACTCACCGTATAAGTCAACCCACTGGGAATTGCTTAGCCAACTCACATCAGTGACAATGATTATGACCTCCTTGTACAAAAAACAAATAGTCTTTTTGTATACTTTTCCAATATATCATTTCCAATTGCTTAGCCAACTCACATCAGTGACAATGATTATGACCTCCTTGTACAAAAAACAAATAGTCTTTTTGTATACTTTTCCAATATATCATTTCCAATATATCAGTTGATAACCTTGAAGACCTATTTAGATCGTTGCCACATTAATGCGAATTTCACAAAACCGAATCCCGCAATTTCAAACTCATGGTCCCACAACTCCAAACTCCTCACCTTTCCAACCATCTAAGATGATTATTTTCAAAAGATAAAATTAAAATTTTTAACTTGTCTAACACTTAGATCTCGCCCTCGGAAAATTGGAGCATCTCTAGTGAATCTTGAGATATTATTATCTTTCAAGTGCATAGATATTGGATTGAAAATTGAGACTAACCTATGGATTAAAGAAGTTACATCCTCAAAATTTGAAATCCTGCAATTACTCCTAGACTGGGTTTTACCTGAGGAGAAAATAAACAACACGCTTTCACTGGAGCATGAAATCTTTTGGCTATCAAAGAGTTGCCATATAAAAAGAACATTATTAGTGACCCTTATGGGGAAAGTTGTTTACAGTTCAGACTCCCAGAGTACATAACTTGGAAAATATTCACAAGAAATACACTCAAATACCCTTGAAAACAAAACCTTCATAAGTCTCCCACAAACAATCTATACTCCAAATTTAATTTCAATGAAATTTCCAACATAAATAAAAAAGCGAACCACTATTTGATGGTATCAGTTGAAAGGAAGCTATAGAGCACACAATCCCAAGTCCTCCCCTTCACTTTCAAGTACTTCCTCATGAACCCATCCAACTTTCTCTAAGACCCTTTGAGACCCAACATTCTCGGCATCGACAAAGGCTTCCAACCTTTCTAGCTCAGGAATATCCTTGAACACTCTCGAGACAGCAGCCTTCACTGCAGTCATGGCTAGGCCTCGACCCCAATATGTAGAAGCCAGCATGTAGCTAAGGTGTCCTCTACCAAGGGCCACACCAGACCCCGGAGTTCACAGATATGGACCATATAGCTCAATCATTCAGACAGATAGCTCTAAGCCATGGCTGAGGGATGGCTTACTCTTTGAGGAATCCAAATCCAGCTTCTAGAGACGTGCAGGTTTCAAATAAGCAGAACCGAGTCACGAGATCATCTGTTGCCCAAACCATGAAATCATCAATGTCGGAGAGTTCGAAGGGACGTAAGGTCATTTTGGCCATTTGGTCCTCCATTCTGCTGCTTGGGTTTGGGCAAATATGGAGGAGATGAAAGATAAGAGGGAGGATCAAAGATAATTGTGTTTTGAATTGTGCAAGGGTCTAAATATGGTGAGTGCAGTAGGCGTGTGATTTCAACAACTGAAGAACACCACTCTAGAGTCTCATTGCAGACTTTTCAGTAGGCAAATGCCAACTTGTTTTTGTATCTCATGAGTCGCCTCGTGGTCTACCGGTTACATGCAAACTTACTCCAAATTATAAGCCGCCCCTTAAAAAACATCAATTCTTAGTAGAAAAATAAAATCTTATATTTTATTTTTCTCAACAAACCTCCCATATGTTTTTTAGTGCTTTGACTGATATAATCCTCTGACAAATTGTATCAGTTGATATAATTTTTTTTCTTTTTATTATAGATAAAAAAAATAGATCACTAATCAAAATTAAGCTATATAACACATCCTTGGTCTCTCCTCTAAAGATCAACTACTTCCTCAACAATCCATCTTGACAAACCCCTGTCTAGAACCCTTTGAGACTATCATTTCAACATCAACTAGGGCATCCAATCTCTCTGGGCTAGGAAATTTCCTCAGAGATTTTGGCGATCAACATCTTCACTGCACATATGGCTAGGCCTTGGCCCCAATGAGGCATGGACATAACCTCGACTCCACAACGAGCCTCACCAGTCCCCCGGTTCACTGATATGAAGCCAATCAGTCGATCATTGAAGTATGTAGCCATGTAACAATATTTTGGAAATCATTATCACTCGAGGTACTCGGCCCTTAGCTGAGGCAAGTAACACTGCTGAGTCTACGAGTTACGTACCCACGAAAGATTGATGTGGTTTTCATTTGTGTTAGGGACTTAATGTAGTGAACTGGGCATGACCTATTGTTAGTCTGGGGAAGGGTCTAGGAAGCGCACTATAGATGTGCTTTTTAATGTTTAATCAAATGCTGATCAAGTTTTACGTAATGGAAAGCAGAGAAAATTATTGAAAGCACACATCCCTTCATACATGCAACAATGGAAAGAAAAACAAAAGAAAGCACAGGCAATTTAAGTGCTACTGAGCACCCTCTGCCAAGCCATAAATCGTACTTCAAGAAAAGAGTCACCAACAAAGTATAGGTGTACAAAGATTTTTGACAGGAATACTTATTGGAACCAATGGTCTAGAAATCCGCTAGCCCGTGCGGAATTGGGCTCAGAGTTAGGGTATCCCCGATTCCGAATGGTGAATTGCCTTGGTTGTCCTGAACCATGCAATTCATTGCGACGAGGTACTGCTCACAACAGGGATTTTGAACCATTCTTTTTTTTAAGAAAACCATTTAGGCCACCCGAATCAAAGGAGGA
>NW_006497648.1:11401636-11471128 GCF_000471905.2 Amborella trichopoda | reverse complement strand
GCTATAAATGAACATATCCCTGGTCTTCCCTTTTAGAATCAAGTATTTCCTCAAGACCCCATATCTATCAAACCCAACCTTCTCCAAGACCCTTTGAGACTCAACATCAACCAAGGCCTCAACCCTCTCTAGCTCAGGGATAGCACTAAACACACTAGTGATATTGTGAGGCCAATACGTAGCCAACCTCACCTCTAAAAAGAACCTCACCTGACCATCGGGTGATTGAGATTGAGCCAATGGGTCAATCATTTAGGCATATGGCTTTGAACCATGGGCAGGGGATGGCTTTATCTCTAATAAAAGATAGTCCAGCTTCTCTGCATGTATAAGAATCAAATAAGCAAAACCTAGTGACTCTATCATCTGTGGCCCAAACCATGAAATCATCAATGTCTGAGAGTTGGAATGGATGCAGGGTCACTTTGGACATTGGGTCCTCCAGGGTCATTTTGTTGTGCATTTGGGCAGGATGCTTTGGTACACTGAACTGAACTTTCTCTAGCAACATTAACAAAAGGCTACACTTACTATAGGACAAATATTTTGATCTATCAATTTAATAACAGTTACTGTTAGTTCATAAACATACAACATGAAAGATAAAAAAATAAAAATAAACGGATCCAAAAATGAATCTTGTAATATTTGTAAAATATTAGGGTAATCTACATCCCATAAGGGCATAAAAAAATTATAAAATTATTTCTTAAGTGAGCATGTAAATTAGTGGGCTGTGACAGCATTAGAAATAAAATAGTTTAATACTTCAATATAATCGAACACCAATTATCCAATAAAATAAGACATTAACCCACGTAGCAAAAATAGAGAATATGAAATAAGAAAACAAATATTTAATATTAAAAATAAATAAAATTTACTGTCTGCAATACATATAAGATATTTACATAAAATAGAAATCTACAAAAAGAAATTCATGCATTCATCCATCTCTAAATAATAAAAAATATTCATTGAAATATCAAATGAAGATTTAGTAAAATATCTGGAAATGAAAAATAGAAAAAAAAAAAGAAAAAATAGCATGGAACTCAAGATAAAAATACGCGAAATGAAATATTGAAGATCATAAATCTAGCAAACTCTTTGGCCATTGCAATGTACATCAAAGTGAAAAAAAATAGAATATTTTAAAAATAAAAAAGAAAAAGGATTGCATGGTTATTCATCAAGAGACCATGAAGAAAATTTATATTTTAGTACAATTTCATACATGAGAAATATTAAATTAAATTTAATAAGTATTTTAAGTTAAATAAACAAATATTGCAAAAAATATGGAGGCATCTTACCATCCAAGCTATAAGCATAATTCTTAGTTGATAACTTCATATTTTGTTATCACCTAATTAACCAAAAAAAGTTAGCCTAAACGATAAAAATAAATCATGAATTCTTCCTTTTCTAAGATATTATGTCTACTTATAAGGCACCTGCTTTAACCTCTTTATAAGTGTGGGGTCACCTTTTATTTTTGCGACGTATGTCTACCTTTTAATTCTGACTTAATAATGTAATAAGTATATATATATATATATATATATATATATATATATAAAAGAAGCAACACATGTGATCCTACAAGAATTACACGGAACGCATTAAAGTAAGGAAAATAGACAAAATATCCTTTCTTTAACAGGAACAGCTATAAAAAATTCATAGGATGGCTTGAGAATCTATTTTCATCCCTAATTATATAATTTTAAGCTCTAAAAATAGCTCAAATCAATTAGATCTATAAACACATGAAAATCTTGAAAATGGACGGTCCAGATAATATGTTGCAAGATACACTATTTCACGGACTCGAAATCTTTTTTTATTATCATATTCATACATCTCGATATCGAAATGATCAATTAGATTGTTTTCCAACATCTAAGCAACTTTTATGTTGGATTTTTGAGGTGCATCTTTAGTTCTATATTTTAAAGTTGCAACCTTATTTAAACTTTTTTTTTTTTTATAAACTAAAATTAGTTTATCAGAGTATGTAAACAAGTTTTGAACCTTATCCAGGGACTATCCGCCAAGCCGATGGCCTGAAATCTTGGTCATTTACATACGGTTTAGTTTTCAAGAGTTTTAGGCTTGAAACATTTTTCAAATTACTACAAATCCATTTCTTCCTTAATAAATGATTAATAAAAAAAAAGTTTCAAAACTTAAGACATTCTATAATCTTCAATTCCCTAACTACCACTAATAAAATATTGAATATCTTCAATAAAATTATTGATCATTCTCAGGGGTAGTTCTGAATATTTTTATTGTTCAAGGGACATTTAACTTTGGGTGCAATTTATATACGGCCGAGGTTCTAAACAATCAAAGTAAAGTGCATGTGCAAATAGTGTCGAGAAATGTAGTTTCGATATGGGAAATTTTTATGATAGCCTCAACATCTTTAATTATAATATTTAAAGCTTCAAAAATAATATAGATCAGCATATCTATGAAAAGTGGAAAATCTTGAAAATTGACGGTACAAAAATATATTATAAAATGCACTATTTTCAAAACTTGAAATCCATTTTTTTCTCATGTCCATACATCTTGATATCAAGATGATCCATTTGAGGATATTTAGGCATCAAAACAACCTTTTCTAGTGAATTTTGTTAGGTGGGCTCCAATTTGATTGTTTAAAGCCTTGGCTCAAGATAAACTTTTTTCTTCAAGTAATGTGATACCTTACAATATCGCAAACACCTTGCTTGGGCGGCAAGCCAGCCTCCTGGTCCCATTTTTTATCCGACGGCTCAGATTAAAAGCGAAGGGAAGCAAGTCTAACATAAAAAACTGTCACGAAGCAAGGGAGAAGGTGAGTTCATGTCTCACATATTTGTCCTTGGAATTATGTCATCCAAGGTGATATCAAATTTGACGAGTATCACAACCAACAGATTTCTACATCGGAGTATACTATTCATTTACACCCTCGGCCAAAATTTATTTTTTTGTCTCAACTTTTGGGATGTGATCTCTAAAATCCAATGAACAATCTCAAAGAAAAAAAAAAAAATTTAACTCTCACTCTCTATGTGCATAAAAAATGTCATCCCAAGATGCACTAGAATTGTCCACTTTTTTTTAGAGAATGATCTAGATTTTTATGAACTTAAATCTAATTTTTTTTTTAAATAATCATCTAATTATAACTAAAACTTCAAATTAAGGAATATCTCCTAAGTTAAATGTTTTGCCCATGGAATAAATGTCACCATCACCATCACCATCGGCATATATACCTTTTCCTAACTAAATATGAAGCATAATTTTAACCCATATAATGAGATGAGACTATTTACTTTTGATAGAAAGAGGTCAATATCAATATTGATCATTATTTGTGAAATCCAGTAAAAAACAAAATCCAACATAAAATTTCTCGAATATTGTGACAAGCTTTAATCGATTAGATTTCATATCTAAAGATTAATAATAATTGTGACCTCTTTATGCCAAAAATAAATATATAATCCCTTTTAACCCCAACATATTAAAAGGCGGTACATCATATGCTTTGGCAAGCAAAGTGTACAACAGCACCATTTATTCTCAGCCAGTGTTTTAAATAAAGATCGGTAGGGTAGAGCAAATCACCACCAACCGATTCCAATTTGGATAAGGTAGATTGGAATCAAAAAATCGAGCAAATCAATCAAAATTTAGACAAAAATTAATAGAATAATAGAATCAATAGATAATCAAGACGTGGAAACCTTAACTGTCCACCCATCGAGTGATTCTGATATGGTTCATCACATATGAAAGGAACTAGTTTGGGCACGAGATTACAATCAACAACATTCAGACGTGACCCATAAATGGACTTGAAAAGTATTTTTCTTAAAATTAGTGCTTAACTCTATATTGGAGGACCGGGGTGCATCAAAGATGGATATGGAAGTTAAACTTCCGAACCTCCTGCTGCAGAAAATGGTAAGCATGAGAACTAACGAAAGATGGGAACCGCCATTGGTGGGATGGCTCAAGCTGGGCAATCCAGGATCAGGAGACTTTGGTGTAGTTAAGAATTCAGATGGGGAGATTATCCTTTGTAATACAACACCTTGTGGAGATACAACTGAAATGGACTGTTGCCGTTATTGCAAGGTCTAAAAATACTAACGCAAAAGAGAGTGGAGCAACCATGTACAAGAGACGGAGACTTCCCTAAATGCTATTAACTGGATTAACATAGCTACTAGACCTCCATGGCACTTTAGGACACAATGGATGAGTGTGATGGAGCTTGATAATCAATGGCGTGTTTCTTTTAGATATGTTTACAGGGAGGCTAATGAAATTGCTGATAGACTAACATAGACGGTTGCTGAGCTTCAATCCCTTTGAGTATCAAATATTTTATTTCTTTGTGTCTGATGTACTTGTCACCTGAGCAATAAAATTTTAATATTCTTAGTTAAAAAAATAAAAAATAAAAATAAAAAAATAAGAAAAGCAAATAAAGCCTTGTAAGCCACGAGCTCAGCAGGCTATTTTGATATTCGGTAATTGTCGTTGTCTTTTTTTGGTTTCCAATTTAACGCATAGGATACAACAAGCAAAATCACTAGCTTTGCTTGCATAGCTAGTTCCAGTGTTTTAAAAATTGGATCAATGGAACAGATTGTCCACCACCATTCTCGACTTGGGACCAACATAATCACCTATCCAGATTGGCAAAAATAAAAATAAATTAAAGGACAAAAATAGCATATATATCATATTTCACACCTTTTATCATAGTAAAAGGTGAAATGGCGTAGTTGTTGCACCATGGGCTAAGTTCTCGATCTTCCCTTTTTCAAAGGTTTAACTAAAAAAAAATTATTCTACGTTTTTTTTTTAAGTTTCTATAAAGCCTAGGCTTTATGAAAACAAAATAAAGCTTTACATTAAAATCCTCGTCCAAAAAACACTTTTGCCATCTTAAATCCTTGTCCGGAAAGCACTTTTGGCTCCATGATAGCTCTAAAATCAATTTTCAACATCAATTAAAAATTTTAAAAATTAAAAATTAGTACAAATCTTGTGGATTTGTGAACACTTATTTTTAGGGCGAAATAAACGGTCTCTATATTTGTTACAATATACACTATTTTTAAAGCTTAAAATCCTTAAGTTTTTTTCACAACCATATGTTAAAGCTAAGATGATAGACGTAAACATTTCGAGAGCTTGAATTGTAATATTTGATGGGTTATGGAGTGAGGCTTTACTTATTTTAATAGGGTTGTAGCCCTATCAAACCATTTTCCTTGTTTACAAAGTGTTTCTCATAGGATTCGAACGGTGATTTATTGAACATGGTGATATCCAAAATCACCCACATGAAGAAATCTCATATTATGTGGGATTGTGATTGATATTGATAAGTTTCCTAAAAGAAATAAAAATTCAAAAAGATTAAGACTCTAGATATATCTCCTAGTTATTCAGATATATGTAACATCTATCGAAAGTTTCCTATTTAGCATGGACTCCTAATCTTATATATATGGGATGAAAGAGATAATTGGTATGTCTTATTTGAGTCACCATACAAGAAATGTGACTTCTTCTGGAGAGAGGCAAGAGCCTTCAGTGCATGAGAGACAAGGTCTCCTTTTCAGAAAGAAAAGAGCTTTCCTATGGAGAGAAACTCCATGTTATGTCTCTTGTAGATTGAGAGTTGTAAGTAAATGGTTTCCATGAAAATTTTGTAAAAAAACGGATCCCATGAAGATTTTGGGTGGGAAGTGGTTTCCCCTGAGGGAAAGTTGCCATAAAGATTTTGTGGAGAAACGTTTTTCATGAAGATTTTGAATGGTTTCCCTTTTTGTGAGAAAAAGTCTGCAATTGCTCTTAAAGTTCTCCTCCAGGATAGTGATTTGTAGAATAGAGATGGGAGATCGACAATGATACCGATTGCTCTTAAAGTTCTCCTTCTGGACAATGGTATGTAGAATAGAGATGAGAGATCGACGATGGTACCGATCAGGAGAGCAGATATAAAATGGTTTGCTCAATGTCGAAAGTTAGAAATGCAACTCTATATTCCAAAATCTATGATATAATTTCCAAAATCTATGATATAATTTTTATTGATATAGTAGATTTCGAATTTTCTATGCCCGTGTATATAGACCCCTTAGAGTGAACCACGTAAATTTTTGTGTTATTGTGATGTGCGTTTCATGCTTTATTTATTGTATTATAACTCGTACTCTCTCAGACTTTGTTTCTAACTTAATAAGCACACAATCTTGATGGGATCCAACTTTTGGAATTCTTGTTTCCGTATCTAAGAGGTTCTTAAATCCTAACATTTTTAACTTGAAAAATAATCATAAGTTTCTTTGTTTGCTTCTCATGCGATTAGTTTCTTTGTTTAACAAGTGCTTCAACCGTAAAAAAACCCCATGCTCAGCATTTAAACACACCAAAGACCAATGTTTACATCTTTTAATAAAAGTTGGACATACTAATATTCTGGTGTGGTTTGCATAGGACCAAGGCCCTATAAACAATCAAAGTAAAACGCATCTTCAAATAGTATTGAAAGATATTGTTTTAATACTATAAATCATTAAGATGGCTTGAAAATTTATTTTTATCCGTAATTACAAAATTTAAAATTTCAAAAATAATGTAGATCGAACAAATCTATAAACACTTGAAAAACTTGAACATTGACAGTCCAAAAATAAACTACAAGATTTACTATTTTCAAGACTTAAAATCCATTTTTTCTAATGTCTTTACATCTTGAGGTCAAGATGATCAATTTAACGATTTGGACATCAAAACAACTTCTTTTAGTGAATTTTGAGGTGCACTTTTGATTGTTTAGTGCCTCGCCCTTGTATAAACTTTTTCCTTACAATACATATACTCTTAAAAATGCTGATCCAACCAAGAATCAAATTGCCATTGGGCGATTTCCAATCCAAATTGCCAATTCTCAATCTTGATCGACAATTTCCAATCTAGTTCAGCGTTTTCTTAAACAATGGTTAGTTGAGATGCAGAGCAATTTGCATTTAAAACACAATCACAATTATACCAAGTAGAAATCACACACTCCATTATTGTGTGGAAGTCGGAGTGAAAGCTCGCTATAAAACCCAATCAAAAGGCCATTTTAGTGGAGGTCAACTCATTGTGGAGTCCCCAGTTATATCCACATACAAAAAACAAAAATGGAATTGTTACTCCATTCAAGTTGTCAAAAGAGACAAAAACTCTCCAATTGCCTTTAGCCTTCAAAACCATTAACAGTTTCAGGCTTGTCTCAATTTCAATTACCTGCTGATATTGGCTCTAAGCACCTTATCAATGGTACAATCTCTTCCACCACTCTGAAAATGTGCACCGCCATTAGCTTTTCTTCTTTGAGCTCAAAGATGCAAACATCTCCTTCCTCCAAATTGTTTCCAATAGAGAAAGCTGCCCACCCACCACTCAATGCTGTCGCATTACCTTCCCTGCAAATGCATATCACCTCCCATTCCCTCCCAGTTGGATCACGAAGATGCATGGCTAATCGAACCTTCGGGAGATGCATCTTTGCAAAGCTGCGTGGAATATGCTGCATGAATACAATATCAATTACTGCACTTCTATTTAATAGCCATGAAGACAATGGAAAATATATGTTATACATATGTACAAGATAGAAGGCACAGAATCCACTCTTCATTCTAAGACGGACGATGGAGATGAACCATGTTTAACACAACAAATTCACCACAATTTTATGGTTCACATTCACTGTCCATCTCGAGAACATGTGATGGTGACTGTAGTGTATTATTATACATGACGATATGAAGTGTATGGTGTTCTTCTCCTAAAATTATAAGCCACCGAAAGGTCAGCAACCTAATGGCACTAACAAATAGACTTCATGAACACAATTCTGATACAATACAAAAAGAAAGATAAATCATTTTGCACTACATGGACAGATCTTCTAATGGATTTTTCACACTTTGGGATTATTGAAGATAACTGAAAGCTTACAATTAGCTACATGTTTTGAGAAAAGGAAATTTTGAAATCCCTTGTAAAATTTAAACATCAGACTATGGCATGCTTAATTTAAGTGACTAAAAACCTGGTGGTCTAAATCAGGAATAGCCATCCAGATCAGAATTGCTAGGCACGCAATCCCAAGAGGGGTAGGGGGTGGGTAAAGAATAGCTGATACTATCATTTTACTATTACTATTTTATCAATTTTTTGCCGATATGGCAAATTCAAATCACCAATCTGGATCAGTCTGGGGGAGGGCTAATCCACCCGCATGATCTGGGTTTTAAAACATTGTGCTTAAACATCCTAAAAAGGAAAAAAAGAAGAAAAATAAATGAATGTCAAGCTCGGGCTCAAGAACCTAGCAAGTTCTGACCCAGGTCCTTGTCATTGAACACTGTCCTAACATAATAGAAGATAATAACGCTCCAAGAAAATAATAATGCTCTCGACCACTGACCTTTGACTTTACCTTGACCTTTAGACTGTAATCATGCCTCCCTAAACTATGAATACTTTAAATATACATAGATAAAGAAATATTTTAAAAAAAAAAAAGTGTGTTGTATTCAAATGTCAAAAGGAGAAAGGCAGAAATGATAGTCCCCAAATAAAATGCTCCGTATTCAAATGTCAAAAGGAGAAAGGGAAAAAAATGTGCATATCAACCAACGACGACACGGATTTCTTTTAGTTCTTAGGCTACAACATACCAATAACATTTGGAAGAAATGCACAAGATAGTCTCCAAATAAAGTGAATAGATAACAATGGTAACGAAAGTCACCCTTCCCCTTAGAATAATATCAATGTAGCCCATGCTCAAGACATCTAGGCAGACCAAGGCAATTTAATTCCAACTAGCAAGTAATTTATAGAAAGTATAAAATATAAAATATATAAAATAAGTTAAATATAACATTTATAATACATGCAAAAGCACTGGCCCGTACTTTAAGTGTTCATAGAATATATTCTGTTACTGTCACTAACAACAAGCTAGCAACATGTCATATTCATTTAACATTCAATACACTATCTTTCATAAGTGGACACATAGTTCAATAGCAAGTCTCTAATTCAAAAACAAAAAATTCCACCTTGTTTTTAACATAAACCAGCAATTTTATGCTTGGGTCACAGTGAGATGCATTCACTTCCAAACAAGATCAATCATATTAGAAGAAGAAGTTGGCATTTGTTAAAGGGAAATTACTAATAATAATAATAATAATAATAATAATAATAATAATAATAAGGCAGTCAGAAAAAAACATAGCTATATATTAGTTTTGAAATGCCCAACTCACATCCTTGTAGAACAAATAAGGAGTAACAATTCTAAAGAGTGGGGTTTTAAACCTTTTGCTTGTCTTTTCCTTCCAAAAATAACTTACAACATCCAATATGGGTTTGCAAATACAATAGAATACAACCATACGAAAGCGAATATATGTGTGTGCAATCAAATCAATCACAAGGATATGACCAATAAACTCCCAACAATGAGATTCAATAAAAGGGAAAAACTCCACCAACTATAGTGATAGTTTTCCCCGAGCACAACATCAATTCCCAAGTGCTACTCTAAGAACTTTATGAAAGCAAATACCTTATAATTTTATAGTACTTACGACCACATAGAAACATGAAGGCCAAGATATAACATACATCCATCACCGTTGTTTACCACATTTAGATGATGAAAATATTGAAGTTTCATAGCTAATCATATAATCAATGGAGAATAATCTGCATCATATTCAAAATAATGCAACTAGATTGTTTGAATATCACAAAAAGTCAGATAGACAATACTTACCAAATAAAAACAATGATATACATTTGAGGGTTTCATAGCAATTACACAACGTGGATTATTTGTCTTGAATGAATTGGCTGCTTCAAGGGCCCTAGCCTTTTCGTCCAATGTGACCACTCGTCTCCCAGATTGAAACTTCCTCAAGAACTTAGGCGATGAAGTTTGCTTGGGTATATGAGTACGAACCACATCAATACTTTCTTTTTTCTCTTTAGTATAACCATCTGTTCGCGAGGACAACACTCTTTCATCTGTAAAATTTTCCAATAAAAAATGATGAACGAGAAAGAGGTGAATACCCCTGTAGAGATGATATATTAATTAATTTAAGAATCATAAAGGTGAATACTTGTTCTTGTAACATTTTCCTCTTGAGGGGAAACAAGGATTTGATTTTGAACAAGATCTTCATAAAGTGTCAAAGGAGTTGACTCCGTTGAATCACCATTTTCTGTGAGATTCTTTGGGTCGCCAGATTCTCTATGCAAAACACTTTCATCTGCATCATCTAATGGAAATTGATAAATGAGAAGCAGAACTCTTATAGAGATGAAGTCTTTATGGTATTGGTGCCTAGAAATAAAGGTAGAAGGAAATACCTGGTTTTCCGACTGTTTCCTCTTGAGGACAAGCAATGATCTCATTTTGAACAACGAGATGATCCTCAGTAGGTGTCATTGGAGTTGACTCCATTGAATCCCCTGTTTCTGTGAGTTTTCTTGGCCGGACATGTTTTTTACATAATTTAGATTGGTAGCTTGACAACTTTCTTTTTTCATGATCTTTGCAATCTCTAGTTTGAGAAACATCGACACACTGTTCATGGTTATCTACTCCCATATCTTGCTCTTTTGCTACAGGTGGAGTGAAATTATTCATTAAGAGGAACTTTAACTTTCTTTTGGCATAGGATTTACAAGATTTGATGGAAGCAGCATCAATTGCCTCATTGAGCTCCCCTTCTCCTTCATTTGAGGTGGACTTTTTACAGGTATTAGCAATGAACATGTCTTCTCTTTGATACCCATTACTACCAAATATTTGAACATCAAAACGCAAATTCCCGTCATACCTAAAAACTATGCTTTCCCCCAATTTCACAGAATGACCTTTAATGAACTCCTTCCAACCATTTTGAAAGAAAGCACCTTCTTCAGTCTTCTTTAACTCAACTAACCATAACTTCCCACTGGGACTCTCCAATATGGCCCTTTCAGATGCCACCCCATTAATATGCTTGTATAATTCCTGTGGCAATGCCTACAAGTACAGAATAATTATTGTCTACAGGTTGCAAAAATGTGATAAAATATACAATCCAATGAATTAGAGGCTTTAAATAGATAATAAGAACAAAAAAAAATATGCAAGGGAAATATGCATGTCTAAATTAGGTCATATGGAAAAAAAAAAAGTGGGCAGAAGAATATCATCACCAAACCATTCAATAAATCATAGAGGAAATGATATGAAAAATCAGAAATAGCTACCCCCATCCAAGAAACAAAGATGATTCCTCCAAGGAATGGAAAAAATAAAAGTCATAAACGAAAAAATGAGAAATACAATGTGCCAGTTAACCTTGACCCTAAACAAAATAGAGCAAATGACAGAGAGAGACTTGCAGTAACGCCCACTGTAAATAATATATCACATAAGGTCCGGCTCCACACCTGTTGTGTAATTTCATAAAAGTCGATACAAACAGTAGGGTCCCAGCCCAAACCCCACTAACGTGGCGAGGAAAGAAAAAAAAATCATATGCATGTAAAGCTGAGAAGCAGATTATAGCATCAGAATATGGGATCTCAGCGCATTCACACAACAATCGCATACAGAAGAACTATGCTATGATTCAACAGACTACAGAAAACCATGTGTAGCCGCAATGTAGCAAAAGTGAAAAAAACAGTTAAGCAGACATAGCATGGATCCAACTATGGCCCAAAAAAATGAGTACAAAACAAGGTAAAGATGCCACAATACAATAGCAGTAAAACCAGTGGGAAAAAAAAGAGTATTAATTGAAAATTGGGCTAGGAAACAAATAATAATAATAATAATAATAATCAAAATGTCAGTCCTAATTGAAAAGTGAAATGGACATGATTAACTCTGATTACTCTCAAATAAACAGAGATAATTCATTTGTAAAGTCGCCATATTTCAAAATAAAACACAAATGGGGAGTAATATGAAAGGAGAGATTCTCACGAGCTCTTTTGAGAAGTCACCTGCCATTTCCTTGAGAAACCGAGGCCTGGTTTTGAAAACTTGAAAAGGATCTACTTTGTGACAGTGAAGCTCGCAGTTCGAGCAGGTTCTGTAGTCCTCCATGGCCAAGGCAAATAGGGGTTAGGGTTTCAGAAGAGGAAAGCTGTTTGGAGAGGGGTAAGAGAAAGAAAGACACGAATAATATGGAGATCGAGAAGTAGAGAGACTTTCCCGCGTCTCGTGTGTTGTGACAGATGTCCCGTCAGCCGATGGTGTTTTCAAACTTTAATAACTTTTTACAGAGGGAGGGAAAGTAAGAAATTCGAAGCGCCTCTGATTTCCTTTGCCGCCTCTGACACCTTATACAAAAATATTAGGAAAAGTTTGTATAACGTGTCAAACCTTACATTAAAGAAAAAGGTACACCTAAAAAATCCAACCGACCAAAAAAATTGATTTTCACATTGAAAAACCCTATAACTAATGGACATCGAGATGAATTTCTATAGAAATCACAAATAAAAATAATGCATCTTTAACATTGTCCTGACCGTCCATTTCAAACCTTTTCAGTATTTATAGGTCTACTTAATCTCTACACTATATTTAAAGCTTTGACATCTCTATTAAGATGTTAAAATAGATCCTCGCATCATTATAATTAGGGTGTGGTTTCCATAAAGTTGCAACTTTAAACAATCCAATTTAAGGTGCACTTTCTAATTTGATCACAACCTATAATTTTGATTAAAATATTTTTAAGATTATCTCAAATCTATTTTCATACCTAATTATAACATTTTTAACTTCAAAAATGATTAAAATCAATTAGATCTATAAATATATAAAAATCTTTAAAATGGACAGTCTAGATGATGTGTTGTAAGATGCACTATTTTTGGGACTCAAAATCCTTTTTTTTTTTCATAGTCATACATCTCGATGATCAATCTGAGGGTTTTTCAATATTAAAACAACATTTTTCGATGGATTTTTTAGGTGCATCCGTAGTTCTACATTTTAAGGTTGCAACCTTATATAAACTTTTCCCTCATAAGTATATCCAGCATTCAAATTGCATCTTTTGGCAAGATTTAGAGATGCGTCTTACTTTGACTGTTTTAGGTTTGAGAAATGATCCGATGCAACGGTTGTATGGTAGTATAATGCAACCACACCTCTAGAAAACCATATTTTTGGCATTTGTATGACCTCAAATTTTACATACACATTCTCTTCATCCTCATAATCAATCCTACGAAATAAAAAATTAATTTAAGCTCTATATATGGTCAAAATTAGTACCTATCCAACAATGAATCTCGACCATCCATTTGGTGAATTTCAAAATCTAAGCCTTAACAAATTCAAAATCATTTTTTTTTTTTTTTGAGCATTATGAATCTAATGATGATAACGCTACATAAAAACTTTGGGAATAAAAAAAATGCTTATGAGACCTATATCTAACCATCGTAATAAAATTGACGGCTTATATTAATTGGGTTAGAATGGAAACTTTCTAAAGCATTTTTTCAAAAAAAAAAAAATTTGTGATTGTTCTTTAAAATGTAAAGAGTGTACATTTAAAAATTTGTGTCAAACAAATATCTCTAACATGATTTTTGAAGATGATTGCATTATAATACTATACAACCATTGCATGAAATCATTCCCCTTCAGGTTTACTTCTTATACAAATCACATCATCTTGGGTGAGGTTTGTATAAAGTGCCCACCATGTATTATACAAATAAGACGCACCTTTAAATCTTGTTAGAATATGTAGTCTAGTATCAAGAACTTTACGATAGCTCTAAAATCCTTGTTCAAAACTCGATTCCTATTAAATTACGCATTGATGTTAACTATTTAAAATTTTACATGAGGATTTTGATTTAATTTCAAAATGCCCATCAAAACAAGCACCATTTTGGATTGGAATAGTATAAAGTAGTAGAATGTTAAATGGTTGAAAAATTAGGTATCTTAATAAAATTTTGGCATATTTTCAAAGGAAATAAAATAAGTATTGTTTTTGGGCGGGTAGACCACCTCGTTAGGCCGTAGGGTTAGACCATGCAATATTTTTCCTATTTCAAATTCCATCTATTCTGCAAAGAAATCAAAGGCAAGTGTGAGCATTTAAAGTAATGAAAATGATTAAAATGCACCTAATTTATCAAACAATTTGACATTTTATCTATTTTCAACTATTCCAAACTCCTGTGTGTTTGTTGATAAATTGGCCTTTAAGGTATCCACATCAGAGTGCTGGGTTTTGCTAGAACTCAAACCAAAATCATATGGGTTTTGCTAGAACTCAAACCGAAATCATACTTCCAAATTTATGCTCTAGTGACAATTGTGCCAAAGAGCCCCAGCCCTAATTGGGGGAATTCAAATTTGTAATGGAATTTTTTTATTTTTTACAATAATACTGTTATTTCATTAATAATAAGAAAAGTTACATAGATAGACTCTCCTCACATAAATAAAACTTCATATATCACCACCTCGCCGCTCTTTTGATATGCACTCTCTCTTGGCCAAGCTATCTGCAATCTCATTAGCCTCTCTATATGCATGCGTGAATGAAACTTCTAACTTATCACTATTGTCTATAAACCTCCATCCATTTACTTCTCGAGCTCTATGGTGATTTATACTCTTTATTACACCAATTTATGATATTAAGGGAATCACCTTCAAGATGGAAGTAAATCTCTGACGAATAAGGTGAATCCCTTGTAGCATAGCTTCCATCTTGTAATCAAATTTTCACATCACTTAAAAAGTAGACAATCATTTTATCGAATCAGTGGAAAGGAAGCTATATATAAACATGTCTATGGTCCTTCCCTTGTGGATCAAGTATTTCCTCAAGAGCCCTTCTCTTTTGAATCCAACTTTCTCCAAAACCCTTTGAGACCCCACATTCTCAACATCTACAGTAGCTTCTATCCTCTCCAACCCTGGCTTCTCCTTGAACACAGTAGAGACCACCATCTTCACTGCATGTGTTGCTATGCCTTGGCCCCAATACTTAGAAGCCAACACATAACCAACTTCTGCTCTACAAAGGCCAGCACCTGACCCTTGGATCAAGCCTATGGAGCCTATGGGTCGATCATTTAGGCAAATAGCCTTTTCCCGTTGGTGGGGAATGGTGCGATCTCTCAAGCGGGCTAGCCCATCTTCTTTAGATGTGCATGTATCCCAACCACAAAACCTAGCAACATTATCATCACAATGCCAAACCATGAAATCATCAATGTCTGAGAGTTGGAAGGGCCGCAAGCTTATTTTGGACATTTGGTCCTCCATTTTTTGACTTGGGTTTTTTTGGCTAGTATGGAGAGAAAATAAGAGGCTGAAAGAGAGAATGAGAGGCTCCTGTTGTTTTGATTTGTGCGGGGGAGTGAGTTTTTATAGCAATGAGGATGTTGGTTTCATGGAATGTGCTTTGAAACTACAAGCCGTGAGCTCCAAGTTTTTGTGAAGTTCAACTTTGAGGTCAAAACTGGCTCAATAGCCTACGTGGTCTCACCTTATTTGATAAAATAGAAGAACCAAAATGGTTTGATAGGGCTGCGGCAGCCCGGTCAAAATAAGTAAAAGTCGCACTTCATAACTCATCGAAAATTTGTTAAATTTATGTCGATCATCTCGGCTTGAACATTATAGTTGTGAAAAAAAATCAGGATTCAAGTTCTAAAAATAGCATACATTACAACAAATTATCTAGATCATCCATTTTGCCCTCAAAATAAGTATTCATATATCCCCAAGATTTGTACATTTTTTACTTTCAAATGTTATTATCAATGTTGAAAATTGATTTTAAAACCATCAAGCAGATTTTCATTGTTGAAAGTGTTTTTTATTTTTTTGACAAGAGTACAAGTACTTTATTAATGGAAACGAAATGTACATATATAACATGGAAATTAAAAAAAAAAAATTAGAAGAAAGAGAATCAAATAAATAGGTTCGCCTCTCCTCCATCTCTACTCCTCTGTTTGCAAGATCATTAGCCATTGTATTTGCCTCTCTATACACATGCTGAAAAGTTACAGTCAATTGATTAGACATGTCTGCAATTTTCATCAATTTGCATGATGAGTATATGTGGTCTTGCTTTAATTTGTTTTCATAAAACAGAGGCTGCATAGAATCTTCATTTTCATCAATTTGCCTGATGAGTATATGTGGTCTTGCTTTAATTTGTTTTCATGAAACAGAGGCTGCATAGAATCTTCATTCCCTTAAAGAAAAGCAGATTTTCATCTCTAATTATTAAAAGTCGATTTAATGGGGAAGAGAGTTGGTCAAGAGGTGAAACTTGCATCACAAGAAACTAGACATGACCCGAGTGCATTTCGTTATCTTAACATATCGCTCTCAAGTCATTTTGTGTGGACAATATCACTTGAGACCTTTTTCCATAAGTTATTTATCAATTTTGCAGCTAACTCGTGGAATATGGCATTGGGTTAACTCGACGTGTAGAGTATAGTCAATGAGGTGGTCAAATCAAACTTACTCGTTAAGGAGTATGAGAAAAATTGACAAATACATGCTCAAATGGTGAACATGCTGACTTCTATAATGCTTCAAAAGATGGTATATGTATGTTACAATTTGAACATATAGGACGCAGGAGCACTATGACTCAATTCTACAGACCACTTCTCCATAGTCTATAGTGCATGCTTATCCACTTCTACCGACCACTTCTCTATATTGGATCCGTGATCTAAGCAAATTGAGTTATAGTCCTCCCCAACTGCCGCATCCAATAAGGTGCGACCACACAGGCTAGGCTATTGAGCCAATTTTGACTTGATAAGTTGAACTTCACAAAAACTTGGAGCCATGAAGCGACATCCTCATTGCTTTAAAAACTCCCCCTCACAAATCAAAACCACACGAACCTACCTCTCATTCTCTCTCCATACTAAGCCAAAAAAACCCAAGTCAAAAAACGGAGGACCAAATGTCCAAAATAAGCCTGCGGCCCTTCCAACTCTCATACATTGATGATTTCATGGCTTTGGCTAGTGATGATCTTGTTGCTAGGTTTGTGGTTGAGAAGATGGGCTAGCCCGCTTGAGAGATCGCACCCTTCCCCACCCATGGGAAAATGCCATTTGCCTAAATGATTGACCCATAGGCTCCATATGCTTGATCCAAGGGTCATGTCCCGGCCTTTGTAGAGGAGAAATTGGCTATGTGTTGGCTTCTAAGTATTGGGGCCAAGGGCATAGCAACACATGCAGTGAAAATGGTGGTCTCTACTGTGTTCAAGGAGAAGCCAGAGTTGGAGAGGATAGAAGCTCTTGTAGCTGTTGAGAATGTGGGTCTCAAAGGGTTTTGGGGAAAGCTGGATTCAAAAGAGAAGGGCTATTGAGGAAATACTTTATCCATGAGGGAAAGACCATAGACACGTTTATATATAGTTTCCTTTCCACTGATTCAATAAAATGAATGTCTACCTTTTAAGTGATGTGAAAATTTTGACTACAACATTAAATTCCCCCACTTGGGGTTTGGGGACTTTGGCTCATACTAGAGCATAAATTTGGAAGTATGATTTTGGTTTCTAGCAAAACCCAACACTCCTATGTGGATACTTTAAAGGGAAATTTATCAACAAGCACACACTAGATGAACTATAAAACAATTTACTTAATTTTCAAATTAATTTTAAAAAGCCCATCGTACATATTTTATCATGAGCTGGGACAGTAAAAAACAAATAAAATGTCAAATGGTTGACAAATTAAATGCATTTTAGTCATTTTCCTTACTTTAAATGCCCACTATTGCCTTTGATTTCTTTGCAGGATAGATGGATTTTAAATTAGGAAATATACTGCATGGTCTAGCCCTACGGCATTACTAGGTGGTCTACCCGCCAAACAACACTTATTTTTAATGGATGGAGTTTCTATAAGCCCTAGGCTTTATGAAAACAAAATAAAGCCTCACCTCAAATCGTCATCTTGAAATCACTTTCAACAATGGAAATCTACATGATAGATCTAAAATCAATTTTCAACACTGGCAATAAATTTTGAAACTAAAAAAAAATACATATCCTACGGATTTATGCACATTTATTTTAAAGGTAAAATGGGCTAATTTTTTTTTCAACCATAATATTCAAGCCAAGATGATTGATGTAAAGGTTTTCCGATACTTGAATTCTAAATTTCAATGAACTACAAGGCGAGGCTTTACTTATTTTAATAGGGCTGTAACCCTATCAAACCATTTTCCTATTTTATTTCTTTTGAAAATATGTCAAAGTTTTAATATAAAGTGTTTGAATTTTATTTTATTTTCTACAGATCCAAATTACTTAAAATTTTAGACATGTTGTAAAAAATAGGTGAATATTTGAAAAATATTAAAAAAATATTTTATATGAAAACAAATGACCAAAATACCTTCCTAAATTTTAGGGGTATTTTGGTCATTTCTAATTTTACATATTATTTTTTATATGTTTTTATTAGGTGCAGCTTAATGAGAATGATATTTATCTAAAATTTCAAGTGATTTGGATTTATAAAAAAAAATTAAAATTCAAACACTATCAACTGTCAGATCGGCCCAGATTCAATCTGGGCCATTGGGCTTATATTATTATGTGAGCCAGTGGGTTCACCCAAGCTTTTTCCATATATATATATATATATATATACGCATGGACTAGATAAACACGCCATATTTAAAATCTAAAAATAAAATAAGTTTGGGGTGGTCTAAGATCTCCAATGCCAAACAGCCACATCTTGACCCATGTATGACTAATAACATGCACCAGCTTTGAATGTCCCATTAAAATGTTATACATAATCAAATATGAGCAATGATCCAATACAACGGTTTTATCACAGTATAATGAAACGACACTTCTAAAAAACTATATTTGTGGTATTTGTATGACCTCAAATTTTGCACACATATTCTCTTCATCTCAATAATCAATCCCCCCCAATAAAAAGGTTCAATTTGAACCCAGAATATGGTCAAAACGAGTCCCCTCCAAAAACAAATCTAGATCATTCATTTTGTGAATTTCAAGATCTTAGCCTTTATAAACTCAAAATAATTTTTTTCTTTTTTAACATTGTCCATCTAGTGCTAATAAAACCATCCAAAAAAATTGGCAATGAAAAAATCCTTCGAAGTCCTAGATCTAAGCTTCTCATCAAAATGAATGGCCTATGTTAATTGAGCTAAAAAAATATTTTCTAGATTGTGTTTCAATTTTTTTTATTTGATTATTGATTATTATAATGAAAACAGTATATATTTCAAAATTTGGATCAAGCAAATGGCCATAAGATGGTTTTTTAAGGTTGTTGCATCATATTATTATACAACAGTTGCATGAAATCATTGCTCAATCAAACATTGATATAGTCATTTATAAAAAAATATGGTGGACAGAATAACAATTATGACTCTCTCTTTATGCAATATGATTATAATTAGGGATTGTCTACATAGAGACCATTTACCTTTGTACAAGGTAGTTACAATCATTATTGTCCCTTAGATTTCAAAATGTGTGGTGGTAAGAGTGTAATTGATTAGACACAAAGTTCTAAAAAAAAATAAATTATCGCACTTTGTGATTCACCCCAAGCTATCAAATGAGTGCGAATAGTTGTGACCTCATTATATAAAAAGTAAATGGTATATTTTAGACAATCCCAATTAATTATACTCTTTTTGTATGATATAATTTTATCATGGGACTATCTACAAATAGGGCATTTATCTTTTGTGTATGGATGTCACATTCATTTTTGTCTATTAAATTTCAAAATAGGTCATTGTAAGAGTGTCATTGAATAGACATAAAGTTATAAAAAAAAATATCCTTTGACTTTGTGACTCACTTTAAGCCATCAAATTTGATATCTAATGAGTGGAAATGATTGCGACATTCATGTACAAAAGATAAATGGTCTATTTATAAACAATCCCCTCTACCATAATATGAATTTCACGATATCTACAATATTAGCCAAAAAATAACTCCAAATAATAAGGAAAAAAAAGTGATAAAGGTATATACAATTTTATAATTACTAAATTTACAATAATTATAACATGGGTAAGCCTTCTATGTATCCCCTACTACATAAAACTTATATGTTTTTCCCTATCCAACCATCCATTATGAGAGGGTAGTTGAGATGGCCTTAATCACAACATCACGTCTTTAAACTATTATATTTTTAATTTTTTGAACAAAATATTTTGACACCAAATTTTGGGCGTCCACTCTACTCTTAAACTTGCACTTGTAAAAAATATAAAAAATTATTCCTAATAAAATAAAATGACAAAACCCTTGAAAAATATAAGGTGTATTTTGGTCATTATATTATATCGAAAATATCTTTTTAATATTTATTTGAGGTGCGCCCCATTGGGAAGATGACACGTACCAATTTTCATATTCATACAATTGGTAGAAAAAACTAAAAAAAAAAAATTTCAAAGCATCAAATCTAGATCAAATAGTTAGTAGCTCACGTGATTTAAATTGGACGGCTGGATTGAGGGGCAGTATATATTTTCTATGCTGTAGGAAAAGTATAGAAACCTTTCCCTATAGTTAAAAGACTAAAATTAGCAAAGATTAAAATAAAGCCTGGGCTTTATGAGAAAAAGCAAGGCTGTCTCAAATCTCGCCGAAAATTACAATTTCGACGGTGAAAACCCTTCAAATCGATCATGTCAATCTTGACCATTATGAATATGAAAAACAAAATTAGGAATTCAAGTTCTAAAAATGATGTATATTGTAGCATATTATCTAAACCATCCATTTTCGAGTATTTATCGATGTGCGAGTCATGTACCATATTTTGAACTACAAATTTTAAAATCAACGGTGGAAACATATTTCAGAGCCATCACATAGGTTTACCATACCTGAAGTGTTTCCCATATGAAGTTTTGAGGTAAGGCTTTACTTGTTTTTCATTAGCCTAATCCTGACAGAGACTACATCATCAAAGACAAAGATCGGAACAGATAGCAAATAGGTAAAGTTAGGATAAATTGAAAACCAATAGGATCAAATCGGCACTGGAAATTATAGGCTTATGGCAAGAATAGAGGGGGTGCCTTCTCACTTAACATGTAATACGGTAATAGCAATAAATAGATAATAGACACGCTAAATGATAATATATGATACAAGATATGTAATTCAGGGCTATTTGGTCAATTTGGAGACAATCGGTAGTCGGATGTTGGAGACATCGTACTCCCCTCTATTTTTTACCTAAAAAAAAGAGAATTTCTTTTTTATTTTGGATTTTAAGGGCAATGTGATATTCCACCATCCGATCAGTCCCTACTAACAACAATCATATGATCCAATGTTTTCCAACATAGAATTGGCCCAAAAATAGGGCGGTCCAGACGTCTGACGTCAAGCTCCATTAGAATTCACCAAAAAAAAAAGTTGGTAATTGGGGAAATTTCAGATCAAAAGGAATTTTTGTGAATTATTTCAGGATCTGTACATAAATCAATAGATTTTATATCCAAAATATACATTTGAAAAGATACCGCCTTTATTATTATTATTTTATGGGTAATTCAGTAGGAAAGACAAGCCCCACCCGTTTTTTCATATATATAAGGGGTTAGCTTTTCGAAAAGTATTAATGGGGTGATGTTAGTAATAGGAATGAAAATCACTACCTAGGCCCCTTTCCCTTGGCGAATAGGCGCCCCATCCAAAAGGTAGGAGCCCAAATCCCCATTGGCTTATCATTTTTTTCCAAAGCCCCATCCAAAGTTTTTTGGGTGCGGTTCGTATATAGCCTAGGCTCTGAACAATCAAATCAGAGCCTACCCTCAAATAGTATCAAGAAATGTGGTTTTCATATTGAAAATCTTTGTAATAGCCTTAAAATATATTTTCATATTTATTTATAAAGTTTAAAGTTTAAAAAATAGTATAGATCGAAAGATCTATGAAAACTTGAAAATCTTGAAAATTGACGGTCCAAGTACGTGTTACAAAATACATTATTTTTAAAATTTAAAATCCATTTTTTTTCCTCATGTCTATGCATCTTGATGTTGAGATGATCGATTTGAAGATATTTGAGCATTAAAACAACCTCTTCTAGTGAAATTTTTGAGGTAGGCTCAAATTTGATTGCTTAGAGTTGGGCTCTATATAAACTCTTCCCAAGTTTAAAAGGGGTGATGAAGGTGCTTTATTAGTGTTATTCCAATAAAGGTGCGGTTTCTATAAGGTTACAACTTTAAACAATTCAATTAAAGCGCGCATTAAAATTCTATCATAACATGTAATTTTGTTGTAAAATTTTTTTAGTATTATTTTAAAATTTATTTTCATACCTAATTAGAAAAATTTAAAATTAAAAAATAATTAAAATCAAGTAGATTTATAAACATATAAAAATCTTGAAAATAGATAGTCTAGATAATGTATTGCAATATGTTCTATTTTAAGAATTTAAAAACTTTTTTTTTTTTCATATTATATATCACGATCTGGAGATCACCTCTTAAAAGGTTTTTTCGATATTAAAACAACATTTTCCATAGATTTTTTAGGTGCATGTGGGATTCTGCAATGCAACCTTATATAAACTTTTCCCTTCCAATAAATATCAATTATTCTCCTCAAATTAACAAATGACTATTATGCCCCTTCTGTATATATTGGCCTGTGTTCTTCGTTTTGCTTTGGTTTTATGGCGCCTGTGAAGAAGTTGAAGAAGAAGAAGAAGAAAAAGAAGAGCAAGAAAGGGGCCATTGTTGCAGAGAGAGAGAAATGCAGCTCTTCTCTTCCCCCTGAAGCCAAGGCTGTCGATTCGGATTGGTGGCAAAGCTTTTGCAATAAAAATTCTACTCCTTTTATACCCTCTTCAGGTTCTCTCTCTCCCCCTCCGCCCTTCCGTCTCTTTCTCTCTTGTCTGTCTCTAATAACTGGAAGCTCCCCTCTCTCATTTTTGAGTGATTTGATTGAATGATGAGTGAGAAATATAATAGAATATTTGTGGGTGTTTCCGTATAATCACAAGTGGTTTTTCAAACTGTTTGTAGGATCTACGAATGGAATATATTTTTGACCTATTTTTATTCTATTTTATCTTATTGGTATGTGCTCATCAATTTGGTTTTCTGCACCGATAATTTTTCTCACTTTATTTATGTTATTTTTCATTTTTTTTGGGATCAAATTTCCATAGCCAAAAAAAGGGTACGCTTGCTATAACGAGTGGTAGATATTGCTGTATTTCTGAACAGTTAATCTAGTGATTATTTATGAATATGTTATCATACCCCAATTGTCGATTCAAACGGGGTTTAAATAATATTATCTATGAAATAATGTTTCTTTCTAGTTCCTTGTTCGTTCTGGTTCAGTTTAGTTTATTTAAATTATGTTTCTGATGAATGTAGGTTATTATTGAACTTGTTCCTTTCCCACTAATCTGAAATATTGAATTTCAGTATATGATTATGTGTTAAGATTGTTTCTTGCACATTTTCACGAGGAAGAGTTTGAACTTTCTCTTGTAATTGCTAATGCAAATTTTCAGTCCTTCACCATTTGACTAAGTTTCAGAGGTAAGTTTTGATGGATGTTTGAATAGGTATTTTGAAGAATAATCTCTGAAGGGGATAATCATAGCATTCATTTGGCCCCACTATTTTTTCTGGTCTGCAAATCTCTTTCTAGTTAGCCATTTGATTTGTGCACTCCATTTGAAAAGACTTAATATTGGGTTCTATAAATTTCTTATTCACCCTGAGAGACATTTTATAAAGACTTGCGACAAAGGGATCTGTTTGCCTTCTCTTCTTGTCCATATTTCCCTTTAACACTGATATCCTAGTGATACCACTTCCACTTATGTAAAAATGCCTTACAATATTGATTCATATCCTTACGTCGGTGGTTTAAAGCAAGGGCTTGGTTCGGGACTCGCTAGGGTGTGAAGCCCGAGTCAGAAAACTCAGCTGGCCAAGTCTGTCAGAGACTCGGCCGAGTCTTAGGCTTGCATGGGTTGGATTCTAGATTTCAACCTACCGTGTCCGAGTATCTCGGGCGAGACTGAGTCAGACTCACAGAGTTTTGATTCACCACCTTGGCTGCATATGTTAGTCGTAGAACATGCCATTTTCTCTACCACCCACATGCTCTTACTAAAGTTCAATTGGCCTCTGGAGCTGCAAGCTTCACTCTCCTTAAGACACTTTAGTACCTTTCTCGTTGTGTTTCTCCAAAGTTATATTATTCATAACATCAATCTAGTCCACGTTGCCTGGTTCTCATGTTCCGTTTTCCTAATACCCACGTCCCCTCTGTATGTTGATCTATGAGCCTACTGTCAGTTCATTAAGTTAATTTTATCCTTTTGGTGCTACCACTCCATGCAAAATCACATTACACTATCTTCTGTGTAGGCAATTTAAATCGTGATACATAATCAAGGGGCATCATTTCCATACAACATTAGCACTCCTCATTCTTACATTTTCCCTTTTGAAGCTTTCAACTATTGAAAGTGATTGAAATAACTGTAAATCCTGAAGTTTATGCTGCAAGGAAGGGTTGCTTAACTTGTTTTTATTTCTTCTTTTTTTTATCTAAAAGTGTTGTTTGATATTGAGTTCTTAAGAATTTATATATGAAATTTTACATTTCAGATTTTCGGTTCATTTCCCATGTGATAAAATAATAGCCATTGTTTCTTTTAGGTTTTTCTGTTTTGTTGATTTTTCTTAAAGATTTCATACACACACACAGACACAAACTCTACGTCATATCCCCTATAACTTGTGGTTTTCTCCCAATCATTACGCATATTCAACCTGTGGCTTAACTAGACGTCTTTGAGCAGTAAGCATCCAGTTGCCATTTTTTCCTAAACAAGAAAAAGGTATCCAGTTAGCATTGAGTCATGAGCTAGCTATGCTTCAAATACTGAAATACCTCCAACTGTTATCGGGTCACATTGCAGAACCCTTTATCTCAACCCTAATCGCTGGGTTCAATTGATATTTACTTGCCCAAAGAAAAATAAAAAAGCTTATATTTTTATGTTTATTTGTCTAGTAGCTGAATTCCCCAACCACCCTAACCATATGAAACTTCAACATTGTCAATAATCTCTTTAAAGTATTGTCGAACACTAAGAAGTTGCATTCCATTATTTCTCAATCTTCATAAGGCTATGAAAACATCAATAAGAAAGACTCTGAGATCCTGCGAACATACCAATTTTTTGTGCTCCATATAATGAACTTGGCCCACTCCATGCACAACAAAGAACAACTGCCTATGTGGCCCATGCTTATAGGCGCGAGAAAAGTTATTTCATAATTATGGATTCCCATAAATATGGACTTCATTTGATCCATGAGTTTCTTATATGGCCAAAAGAAATTGTTTTGGTTACTGTTTAAGCTGGTTGGTGCAGTTTTTTCTTTGTATAAATGAGTAACAAAACATGTTATTTTGTTCTTAGAACTTTTTGCTCTTTCTAGGCTTTCTATATGATTGTCCATGATTTGTGTACATGATGTGACAAGTTGGGCTCTTGAGTGTTAAAGAACATAGCATAACTAAAATAGTATTAGCTTAATTTGGGCAGAAATTAATCTAAATATAAACCCGACTATGTTAACGAAGAAGAAAAGAAAAAAGCCCAACAATGTCTAGGTATCGTCTGTGACTTTGGATGGCAGGCTTCCACTTTCATGACCATGATTAGTATAATTCAGTTCTTGGTGCATCACAATGTAGAGGATGCTTGTGTTACAGCACAATGCATTACTATTGGTTATGCAGGTCTATATTTATGTGTTGCTTCTCTAGTACTCTTGTATCTGATCTACATTTCACAAACACATTTATGTATTCACTTCCTCCTATAATGAGCACGTTTCTCCCCTAAAAGGCTTGGCCGCTTAGGTAAGCCCCTCCCGACATAGTTGGAATACTTATGGTGATTTAGTAACACTAACATGGTTTTCTTTCATTTACCAATTTTGTTAGAATTACATTGTAGCTAATGGCTATTATGGCAACCATTAATGAAAATCTTAAGCTTAAGTTCTCCCTTCCCCTTCCTGTATATTTGTGACCAGCTTCAGAAAAGCACATTGTAGCTGACCACCCTCATGGTCAAGCAGGACCATCACTCCATGATGAAGAAGAGGAGAGGTTCAAACACTTCTTCAGGGTCTCGAAAAAAACATTCGACTACATATGCTCCCTCGTGAGAGAAGACCTGGTCTCAAGACCTCCCTTAGGCCTCATAAACATAGAAGGCAGACTCCTGACTGTTGAGAAGCAAGTAGCCATAGCGATGCGTAGGCTTGCCTCTGGTGAATCCCAAGTTTCTGTTGGAGAAGCCTTTGGTGTTGGCCAATCCACTGTCTCTCAAGTGACATGGCGCTTCATTGAGTCCATGGAGGTAAGGGCCTGCCACCACTTAAGTTGGCCGGGGCCCACTGAAATGGAAGAAATAAAGGCGGGTTTTGAGGCCAACTTGGGGTTTCCAAATTGTTGTGGAGCCATTGATGCTACTCATATAACCATGACTTTACCAGCAATTGAGACCTCAGATGATTGGTGTGACAGTGAGAGAAACTATAGCATGCTTCTACAAGTTATAGTGGACCATAACCTAAGGTTTCTAGATATAGTTACGGGTTGGCCAGGCAGTATGAACCTCTCTCTTATTTTGAAGTGTTCAGGATTCTTCAAGCTGTGCGAGAGTGGTGAGAGGCTCGTTGGGCCTGAGAGGGTTTTGACCATTTTGCCCTCGAGGGCTCGGGTAAGAGAGTATATCCTGGGTAGTGGGGCCTACCCTCTTCTTCCTTGGCTTATCACGCCTTATGAGGAGAGAGATTCTTTTGGTTTTAATGCTAAGCATCAGGAAGCAAGGAGAGTTGCAGAGAGGGCCTTGTTACAGTTAAAGGGGAGCTGGAGGATACTTCACAAAGTGATGTGGAGGCCTGATAAGCATAAGCTTCCAAGCATAATACTCGTATGTTGCTTGTTGCACAATATTATGATTGATGGAGGTGATGGACTGAAGGAAGGGGTTGCTCTTTCAGACCACCATGATCTGGGGTACAAAGAGGAGCTGTCTCAAGTTGTGGACCCTCAGGGGCAGGCCTTGAGAGATGATCTGTCGAAATATCTGTCATGAATTTGACTTTAAAACTGTGTGTGTGTGTATGAGAAGTAGAAATGTGATTCTATTTTTGTTGCCATTTTTCTGCTGATAAGTAGCGGTATCTTGTATGGTGCTGAACTGACTTCAGTCGTATCATATGATGAAAGAGATTTCAAATACTAAATCATTTGGAGAGTTTGGTTTGACATGCTGCCTCAATTAATATGAAACAAAACAAATGACAAAAAAAGGGTCTACATGGATTTTGGTGGTTAGGTCACTTAGGAAAACACCTGTATTTCATAGCCCATGTACTGGTAAGTTGTAAGTTCCTAGGTTGATGAGAAATAGGAAGGGAGAGAAATTCTCGTCTTGTCCCAAGCAATGAATCCCATGCAAGAATAAATTGACAGGTGCTTATGGAGCATTAGAAGATGGATGCTTAAGAGAATAAATGCATCTCAATTTCAATTATTTGTCAAAGCATGTTAGAGACATAGCCAAGTTATAATGTTTTTAAGTTACTGTAAGGGAGTGACTTACAAGACTAATTGAGATTGAATTGAAACTCCTTAGAAGTAGATATTTTTAATGAAAATAATCTACTTTTACGCAGAGAAAAAATTTATATAAGGTTGCAACCTTAATTGCAGAAATAAAGTTACAGTAAAATCTACAATATTTATTTTATTTAGATGGTGTAGATTAGAGATTATCTTTTAAGACATATTATGTATTGGTATTATTTTAAAAGATGTATCAAATCTGCACTGTCCAAATAAAATGAAACGTATAGAACATCGTAATTTTATTTTCACAAATAAAATTACAATCTTATACTAATCACAAATAATTACACTGCAAATACTTACAAATAAGATTGCAACCTTATACCAACGGTAAATACATGCACCCAATACACATATTGACATAAAAAGGATCCTCTCATGTTGATGCAGAAATGACCTTGATATGTAAGTTTTTCTTTTGCTTTTGCCTTTGTTAAAAAGATTTTTCTCTCTAATTGTGTTATAAAAGTTATGAAAAATGATTAATGTACGGTGGTCAAATGGAAATGACACAATGCAACATGAAAAGTAGTGCGTACGGGCGAGTTTACCTCTCACTCAAGAATAGGAATCCCTTGTCTTGTCCAATATATTTATATTGTATATAAATAAATTGTTTATCTTATTTTTATGGAAGTTATAATCATTTTTATCTTTTAATTTTCAAAATAAGTGATGATAAGAATTTGCCATTGAATAGACATAAAATTTTAATAAAAAATTCTCAAATTTCTTGACTCACTCCAAGCCAATCTAAACTCCCAACAAGATGAAAAGGTGAAAACACGTTGAAATAGGCTTCCAATTGATAATGGGGATCAAAATACAATATTTTACCCATTTCCAACTATTCCAGCTCAAGTTAGGTATGATTTTTATGGGTAATTTCAAATTAAATCAAAAGATAAGGGTTATGGTGTTAAAATATTCATCTGTCATGGGTGAGCTAATAAATCTACGCTGACTATGTTATTGGAATTCATCAGGCATGAATAATCCATTTTTTGCACTTTTCCCATATTTGTACACAATTCGTTCCATATTTGTTAATTCTTTTCCTCGTAAATAAACTTCAGTGCTAGGTGTTCAAAATAGTCTATCTTATGGGCTTGCTAGTTGACCTTTTTTTGGTACGGACTTCTTACCTAATGTTATTTTACTGGGATTGTATAGTGTAAGGCCATTTATTTTTTATCTAAGGGGGTCAAAACCATTTTTAACCCTCCGATGTGATACAATATTCTGAAAATTTTATTTTGGACATTGTGTCCAATAAATGATATATCTCCAACCATTTAATTTTACATCTAACAATTAACAATAGTCGTGATCGACTTGTACCAAAAGTAAATAGTCTTATTATTTATATTTTTTTATTATATATATTTTCCATTTTACTAGCTAGTGGAAAAAATGGTATTTTATTACTTGTTGTAAAATAATAATAATACATAGTTTCAATTAAGGACACAGTTAATATGTGGTCAACCCAGATATTGTAGAAATGAGGGCTTGGCAATAAATATATTTTTTAAATATAATTTGATCCTAATTTTTAGAGAGTATAAAATCTTTAACATGAAGATCATGAATATGGATTTTTTTTTTTTTGAAAATTAGAAGTAATAATTATATTAAGAAGATATTTGGACAGTTAAGTACTATTGTTTTTAGATGGACCACCTATTTGCATCCATCTTTAAGATGGATGCTTTATACCTCTTTACCGTATATTGTAGAAATGCGGTCCATCCCACATGAAACAATTTTTCTTCAATTAATTCTTAGTTTCTTACCAACACATTGCAATTACACATTTTGAGACTTGTGCCATTCATTTCAAAAGTATGATGCCTAAAATGAAAAATTGTCCAAACTTAAGTTTTTCCCAAGATTTTTTGAAAATATTTGAATATTGCATTTTGGCCCTCTAAGAAAAAGTCACTCTCAGGTTCATAACAAAAGAAGTGCCAGAGGAAAATAAAAAATTTACAAGAAAAATGAGAAGCAAATTTATAAGAAAAAGGAATATTAACAACAGAATGTTTATGTGTTTTCCATTCCCCTGGCCATAAGATTACCCACAACTTTTATACATGAGAAAAGCAACCTTTGCTAAGGTCACAGTACACACTTCTCTAAACATTGGATACGATTATTAAAATCACAAGTGAAATTGCTTAAACTCTCAATAGCAGGCCTTTATCTTTCCACATATATTCTTTTTCTCTTATCTTCCAAGACTCCTCTCAAATATTTTCGAGAAATATCATACTTCCAACATCCACGCTCCAGCATCTCCATATGCAACTACGCCATCCTAATACATGGCTTGAAATTGGGATTCGGGCACTTGGCTTTATGATTTGGTGACTTAAGGGCCCTAACACAACATCCAACCTCCAACCTCCAAGCCCAACTAACCCACTCTCCCCTGCCCAACATTGCCAAACCACCCATTCATAACTAGCCTCATCACAAGCCCTCCCCCCCAATCTCCCCTTCAAATCCTCAATGAAGTGCATCCAACCACAGTGCCCCTACACCGTGTCATGGGTGCCACACGTCGCCATGCCAACTCCTCCTCCCCCAAATCCAACATATCCACATCCGCCAGCAGCTCGATGTTCATGTTCGATCGCCTCATCCCCGAAATATTCCACCCCCCAACCACAAACAACTTTCCCCTGATGAAACCCACCCCAAATCCACCCCCCCTGGGCTCAGGACCCTGCCCTACTACCTTCATGGGTGCCCTCCCCCCATCCCCCCACTCCTCCACTCGGCCATGGCTCACAAAGTACACCTTCTCCCCCGCCACTACTGCTGGCCATTCAGGCCAGCCACAATTTGCAATTTCCCAACCATGTTCCCCTCCATCCCACACCTCCATTGAAGGAGTCCCTTTATGCATTACATGCACCTTACCACTAACCACAAGCCCCGAGCAACCCAGATTATGGGCTTGGCACAGGTTCGGGATTGGCACCCATATGTCGAGCTCGGGGTCATAAGCCTCTGCTGATGTCATGGCCTTGTGTCGGTTGTTCAAGCCCCCTGCAACCACTATCCGCCCCTTGAACGAGCAGCAGGCAAACATGGTGCGCGCTGCTAACATTGGCGCACACGGGGACCAGTGGCAGCGTACAGGGTCATAAGACCACACTTCGTTGGTGGCAAGCGTGCCATCACGGTCCCCGGTGTTCGGGTCCACACCATCACTACCTCCCCCGATGATAAAGAGGTTACCACCTATGCAGGCGGTTCCAAAGCGTTTGAGTTGTTTGATGGTTGAGGGGTGGGGGGGAAGGGTCATCCAGACATCTGTGGAGGGGTCGTAGAGCTGCCAGAGGTTCTCGGGCTGGAATGCAGAGACACAGAGGAGGTCCTCGGTGGAGTTTGCATTTATTCTTGCCTTGAAGAGGTATTGACTTTGTATGGCGTCCCGCCAGGAGCGGGAGACGAGGCAAAGGGATCGGTAGAGAGAGTATGGCAGTCGAGCCAGGCATTCGAGTGTGATTGCATCGGGAAGGCCTTCAATCAAGCTCATTGGTGACCCTCGAGTCATATCATAGTCAGAAGGTGCAGCTCCAAAAAGTGCAGAACAGCCTGGGTAGAAAAATAAGTTATTTATTCAAGTGATCAACATGAAGAACAACTACCATTTGACATGTGAGACAGGCTCACAAACATATAAGCTGCTCGCCTTAACAATTCCAAATAAAGCAAGTCATTCATAATTTTGTTCTTTTTTTTTGTTTTTTGTTTTCTTGGGGGGTGGGGAAGGAAACATAACAGTTTTTCAGGTGTCGAGAGATGCATTTACTCTCTAGAGGCAGGGTGTAAATCAGGTGGAAGCTTTGCAAATTCACTTTTGACAATTGGTAAGCCTCATTTCTAGCTCAACGGTGTTGGTCAACGAGTGCGCAGATTGGACAGAGGACAATTGATTTCATGTGCAAGCTTTAGAAGAAACTTGAAGGACATTAAAAGAGAGGAGTGAGGATGTTTGTTGGGTTGCCTAGAAGAAGAGTTTATTTAGCATAGGGCAGGACAAATTATTGAAGAGACAGAGTCAACTAAATCTTAGTCAAATTATTCTTTAGAATTCTTCAGGATGAAAGTGTGGGAGCTCCTCTAGCTGACTTTCATAATTCGGCATTGCACCCAAACTTTTGGCTGGTTGGCTACTCCATATAAGATCACCTAAACATGGGGCTTCAATCCCTAACATACAGTTCATAAATAAGGAGGATGAAGAGATTGTAGATCACGTTCTTACACATCAATCTTATGTAATCATGATGCAATATTAATACCTGAATATGCTAGAGATGAAGAAAAACATATAGAGTTATCAATGGTTGAACGAATGAACCAGAGGAACATGGCATGGGCTCCAGTCCAGAATGAACTAAATTACATGCTCATTATTTCCCTTCTGATAGTTAGAGCATATGATTGGATGCAAAGGAAAGAAGGTAAAGACGATGGCTAGCATCAAAATTTCAATTCTAGACCTTGCGTTTGGTTGGGTAAGCCATAAGACTGCTTGAAACCCAACTCTGATGGAAACAAAAATAAAAACTTATTTCATGCCTTCTATGGTGTAAAACAATTTCAGGAAATGGATTGCCAACTGCGATTTATATTCCTAACATGTACTGCAACACAACCTTTAGTTCTCACAACACAATGTATAAACATTCAAACAAGTATATATCATATGTTACAAAAAGTGTATCAGGAGATTAAGAAGACTCAATATAAAAAGGTGAGAACTTTCTAAACATGAAGCTCTCTAAAACAGGAAGCTTGGCTCTAGTACTATTGTATGCAAGCATGGACCAGGTCCATTGGCAATATAAATGGGGGTCTATATGATACAAGTTTCTACTTACATTAGCAATAGAAATGAGGGTCTATGTGACATACGCTCATCAGCTGCAGAGTCAATGGTTAACTAAATGCTGGGGCTAGAAAAAATAACCTTGACCATCATCATAATTATGTAAAATAATGGGTTTAAGGATTTTGGTGCCAGATCAATATGACAAAGCAAGACACATGTTTATACAAAGTACCCAAACTATGATATATTGATATCCCATTGCATAGTAATTATCAACTATTTGGCAATCGACCAAGTATCACCCACTAGGGATGGTTTTTGTATCCCACACAAGTTATGAGACCAATTAATGGTGAATGATATTTCATTTATAATAGATCCAACAATCCTCATATTTAATCTGCAGCATAGCAATGAATTGTTTGGGTTTTGGATTTCCCACCCTATGTACTCATCCAGATCAGCTGGATCAGCGATTTGGATTGGCCGAATCCAATGATTTAAAAATCGCCGAGTCAAACCGGACTCGCCCGGTTCGACTCGGGAATCGGCACAGGCCATGCCGGTTCCAACACAAAACCGGGAACCGCCCGATTCCAGAGCAGAACCGCCGGTTCCTTCCCGGTTCTAACAATTCCCTCCCGGTTCTAACCGGGTTCCCTCCCGGGTCTAACCGGTTCCCTCTCGGTTCTAGCCTTCACACGTGTGTACGTGTCACGCGTGCCACACACACCACTCACACATGTGTGTACGTGTGACACGAGCCGTACACACTCCCACATGTGCCACACGCACATGCACGCATGTGTGTGCATCACGCGTGCCACACACACCACTCCCACACGTGTGTACGCGTCACACGCGCGACACACACCACTCCCCCATGTGCCACACGTGCAACACACACCACTCCTCCATGTGCCACACGTGCGACGCGCACATACACATACACGTCACACATGCGACGCACACCACTCCCACATGTGCCACGCGTGTGACACACACATGCACGTGTGCCATGTGCACTGAAGCCCTAGTGTTTTCACACTTGCATTAATCTTCCAATTACATAGTTATTTATATAGCATATTTGAATACTCATCCTTTGATGTTGGATAATTCCCAAACATCATTAAATGAAAATATAATGTAAATATATGTTATTAATAGGCAATTTTAAACACATATGTTAAGGAGGCATGATAGTTATCACTAATGTTATTTGTTTTGACATCTCAAGTTCGAATCCCCTCTCGGACCATATAAGAGTTATCTTTTCTTGAGCTAATTTTTGTTCCCCCTTGGGCATATAATAAATTAAAGTGTTTTTTCCAAAATTTGTACGCATTTTATTAATTTTTACATTGATAACCAAATCTTTTATTTTATTTATTAATTTTTACATTATAAATCATGTAATGTACTATTTTTCTTATAGTTGTCAATAATACATTTTAAATTAGATAATATTATAAAATATTTTTAATTTGTTATTATTTATCTAATAAAATAATTATAAAATGTAAACTAATAATTATAATTTCAGTATATAATATTATAATTAGTTAGGTTATAATAATTTTGGATTATAGTTAGTTAGGTTGTAATAATTTTGGATTATAGTTAGTTAGGTTGTAATAATTTTGGATTATAGTTAGTTAGGTTGTAATAATTTGGGTATTTTTAGCGGATTAGGGTTTTTCGCCAAAACGAGATTTTAATGGCCATTCTTTCATTGATTTAGTCTATTCTTTATTAGTCCACGTATAATTATATATTTTATCCATGATAATGCTATGATTTTTTTTTATGTGATGCAAATTTAATACTTAAGTTTATACAGGGAAAGAGCATCTCAATATTAAAAAATTGATGAAAAAATTGAAAGTTAATAATGTAGTACCCTCATTTCTTATTGGATTTCTGAAAAACAACATTTATAATGAATTTTAATAATTTTTTTGGATTTTTTTGAAGCTTTAATCCGATCAATTCAGCCGATTCCCGATCCGGATCGGTTTTTGAGGTGCCGATCCGGGTCACCAATCCGCTTTTTAAATCATTGGCTGAATCAGTGAAGAACTGGTTAAAAAAAAAAATCAAATAGGGGGGATTTGGGGGGGAGGGGAACCCCATTGTCCACCACTTCAATTTGATACAGATTGGTCATTGATGCATTTAGTCTTTCAAGAGTTCCTTGAAATTTTTGAAAAGGAAATCGTGCATGTCACATTCCTTTCAAGCTAAAACCAACAAATTTACTCTAGATAACCCCTAAAACCAACATATTCATCGAAAAGAAAGTAACTAAAAGAATGCATTTCAAAATACAAAATTAACAACTAAATGTGATTTAATGAGGAATAATATCACAGTACACATGAAATGAAGAAAGAAAATAATGTAACTCAATGATTTAATAAAATCACAGAAAATAATGTAACTCAATGATTTAATAAAATCACAAAAATGTTATAACTAAATTTCTAGGAAGGAAGTAGAAATGTGAAAATAAACCCTCTAGAAAGAGTAGAAAAGAATACCCCTAGGAGTAGGACCATTGATCATGAGCCACTCAAATATCAACTTGCTAAATTATAGAAGATAAAGGAGGAGGAAATTGAAGAAAAACCCTGCTCTCACTTGATCATGAATTTCCCAAACATCTTTTTTCTGGTAAAATGAAAAAAATACAGCACCCCAATTCCAGCAATGCTTAGGCAACAAGAAATTCGATGAAAGAATACAGTTTCCAAAAGCATAAAAATTGTAAAACCACTCACTTCAGAAAAAATAAGCCCCCAAAAAATGAAGAGAGAGAGAGAGAGTTACCATTAAAAGAGATGGAGATAATATCGAAACCCCAACATGATTATACGCTGAATCACGATCCACTGATTCCATCCAGGCCATTATAATCTGTTTCTTGCCCTAGGGCAAGTAGTGGTCAAGGGATATCACCGTCGATTGAAATGATGAATGGTTTAGAGAGAGAAAGAGAAGTGGAAACTAAAGCAGACGCAATTGTAGGTCCTCCTCTGGAGCGTCCAAGAAGTCCCCGTACAAATGTTTTGTATTTACGTGCGTAATTTTATTGAGCGACTAACATAAAACCCTCATTCGCTACAAGTCAATCAAGACGGTGGCGCTCCCTTTTTACTCTTGAGCTCATATAGTGCTCCCTCGGGATCGTCGTATACATTTACTCCCTCGGGGCAAAAATTTTGGGATCCACCCTAGATGATTATTTTAAAAAAAAAAAATGGATTTCTAATTTTTTAATATCTAGATTATTCTCTGCAAAATGGTTCATGCAATCTTGGGATCTTTTTTTTTGAACCACTTTGAGTTAATTTTTTTTCTTTGAGGTTGGTTGTCAGATCCTAGAAATCACATCCCCAAAATTTGGGATCCAAAATATCTTCCTAGTGTTAATTTTGAATGAGAAAGTAGATGGATACTATGCTTCTGCTGGAGTAGGAAATCTTTTTCTTTTTTTTTTTTTGATGATTAGTTCCGTGGCCCTACGTGAAACACGTGTAAAAAAATGTGGTCTGTTTTTTTCAACCATGGATGGGTGGGATATTTTGTGTCATAATGTGACCTTTTTACCTGCAACTCAGTTTTACAATAAATTTGGGTGGCCCTTGCCTTAATTGGAGCCAAAATAAAAAGTACATTTTATTGTTTAAGGGTATTTTGGTTATTTTAACTCACAAGCATTTTTTGATTTTTGTTTCTCATCGGGTGTAACCCTTAGAGGCACACATCATAAATATCAATGCATGATGATTTATATATGAAAGCAAACATAAAATACTTTGAGCCATCCAAACAAGATCCAACACTCGAAAATTAATTAATAATATTACGCCTGTTATCATCCCAATTGTGTATTCATCGAAATCCGATGAATGGGAATAAAGATGAGATATTTTTTATAAATAGGTGGGGCCACATATAAAGTTTTCCCTTAGCTAATTTGATCATAGGTGCTTGATTCCAAATAGTCCATAAATGTTGGGTTTCTAGCTTAGATTAAGGGTTTTTTTTTTCAGACAACAGTGAGTCGTCGATTTTATACTTTTTTTAGTTGTTATGTTTCAGTATGGCCAATCCATGGGAGAGAAAAATGACAAACACATGCATTCTACATATAAACAAAATTAAGATTAACAATAGTTCTCTCTTCTTTCCCTTCCAAAAGATCACATAACATGTAATAGGGAAAGAACTCTTAAAAACCAGTGTGTAACCTTCTCAAGATTCTTCTTCTCTCATCTTCCAAAACCTCCTCTCTCAAATTCATGCCAAAGTATCATATGCCCTTCTAATCCAAATCCATCTTGAATCATCTCCCCAACAAGAAGATGCCTGTGATTCTACCTTGCAGTGTAACAATCATGTGGCTCCCATGCATAAATAAAACTAGGTTTTAAGTTTAAATCACTTTTAAGGTTCCTATCCCAATAAAAAGAAAGGAACAACATGGCTGAACTACTTATTCTTTACTGAAGTCAACTGATTTAAACATCTTGCCCGTCCCATTTCCATACTCATATCCCTACAGAAGCAGAATCCAACATACATAAAAAGCGACAACATGGCTAAAACTACTCATGCTTTACTGGAAGTTAACCAACTCAAGCCTCTTACTCCTCCCATGTCCATCCTCATATCCTCAGATTAGTGCAATGCAACACAAAGCCCAGGCATCGAGTCATGGGTGCTGCCCGGGGCAATGTCGGCTCGTCCTCGCCTAATCCTAATACATCCACATTAGCCAGATAAGTCGCGTTGGAACCAGACCAAATTCTCCAAGCCGTCCTTGTTCTTCTCACACCCCCAACCACAAACAACTTTCCCCCTGCATGACCCACTCCATAACCAAATCTTCCAAGACAGCTGGGGGGACCTTGTCCCACTTCACGCATGGGCCCAAACCCTGCCTCCTCGTAGGCAGAAACCGACCTAGTGGTCACAGTGTAAAATGCATCCGCCATGACTACACCCCACGTCTGGGGTCCAGCATAGTTCACAATTTCCCAACCGCGCTCCCCACCTTCTCACACTTGTGTGTTTTCACGTGACCTTGCCACAACATGCACTTTCCCTCTAATCATACGTGCTGAGCAGCCCAAACCTCGTGCTGCACGTAAATTTGCGATCGGCTACCACACATCAAGCACGGGGTCGTAAACCTCTGCTGCATTGATCTCCACCTCTCCTGTAGTGAAGCCCCCTGCGATGAGTATCCGGCCCTCCCAAGCACAACAAGCGAACGAGTGACGTGGAGATCGCATAGGTGAGTGCTGGGCCCACTGGCGCCATGCTGGGTTGTAACACCACACCTCGTTCGTCACTACAGGGGGTCCGATTTCCCCAGTTAGTGGGTCCAAAGGATGTTCACTTCCCCCAGTTAGTGGGTCCAAAGGATGTTCACTTGAGGTACAGAACCATCTAATTCTATGGATAGTTGTTGGGAGTGGGGGCAGGCTCATCCAGATATCTCTCGAGGGGTCATAGAGCTGCCAAAGGTTTTCACGTTGCGCGGCGAAAACACATAGGAAATCCTCAGTGGAGTTTACTTCGATCCGCATCTTGAAGAGGTCTGGGCTCTGTATCGCATCCCGCCATGAGTGGGAGACGAGGCAAAGGGTTGGGTATGAAGAGAATGGCACACGAGCCAGGCACATGAGTGCAATATCATCAGGGAGGCCTTCGAATATGCACAATTAGAAAGCATAGACAAGGAAGAAGCTTAGGGCCTGGGTAGGAAAAAGGTCCAAGGGATCAATATGAAGAATAATAGATTCACATTTTACATCAAAGAGGGAAAGCAGCACAGAAATATACAAAAGGCTACCCTTACCAATTCCATCTAAGGCATGTTATGAAGCCCTTAAGAGATGCACAGTAACATGCAAAAATGTGGCAGAAAGAAATGTACGAAATGCATGTTGTTTCAATTGAATATAAGTACCTTGCAAATTCGTGAGAGAAAAAGGAAAGAGAAATGTACAAAATGCATGTTGTTTCAATTAAATATATGACTAATGATGCATTTGGATGTAACCATGAAAAAACACTAGGAACTATATAACCCTGGAAAGAGCATGGTCACAGGAAACACTGAGCTCAGACTTATTCAAATTGGGCTCCTTTGTGTAGAGGATCTACTTGACCTTGGCTTGAAGTTGACTCGAGCTTGAACCATCAAGGTTGAGCTTGGTTTAATTGAGGGTAGATAAACGTGAATTTGGCATGGGTTGGCTTGCTTACTTTAATAAGCCCACAAACAATTTGAGTTGTTTATAAACAAGTCAAGCACAAGAAAGTTATAAGTTATGCATACATGTGTGTGTAAACAAGCACAAGCTGAGCTTGTTAAGCTTGGTTTTGTTTCACTAATAGCCGAGCTGTTGGGTTGGGCTTGGCTTGGCTTGTCAGGATGTAGAGTACAACTCAATTTAGCTCATTACAAGCCAGACCAAGTTGGTTGCCTTGTTAACATCCATAATTATTAACTGTTACTTAGGCGATGATCAAGGCGTGGATCCCACAAAATATGCCCTCTTGTACTGGCTTCAGTCCCACCATCAATGTCCAACCTGTTTCATGGGGCGGTGATGACCCTAAGTCCATATTCTTTCCATGATGCATGAGTATACAGACCCACATAACTATATCTTCCACTTGTATGTGGGCAAGTATGAGCACCAAAAGACAGCTGAGGTGCTAGGGCACACACAGAGAGTTTAGGGGTGGGGTTGGACTAGGGTCGCAGTGTTAAGATTAGAATATCTGTTAAGATTTCATGTAAAGCGAGAGCTTTGCAGATTCGGATTTGAAGCTTGGCGAGCCTTGGAGCCAAACTGAGCCAGCTTGTGAGCTGGCTTGTCTTGTTAACAACCCTAGTCATAACAATCATGTCAATGGTTTTATATGAGATGATTGGGGAGTGGGTCCCACAAAATAGGAATTCATCCTTTGGCTTCTCTCCAATCATCAGGAGCAACCCATTTGATGGGATAATGATGACACCAAAGGTTATAGTAAACATACCACATAACAATAACTGGCACTTCTTTGTGGGCATGTATGACCAGCAAAAGATGATTGCAGTGACAGGATTGAAATTAATGTGGGCTAGGGCATTCAACGTGTAGCTGGGAATCACTTAACTAGCTTGTCTCAGAATCACTCAATGCTGGGTAGGAGGAATCACTCGGCTCCATGTAGGAGAAACTTGCTCAATACCAAGTATAGTAGAGAGTTTGCTTGCAAAACAAATAAGATTTTTCACTCGAAAGACCCACCTCTTTTTTCATTTCTCTTGGGTATTTCTAGGATAATTGAGCACTTGGACAACTAAGACTCATAACCCTGTAACTATATTTCCATACTCAAAACCTCATTTTCATAAATTTTGCTGTTTACTCATACATTGAGAGGACAAACTTCACCCTCAAACTACTCAAACATTGACTAAACACACATTGAAACCAAGAAAATAGTAACTTTGAATTATTAATACTGATACTCTAGCCATTGCTTATTCTCCAAAAAAGCCTCAAACACTGCTGAATACTTCCAAAACTACCCTATTACAAGTTGAAACTTGACCAAACTACCCCACCCTAGTCTGCTATGACCATAACTTGCCGAATTTCCCACGTTATTTGAGTTCTTAGAGAGGCTCAATCAAGGGGGCATCCTACTTGCTCCTGCATCAAACATTATAGAATTTAGTAGTGAGAATGGATTAGGGTGGCAATGGTAAGGTCTGAATCTTAGCTCATATTCTGATATTCCAAATGTGGGCGGCCTCTCGTTTCTAACAAGTACGTGTTGGACGCAAGTGTGAATTAATTAAATTGAGGATAATGTGAGCTTTAGAAAAAACTTGAGGGATACATAAAGAGATTAGGAAGAGGAATTTATCTTGTAGATTGGACAACTAAGACTCATAACCCTGTAACTATATTTCCATACTCAAAACCTCATTTTCATAAATTTTTCTGTTTACTCATACATTGAGAGGACAAACTTCGCCCTCAAACTACTCAAACATTGACTAAACACACATTGAAACCAAGAAAATAGTAACTTTGAATCATTAATACTGGTACTCTAGCCATTGCTTATTCTCCAAAAAAGCCTCAAACACTGTTGAATACTTCCAAAACTACCCTATTACAAGTTGAAACTTGACCAAACTACCCCACCCGAGTCTGCTATGACCATAACTTGCCGAATTTCCCACGTTATTTGAGTTCTTAGAGAGGCTCAATCAAGGGGGCATCCTACTTGCTCCTGCATCAAACATTATAGAATTTAGTAGTGAGAATGGATTAGGGTGGCAATGGTAAGGTCTGAATCTTAGCTCATATTCTGATATTCCAAATGTGGGCGGCCTCTCGTTTCTAACAAGTACGTGTTGGACGCAAGTGTGAATTAATTAAATTGAGGATAATGTGATTTGGTGCCCAAAGCTTTAGAAAAAACTTGAAGGATACATAAAGAGATTAGGAAGAGGAATTTATCTTGTAGATGACAGGACCAATTTAAGGAAAGGAGCAAGTGAAGAGTAGGTCTCAGTCAAAACATCCCTTAGAATTCTAAAGAGAGAAGGTCTAGGAAACTGCTCAAGGTCCTTGGGCTCAAATATTCACATACTGACTCACAACCTAACTTTTATCTGCCTGTCTACCCTAAATAAGATCCTCAGAACATTGGTTCCCCAAGGCATATGTTTCATGCCCAGAGAGGCTGAAGAGATCTGGGATCAATTTCTTACATATTTTTCCTACATGATCAAGGTGTTCTCTTGACTAGTTAGAGATGGATTGGTTAATGCTAGAAAGCACTCGTTCCAGAAAGCATTTTATCCAAGTCTGCTCTTGAAGTTGTTCATGAATACCATTTTGTTAAAGAGAAAAATGAAGTTTAGTAATGGTTGCAATGACTTATTAGTCTCTTGCAATAGAAATGATGGTTTGTATGATGCAAACTTCACATTTATCTAAACACCATGAATAGATGAAGACTGGATACATGGCTTGGAATAAAACATGGAAAATATGCGATTCCTTAGCAACTATGCTTGACAGTGCAATAATCGATTTTCATCAATTAGATGCACTATGTACTATTCACATCCGAACTAATGGCAGGTCACACACCCATCTAGTTTCTTAAAAGTTTTCATTTCGATTTTGAAAATAAGATTGAACAAGACTTAGATTAATTATGTATCATAGTAAGTACTGAACTAGGAAACCTCTGAAAAAAGGAAACAATTATTGAAACAATTGTGTTGAGAACTATACCCATTTGTGTTTTTTACAGTACTCTAAAATTTTTGTAAGTTAATCATGCTTGAAATTTTCCTTTTGATATAAAACCAACTTCAGTTTTGGAGAAACACTTAAGCCAACATATTCATATTCATGGATACTATAAATAACTAAAATAACTTTCCATAATGTAACTCAGTGACAACCTTGCATGCATGCCAATAAATCAATATAATTCAACTTGCACGATAACAAGGGCATGTTTGGATGAGGCGAATAACTCGTCGAGCCAAACTGCTGTAGTCGGGATAAGGGGAAATCTGTTTTATGTAGTTTAGCCTTAATTCCGAAAGCACGCGATTTTCCAGATAATCGGCCCCACACTAAATGCCTAACAGAGTGGGGCCAATTTACAAAATTGCTCTATTTGCCACTTATAGGCCATTCGAACATCTACAAACTTAGATAGTTTAAATTTCTATTCAGGCAGTGGAAATGCAAAAAACACCCATCTGGAAACAGGGGGGAATTTATTATTAAATTCCCAAACATCATTTTGCTAAGTAAAAGAATCTTATTCACGATGTTTTTATTAGGATGCAATAGTGTGATAAGAGGTATATTTTGGGTTGAAAGTAAAATCCAAGTAGTGATAAAGACAACCAATTTGGGATTAGTAAAAGAATTTATCATTTGACATTAGGTAAGAAATGGAGCCAATTTAGAATGTTTAGGTTAAGGAAAACATCTCATTAATTTAAAATAGAATCATCCAAAAAGACTTGAAAAATGTACCAAAGTAGAAACAGTGAAAATGATATGCCTAAAAAAAGTTCACATGTACTAGAAAGGAAAGGATGGCACAAAAAAGAATGTGGCTGTCATTTTCCTCTCCCAACAGATGCATTGACCACTTTCATTGAAGAAGTTCAGACACTCACTTAGTGGTCAGTACATTAAGAAAACTGCAACAAACAAAAAAAAGAAAAAAGAAAAATGGGGAAACATGATTGAAACTACCAAACTACTTATTCATTATTTATATAACTTCCAACCCTCCTCTATGTTGGCATGAGTTTTTTTTCTCTACTTTTTTTATTTAAAGAGATATGGGCTGGGAGAGGAAGCTATAGTTGTAGATATACATTTATATTTCGTATGTGATTGGATTATATACATATGAAGTGTTTGATTATATTTTCTAGTGATGTTCAAAGACATATTTTGATCCAAATGTGATTTTGCACTAATCCGTATTAGTAGCCACTTTAAATCGATCCTGACACTCTCTTCTCCTTATCACAATCTAGCCAGTGCAGTTGCAGCCCTCAAGCACCATCCCATTAAGCACAAGCCCTTAACAATGCCCTTAGTGTAAGTTCGGCATGGGATCGCTCGTGTCGTGCATGTGGTCATAAACCTTGTGTTAGTATATCTTCCAGTCGATAATGTAGCCCTCAAAGACCATTATCCGCCATCCGCAAGTGCAACATGCACACATGCAATGGGCGGAAGGGATGTTTTCGATATGTTTCCCACCAGAAAACGCCTTTTCTAAGGCCATGGCAGTGACTTCCCTTGAGAAAAAGAGCATGCCTTCAATTCAAACCTTACTGAATAATTCAAGTTACTTAATGGTTGATAGAGGCTGGGACCAAGTCATCTAGATGTTTCGGGAGGGGTTAGAGAGCTGCAAATATTCTTTTCGAAACCACAAGCATTGATTGTTCCACTGAAGAGGTTTGGGCCTTGAATAGTTTCTTTCAAGAGTGTGAGGCATATTGGGTTTATGCGGCCTTTAAAGGCATAATAAGACATGTTAGGTTTATGTGGCCATTATGAGACATGTTGGGTTTATGTAACATTATGAGAGTTTATATGAGCATTTTATATAGTAAAACATAAAACCAGTGGGAGTGTAGTCCTCTTGTGGGCCATACTAGGTAAATGCGATTTGCTGATATTCAAACTAGGCTCGACGTGCTAGGCCAGTCGAGTTTGAAAAAACTCAAGATAACTAGGCATAGGGATCTACCAAAAAGGATTTAATGAGTTAGCTCTTGATGAGGTCGGCATATACTGAGATGAGAGCCAATGGATTGTGTGGTCATTGCATGTGATAAATAACCTTTAGAGACATGACTAAAACCTCATCGTTATATCATCATACAATATGTATACAGATAGCCGTTTTGAGATTTACCAATGATGGTGAATCTTCTTAGAGTCATGGTTGCATCATGCTTGAAGGACCATAATTTTTTTGTCTATAGGGGAGAACCTGAAATCCATAAACTTTGCATCCCCTAGTCTATTGGCTAACTTTGGTGGTCCAATCATGAGCCCCTGCAGTTGACTGTTGGTCATGGGAACTGCTGGGTTAGTTTTAGAATGCTAGGTAGATCGTGGTTCGCAGTTAAAGGTGGAGTGCTCCTATATACTAATAAATTCTTAGATCTAACATATCCGATTCCTGTCAAAATCAATTAATTTTAATTAATTTTACGATATGTGAATTTTTAGAATGTTTATTTGAATTTTGGTGAATCTTATGATATTTTATTTTTGTCATTTGGATTTATTAATTAAGAGAAATTAATTTTTCAATGTTTTAAATAAAATATAAGATTTAAAAATTTAAATAGAAAATAAAATATTTTCTAAAATTATATGTGACCCTCCATAAATATGGGGCCAATTTAGAACATGTGGGATTGGGTGGGGCCCATGTGGGGCCACCAAAGGGTGCTACCGCACCCATACGGCCTAACTTAGCCAACTTTCATGATAAGGTTGAATATTTGAAATATTTAGTAAATCTTTGAATCAAGATTGTTTGATCAAAGAAAATAAAGATTGAATATACTAAAATAGAAAATAAGATAAACTTTCTTTATTCATGGGAATAAATCTAGAAAAAGAGGATAAGATTCTAGCTCATCCCTTTGAATATTGATGGTGGATCAAAAAGATTGATGGCCCAAATCTCTCACCCCACAAATCTCCTTAAATCAACAGTCAAGATATGACCCTACGAATTGAGGTAAACCCAAGGCATAGAATTTGACAATACTAAGTATGACAAATCCCAAGGCATAGAAAATCTATAAAAAGAGAAATCTATTTTTCTAAGCATACACCCCAACCAAAATCTCTTTCAAGCTAAAAAGGCATGCCCAAGTCATCTATCTCGTTCCTAGGTGTCACTGGCAAGGTTAGCTTGTGGTGGTTTGATTTTTGGGTAGCAAAGGAAATGATCCCCTTGCTAGTAGATATCTCCCTCTCTCTTTGATCTCTCTCTCTTTGATCTATCTCTCATCTCTCCAAAGATTAAACCAAAGGAGCTTGAGCAAGATTAATGCATTGAAGCCCGATTGAAGCAATCTCTGGAACTCTCTTTTTGTTTGTTACCATATTTAATTATATTGTCTTTATATTCTTAAGCATAATAATTATGAATGTTTTCTTTGTTTAAAGAGATTTGGTTTAATGGCATCAAGGTTTTTAAGATCTTAGATTTGTTAGTTTTATTTTTTTTGAAGCAAGAATTATTGTAATAAGACTACTTCTAAGTGATCTTTGCTAAAAGAAAAGAAAAAGATAAGAAAAAATGGTGAAAAGAAGAAAAATAAAAATAAAAATATATTCCCCGACAACATCAACATTAGTCTTTCTTTTAAGGTAAGGTTCGAATTGGGTAGAAATAAATTGGCAAGGTTAGAATTGGGTAGAAATAAATTGGCACATGGGATGGGCATTGGAGTGTGATGGATCTGGGAGGCCCTTGATCAAACACATTAGCAACAACTTCAAGAAGCATCACAAGGATGGGGAAGATGAGTCTAACTTCAAAACGTGGCCACAATCTAGAATTAATGAATTTAATTAAAATCCCCCTCTTTCCCTTTATACTCACGCTTGCAGTGTCCACGCACAAAATACCGAAGCCTGTCTGATGGTGTTTTGTGTGGACAGGCACTATGAAATCAATTTCCCAAACCAATCTGACACATTTTTTGTGCGAGATTAGACTTGGTCCGCCATATTTTTTGTGCTAGACTGGACTTATTTTTCCGTCAGGCGAAAAAAAAAAGCAAATGAAGTAAACATGGGTCAAATGGAGGTATTTTGATAAAAAAAATAGAACCTTTTTGACTTGGGGTGATAATCACAAAAAAAAAGAAAAAAAAAAAGAAAAAGAAGAAAGTATTGTGGTTCATAGAATTGTACAAAAAATGTTGGAGGGAGCATGCCTGTAAAGTTGAAATTGAGGAGGTTCTAGTAATTTTCCCTTAAAAATAAAAGTTTCCAAAGATAAACAAGAATTATAACTTTAACATGTAGCTGTGGGAGAGAGAGATACACGATTCATAATTTCGCAATTTATGCTCTAACTATAATTTCAAATTAAATTTATACAAGGAAAAGTATACAAAGAGAACATTCAGCTTTGGTCCAAAGAGATCACAATTAATCTTGACTATTAGATGTGAAATTGAAAATTGTTCCATTGACTACGCTCAAAGCTCAAAATTTTTTTTTTTCAAACTTTATGACACACAAGCTACCAAAATTTCACATCCCATAGTTATAAGTAGCCCGGATAGGTATACCAAAATAAATGGTCTCATTGTATACATGTATTATAAATGTGTTTTGGGCCAGCAAGTGTGTATCCATGTACTAAACTGCCTTCAAAACATTTGGTTTGAATTCCAAAATATATGTTTCAGGGCTAGGGAGGCAGAGGGAAATCAAGCTTTATCAAAAGCAGTGAAATACCCACCAAATTAAGCTTCAAGAAAATACAAAGCATAAGGTATAGATGAGGGAAGTGCAGAAATACTAAATAGAGGTTTGGAAAAAAAAGGAAAGAAAAGAAAAGGAAAGGCGGAGGCAGAAATCAAATTTGGAATGTAGTGATGCAATTATTAACAACTAACCAATCAAGACTAAACCCGACTCAGCTGCAGTTTAAATTCTATTTATTTGCAACATAGTATGTTATGGTTAGAATAAGAATAAAGCTGGGACGATAATGATAATGATAATGATGATGATGATGATGATGATGGTAGAGAGGAGATGAAACAGTAGATATAGCTGTTTAACTCGTCAATAACCCAACAATTATCCATTTCATAATAGTCTTTCGGAACCCATCACTTCACTTGATCATCTCACCACACAGACAAGAGAAAGTAAAAAGAAAAATCACTCTCACTGCACACACAAAGTAAAACACAGACAAAGAAAGAGGAGCCCCAGTGATTACTAGCACCGCATCAACTGCCTCCTTCTTGCTCCACTGCAAACCCAGTTTACTAGCACTACCTCCCTCTTTCTCCCATTGCCGTTCTTAGATCCTGAGCACTGCAAATCCCAACACATTGCCCTTGCCGCGCGTCATGCCGGCACGGCAGCACCATTTCGGCTTCCCGGCCTCCACCTCATCTAAGCAATGCATATCATACAATTGCCGACGTTTATATTGCAATGTGCCCCCGAACACGTACACCTTCCCCCCTAGAGAGGCCAACCCGCCTCCAAACCTCTGATGGAACATCCGATGCCCCGGTCCCACTCGCCGTGGCGGCCCCCTTCCCCGCTCCCCCCATGCCTCCACTTGCCTGCAGCTCACAGTGTACAATTCGTCCCCCACAACCACGGAATGCAATGGCGACCAATGATGGTCCACAATTTCCCAACCACGCTCCTCGCCCTCCCACACCTGTGCAGTAGGCAACTCCATGTGCAGAACATGCACCTTGCCGCCAAGAACCAGTCCTTTGTGACCTTGACAAAGTACTGGTTCTATGCTCGGCATCGGCACCCATGCATCGTGCTCGGGGTCGTAGACCTCCACGTTCGTGATCATCTCCCGCTCGGTCGTGTAGCCCCCGGCAACCAGTATCTTCCCCTCCCAACCACAACATGCAAACATGCAACGAGGGGACAGCATGGAGGCGCACTGGTCCCATCGGCGCGCCGCCGGGTCATAGGACCATACCTCGTCCGTGACTAGGTTGGTGACGCTATGCCAAGTTCCCAGTGCCATGGCTCTATGGATTCCCCCCAGAACAAAGAGCCTCCCATCGACGCATGCCGTACCAAAAGATTCGAGTTGCACAATGGCCGGTGGGGGAGGGGGAAGGGTCATCCAAATGTTTCGGGCCGGGTCGTAGAGCTGCCAGTTGTTCCCGGGCTCCGAAGCACTGACACAGAGGAGGTCCTGGGTGGAGTTGGCACTGATTCGGGCCTTGACGAGGTCTGGGCTTCTAATGGCATCACGCCAGGAGGGGGAAACAAGGGACAGGGATGGGTAGAGAGAGAAGGGCACACGGGCCAGGCATTGGAGGGCGAGGTCATCAGGGAGGCCCTCGATCAAGCACATGGTGAAAGCTGAGTCACATCACAATTGCATTTAAAAGTGATGAAGAAGAGGGGTCAACTGATCAGTATGAAGAATACTAATTATATTATCAATAGAGAGACAGAGTTTTCAATACCACCGTAAAATGCATGCTGCAAAGCCCACATAAAATGTCGAATAACATGCAGTTATGAGAGGGAGAGAGAAAGGAGACAATAAAGTATGAAGGATGCATGCCGTGTGCTCTCGGACACAGCTCCTCGTCGAGTCGACTTATTTGGCCCACTCGGCCTAACATACTATACAAATGGTCTTAATTTTTTTTTTTAATATTGAGATAATAAAAAAATATACATTAAAATTGGATTCAAACCTGAAGCATTTTTTCGAAGTTTAAACAAGGTAAAAAATGTATAAAAAACCTGGATTTAAAAAGACCCCATTTAACTGATATTTATAAAAATTCAAAAAAATAAAAAATGTGATTATGGCAAAAAAAAAATCCTCCAATCTTTGTCAAATACATGTAAGAGAAATATGTATAGCATATCTTTAGTTTTTACAATTTTTTATTTTTTTATTTTTTTTTATATGCCCCGAGTTGTACATATAACTTGTGGGTACTCGATTGAGTTTGAGGGGACTCAGCAGAGTCCCGGTACATTGGATGCATGTTTTTTGGCTAACATTCGAAAGCAAATTGGATCAATAACTTGCACATGGTCATAACGATTTGAATTTTTCAGGGGCTTGGAGAAGCATTTGTGCCAAAGGGCAGAGTTTAGGAGGAGAAATAGATCTATGATGAGAATAATAGGCATAGGTTATTGGTGTACTTTTACGGTTTTTTTTTTTTTTGGGTTTAAATCAGATGGGAAAGGGTCACCTACCCCTTCTCATAACTAATAACAATAATAATGTTACATTAAATACAACAAGATGATCTCTGTGAGGGGATATTCGCTATATCCGAAATTAAATAAATGTTAGAAAGACATGAGCCCTAACATGTCAGACTATAGCCTCCGAAGATCGAGCCCATGTTTTCCTAGTCCATCGGCAATCCGATTACCTTCCTTGTATACAAGATTGTTGGACAACATCCGTTGAAAATAAGAGGTCCACCATCAGCAAACATAGCATCTACTCTAGAGCTGTTGGTCAATAAGTGCATGCATTGGGATGTGGCCCTTGACATAGTGGTCAAGGTAGACATTAAATAACATGATGTCAAAAGTTCCAATCCCAACCATATTTAGAAAAAAAAAAAAAAAAGTGTATGCATTGGAGGTAGAATAAAGGATTGGTGCATGTCCTTTACAAGAAACAAGAAGTAATTCCAAAAAAAAACACAAAAAGTTCATTGGATGCATGTTTTCATGATTACATATGTGGCTAAAATTTGAAAGGAAACTGGATCAATAACTATAACTTGCACATGTTCATAACCATTTCAAGCTTTCAAGGGCTTGGAGAAGCATTTGTGCCCTAGGGTCAGAAGGAGAAATAGATCCATGACGAGGATAATAAGCTTAGGTTATTGGTCTACTTTTACGTGTTTTTTTTTTTTTTTTTTTTTTTGGGGGTAAATCAAGAAAAAGGGTCACGTACCCATTTTTATTACTAATATAAATAACATTACATTAATACAACAAGATGACCTCTGAGAGGGGATATTCACTATATCCAGAATTAAATGAATGTTAGAAAGACACCAGGCCTAGAACGTCAGACTATGGCCTCCGAAGATCTAGCCCATGTTTTGCTAGTCCATCTACAATCCGATTACCTTCTCAATATACAAGATTGATGGACAACATTCTTAGGAAATCGGAGCTCCAACCTAGCTTCTACCCTAGAGGTGCTGGTCAATAAGTGCACACATTGGGATGTCACCCTTGATATAGTGGTCAAGGTAGGAATAGCTACAACATGATGTCAAGAGTTCCAAACCCAATCATCTTTATTTAATGTACGTAAAAAAGCATGCATGCGTCGGATGTAAGATAAAGGATTGGTGCATGTCCTTTACAAGAAACATGAAGTTATTCCTAAAAAAACACCAAAGTAGAAGAGTTGGATGTTTGTTGGTCTAACAAGAAGAGAAATTTTTTTTAGCCAAATTTTAAACAGTTCCTCACCCTATATAAGATCTGCAAAACCACCAATAGAATGCTAGTTTTATACTTTAAGCATATGCTTCATGCTCCTGGTGGCTGAGGAGAATGTGAAAAATCATGTTATATGCTGTTACTGTGTGATCATAATTCAACCTTTAACTTGCTAAATATGGATTGGATGATCTAGGCTCGATGCCTCAATGTGTGGTTCACAAAGAAATCTAAGATTTAATAACTGGAGCTTTAGGGTTTTCACAAAATGAATCAATCATACACTGGTACATGGGCTTTAGCAAGGAGGAATTAAAACAGTTAACAGAGTATGTAATCCGATTTTCTTAGTTTTTTTTCAGTTAAAAACATATTAAATGACGTGAGATTCGATGATAGTTGCTGCAAACGAATTCTTAGTTCAGATTTTGGCTTGATTGCAGAAACCATCAAAGGGCTGATTGAATCTCAACACCAATGAGGCTTTTAATGAATAAGCAATTTCAACTCATGAATCACCAATTGGGACGCAAAATGCTAATTTTTCCCACAATTCATGAATTCTTTATTTGTCAAAGAGTACAAAATTCAAAGATGTACATAAAGCGAGATGATTGGTGAAATTGTGCTATCAAATCCATCATACAAGTTCAGCTATCCATCATAAGATAGGGGAATTTTCTTGTTTCCCAGTCCCCATTTTTCTAAAGTGTCTCACGAGTTGTTCAATGATTCGTTAAAACTCGATCCAAGAGGGATTCATACTAAGAAAGGGTTTTGATACTCGGGGAGATATAAAAATATGCAAGATTCCTACTCCTATATTAGAATTTCTCCGGGAGATATATAAATATGTAAAAATGACGGTGTGCTATGAGATTGAATTGGTCTAGAAAGTTATTGTTTGAAAATTGGTTTATTTAAATTTATGGGAAATTTATGAAATTACGTATTAGAGATAATGTATTTAACTTTCTGCTCATTTACAACCATTCCAACTCAAAACCATGTTATTTTGTATGCGTCTTTGGAAATTAAATAAAAAATAAGGATAAAATATTAAATTGTTCATCTCTCAGGGGTGATCAGACAAATTTCTCAAAATTTATTAACCAAAATAATATTATCAACCCATATACTAACCCAAACCATTTTTGAAATGTGATTGAGACTACTTAATGTAATCGTTGGATCCTATTAGCAAATGGGTTTCCTTAGCTTTTAAGATTATGTGGACTCGTCTAGATATTCAAGAATAGTTCTGATTGAGATTACTTAATGTAATCGTTAGATCCCAATTTTGCAATCCCACAATGGATCTCCTTCCATTGATAATATCTCAAGAGGAGTCAAATCCACCTGATCATTCCTATTAAATAAATAGATCTCACGTGGAAATAGGCTCAAGGCTAGATTGTCAGGGTGGAATGACTTGCATCCCTATCATGGGTAAGAGACCTCTTTCTGCTGAACCACCGAAAAAGAAAAAAAGATCTCACATACTACAGAAAGTAGGTTCAGGGAATGACACGACTCGCATTACAATAATTTTCAATTTAGATGCTTCAAGCTAACCAAAAAATATGTTAGTTAAAGCTATAAATACTTGAGTTTGAAGATGTCATAGAAATGTGAGTTCATATGGCATAAGCCAAAGAGCTTCAAATTTAGTATGTCACAAAATTATGGCGTTACAAACTACAACCTTACTATATTTTTAAAGGATACAAGGGACGATTTCAATGTGATAAAAGCCTGGATAAATAGATGGTTTCGAATAAGCTTGGATGAATGGATAGTTGCAAATCAAGTATGCAAATAGTGCCATCAATTACATGACTATTTTTTTTTACTGATTATCATCTCTCTTCCATGCAAATGGCAATAATGACATATTTAAATGCTTAAGGAAAATTAATGATCATTTTTTATTTCCACTTAACCATGTAGGTCCCAAGCCCGGAGAAAGGAGGATGGTTGTGTTAGTTTGATAGCCAAGATAGAACTTTTGATGCATCTATGTCATGAATCCTACACCAATTTGATATGGCGGAAGGAGATTGTTGTAGCCGACCACAAATGGTTGGGATAAAACTCGGATGATAATGATGATCAACCCAAAAATAATTTAATAAATTATGCATTTTCCTAGATTATTTTAGATATAAATACTTGACAAGGAAATGAAAAAATTTACTAAAGGTGATGAGCACTTGTATAGCAAGTCTTCCTTAAATTCTTATCTATCAAACTAAAGAAGTAAGAGCATGAAAAAATAAAAGTCCTACTGGATAATTAATAACCCTAGGCTCACTGGATCATGAAAAAACTCATTTCCTTAAATAAATATGACAAGTTCCATTTCCATTTGAGTCAAGCCAGCAGTATCTTTATTTGCACTAACCAGTTTCTAAATTCAAGATAAACAAACGAAACATGCAAAATCATCCATAAAGAAAAATAAAAACTTAAACATGCAATTCAAGCACAAGAAAATGAAACATGAAAAATCATCCATAAAGAAAAATAAAAATAAAATAAAAGTTTAAACATGCAATGCTACACTAGAAAAAGAAAGCAAGCAACAATCAATAATAACTTAAGAAATAATAAAAGAGAGAGACCACATAAGAAAATAATCCAAGAGATTCTAAATAGAGAGGAGGGAAGAAGTGCAGAGAGAGGATGTTGAAGAAGCAAACCTTGGAATTTCTATTGGTGTTTCCTCAAAAAAAACCTTGCTACTCCAATTGGTCTTTCCTCACATTTATAGTCACTCAGAGGAGATATTACCAAGAGGGGGTTCAGAAAGGGTGCCACATGTGTGTAAAATTTGCTTTTGGTCCCAATGATACCCCTTTCAAGTATGCTAATTTTGTATGAATATGTTAGGTTATATTGTAATTTAAGATTTTATTTTACCATTAATCAAAAGTTATGCATTTATGTCTTAAACTTTCTCCATTCAATTTTTTTTAAATTTACCCCAATTAAAAAATACACCTATTTTTTTTTTTGTGAACTACCCCAGTGATACCATTGATGTTTAGGTTCTAAGATATCCTAAAAATAGTATATAATAGTAAAAATAGTCTGTATTAGTAATCTTACCATCTTCGGACTTTTATTTTTCTCAAAAAATAAGAAATAAAACGTGATCCGAGGATGAAGACCTTGGACCGCTGTTTTTCTCAAAAAAATAAAAAAGAAAGACTGGCCCAGGGAAGGGGACCTGGGACCGCTCGGGCACTTCCCCTAAAGCTTGGGGCACTGCTCTACTGACGAAAAAAGCTTAAAAAAATAATAATTAAAATTCACTCCTAGGATCGAGAGATAATTTTGAAAAAAATAAAAAAAAACATTATTACTATAGGATAAATTTTAGGGTTCGTAAGTAAATCACTCAACTATACCAGTCGCGAATGCACATATTTGTATATCATATTGCTCTCTAGCTAAATACAACTAATTTTCTCCTTTAAAGCTGGAGCTACTCTGTCAAAGATATAAGATGCATGTATCTCCCAAAACAATCTCTCAAATAAAATTCAACTTTTGTAACGTTCTTAATCCATTTCAAGTAAAAACCTATCTTAAAGATAAACATGAAGAAATTGCCTTTAATGCAACTCCTAAAAATAGGAAAATAGATAAGGCTTCAACCTTATATTTAGGAAGAGAAATAGGAAACTCTTCCCAGCATGGTCCCAGTGGCCCTCTTGTTAATGGTATTGTACCCTAAATCCTATCCTTATTTCAGGGTCCCTATTTAGTTGGTAGATACTTGTCCCTACTCTTACCTGTGCCTTATACATGTACAATAACCTGTGCCTTATACATGTACTATATATGTGTGTGCACACACACACATACACAGAAATATATTTTTCAAGACAAATAGATAGTTGAAAATTTTAAAAATATTTTAAAAAAATGATAGTGACAAACTAAGTAGCAATATATTGTTAAATGGAAAATGCATTCATGCAGTCCCAACATTATTAAAACTTTAAGTTTTATTAAAATAACAGTATGTTGCAAGGAATAATACTTTTTTTTAGGAAATTGTGCTGGGGCTGGATTGGTCAGCCGTTGGTGTTAGCAAGGCCATATCTCAATTTCGATTCATACAGCTTAACTAGTCAAAAAAAAAAAAAAAAAAAAAAATAGCATTATTTTAAAAAGAATAATAAATATATATTGTATTTATAAAAAAAACCTGGATTCCCTCAATAAGAGGATATTCTGACATGTTGCATTTGCACCTCATTTCTACCTAAAGCTAAAAAAGTATTAGTTCAAAAATAAATAAGAAGATTATATATATGGTCCGGTTTGTATAGAGCCTAAAAATCAAATTAGAGCCTACGTTCAAATAGTGTCCAGAAATGTGGTTTCAACACTTGAATCTTTGTGGTAGCCTTAAAGTATATTTTCATCTTTATTTATGAAGTTTAAAGTTTAAAAAATAGCATAGATCGACAGATCTATGAAAACTTGAAAATTGATGGTCCAAAAATGTGTTACAAAATACACTATTTTCAAAACCTGAAATCCATTTTTTTCTCATGTCCATGTATTTTGATATCGAGATGATCAATTTGAGGATATTTGGGCATCAAAACAATATCTTCTAGTGAAATTTTTGATGTAGGCTCTAATTTGATTGTTTAGAGCCTCAACTCTATATAAAATTTTCCTTATATATTGGATATTCACTTAAAATTTTTCTTCGTTCTTTTTAATATTATCGTCATCATCATTATTATCATCTGAGCCTTATTCCAATTATTTGAGGTTGGCTATATTAATCTTGTTATGCCATATCATTCTATCAAGGGCCACATACCATCAAGAAAAGAGCCTGAGTTTAATTGGTTTGCACTTGACATTTTGTAACGTTAAGTCCTAGGCGGCTCAATTCTTATTAACGGTAGCTCAATTCTTAGGCTCAATTCTTATTAACGGTAGGCCCTCTCTCCACGAACTCATCCAAAATTTTTGAAATTTTGGCTTTAAAATTGAAAAAATGAATATATGTAATAACATATTAACACAAACTTTAAAATATTTTCATAATAACAATAAATATAACGGATATCTATGTAATTTTTTCAAATATAAAATACAATAAATTCCAAAAAAATCTCCCCCCCCCCCCCACCCCCCTCTCATGCCGGTTCAAACCCTAAATTAGTGCTCTCGAACAAAATACTTGTATTCCTAGTATAGAACTCAGAAAAATTACAATCTTCAAACCCCTTATAAACAAGGATATTTGAAGTCTACTTTGAACGTTAAACAATCCAATTAAGGTTGCAACGATATTTGTATTCCTGGTGCGGTTTCCATAAGGTTGCAACCTTAAACAATGCGCAACTTCAATTTTGATCATCACCGGTAAATTTTGATGTAAAATATTTTTAGGATTATCTCAAAACTATTTTCACATTTAATTATAAAATTTTAAACTTAAAAAATAGTTAAAATCAAGTAGATCTATAAACATATGGAAATTTAAAAAATGGATGGTTTAGATAATGTGTTGTAAGACGTACTATTTATGAGACTCAAAATCATTTTTTTTTTTTCATTATCATACATTTCGATGTCAAGATTCTCAATTACAAGGTTTTTTAATATTAAAATAATACTTTTCGATTGATTTTTGAGGTGCATCCATAGTTCTACATTTAGGTTGCAACCTTATATAAACTTTTTCCTTTCATAAATTTAAAGGGTGTGGTTTTCATACGGTTGCAACCTTAAACAATCCATTTAAGGTTCACTTTCAAATTTTATCATAATATATAATTTTGATGTAAAATATTCTTAAGATTATCTCAAAATCTATTTACATATTTATTTATAAAATTTTAAACTCCAGAAATGATTAAAATCAAGTAGATATATAAATATATGAATATCTTGAAAATAGACAGTCTAGATAATGTGTTGTAAAACACACCATTTCTGGGACTCCAATCTTTTTTTTTTATATAATCATTCATCTCGATTTCGAGATGATCAATTAGAGGGTTTTTCATTATTAAAACAACCTTTTTCGATGGATTTTTGAGGTGCATCTGTAGTTCTACATTTTAAGATTAATATAAACTTTTTCCAAATTAAAATCATACGATATTAGTATAGAGTATACTTAATATCCATTTACCCCCTCTCGTATAACTCAATATAGGATTATCTTTAGAACCCAAAATTTAGAGATGTAACTTCAAGCCATAGGCTAATCCCACTAAAAAAAAAGAAGCTCCTAGTTGTTATAAAACTGAAAATTAAAATTTTTATGTTAAAATAATAATCTAGTAATTCTTAAAATTTCATAATAAAAAAATATGCGTATTCTCATCGAGGGAGTATATATGTACACTATGATCTCGCGGGAACATCGCATACCCCAATTTTCAATCTCCAATTCTGATTTTTCGCGTATAAAAGGCGCTAACTGCTGTAGTTGCCCTCTGCAAGTTTCTTGCTCTGTAGCCATGGATCCTCTCTCTGCTCTTCGTGACTACACGAGCCGAGGAGACCTCCAAAAAATCGTCAGAATGGGTGATGAATTTTTCTTTGGCGATGAGTACTCTTTTCCCTGCAATTCTCCCACTTCTTTCCGATCGAAACAAGGTAGTCTTTATACCCTAGACTCTCTGGTTCACTACGTTAACAATGCCCACCTTAAACACACAGATTACATGCAAAATGCCCGTTTGTTGAAGCTCCAACCGGTCACTTTTACGGATAGGAAACCCCTTCTTGATTACCTTCAAGGAAAGATTTCATCTCACGACTCAATTGAACCGGTCTCCATAAACCCTAATTTCCCAAACCCTGGTTTTGCAAACCCTAGTTTTGCAAGTGTATCTGATCAACCCCTGGGCTATGATCCGTCTGCTCCTGAAAAGACCCTAAATTCGAATTTCACCCCATCGCTGAATCTCAATTCCATTGCTGAAGCACCCATCTCACTAAACCCTAGTTTTCCTGGACTAAATTATGGCAATGATCCTGGTGCCCAAAATTACGGTTTTGACCCTAGTGTTACTGTCGATGAGCCTGCAAGTGCCAATGGTCTGGTTGGAGAAGAAGGAAACAAGAAGAAACCTAGGATTTTGGATGGGACAGGGGCAGGATATATCAATTTGATTAGGACAATGGAGAGGCCATTGAAGGATAGGGAAACTCTGTTGGAGTGTAGACACAGAGACTTTCACACCATTTTGTTAAATTCTAGTAAGAGAGAGGAAGAGAAAGTCCGAAGGGATGGGGTTTTGGTGAAGAGTAGAGGAGATGATCGAAACTATTCTGAAGATTTTGGGCCAAGAGATTCGAAATATATCAGTGTTTTGAGGCCGTCGAAAGGGAGCAAAGTAGGTGAAGGGGTGCCGATTATTCTGGTTCCAAGTGCGTTCCAGACTCTAATTACTATTTATAATGTCAAGGAATTTTTGGAAGATGGGGTGTTTATACCAACTGATGTTAAGGTTAAGGCCATGACTGATGTGAAGCAGACAAAACCAGAGTGTGTAACTGTGCAAAAAAAGTTTAGTAGAGATAGGGTTGTTGCTGCCTATGAAGTTAGGGATAAGCCATCGGCTCTAAAGGCGGAGGATTGGGACCGGGTTGTAGCAGTCTTTGTTCTCGGAAAAGAGTGGCAATTTAAGGATTGGCCATTCAAGGATCATGTCGAGATCTTCAACAAAAGTAAGGTTCTATATCTTTATTTTTTTCTCGTTTTAGTTTTTAATCTTCCATTTTATGGGGGCCTGTTATTTTGGATTCTTGGGTTTGGTGATGGCTTAGATTGCATCTTTCTTTTAGTAGAATTTGCACTGTTGAATCAAGGGTTCAGACCTATTTATTTACTGTGCAGAGTTGCTTCTTTTTCACATGATGAGAATAAATAAGTACTTATGAATGGTTTAAACTTTCGAACTATAATCATCAACTTTTTAACTTAAGTCGGTCACATGTTTGTAATGTATGCAGCATTCAATCTTCCCCTTCTTATTGTTTCCCCTGTTCTTTAGTTCAATATTTCCTGTAATTTGAGCTAATACAACAAGATTTGTAACACTTAGCTGATTAGAGATGTCGAATGCCCAAGTCAAAATATAAAAACTATCTATTGTGGTTGACTCCTCATTAACCACTCCAATTTTCAAGAGTCTTATTCTCATCTCCTCCTTTAAGGACGTTGTGAAATGCCATTATCATCGACTAGATACTCTCGTAGACCACTTTCATAGCATCAAAATCCTTGAAGAGGCCGATGTCTTGTATCATGCCCATTTGATAACATTCAACATGTAACATTCATCTCATAATGATCAGAAAAAGGCAGAGAAAACACCATTTGCCAACTCAGACACTCTAAGACCCATTAAAAAAGCCTTAAGACCTAGATGGCCCAGGAATTACCAATGTACTTTCGTCAAAGTTTAGCTTATCAGGCCCCAAGAGGGATCACCTTATCTTAAATTCATGCAAATCACGAAGCATAGTTTTCCTTGATTCCTATTGCATGTCCTTGACTTGGGTGGCAACATGTCGGGGTGTGTTCGGGTCGACCCTGACCTGGACTTGAACCTGAACCGACTAGGTTTCAATTGGACCCGGGTTGGATCCAAGTCATTCGGACCTGGAGTTGTCCTGGACTCGGGTCTAGAAATTTTTTTTTTAAAAAAAAAGCATTTTATATATGTTTAGTACATAGACTTTTATACTGGGTTGAGTTGACTCGGACCTTGATCCGACCTGACTCGACCCGATTTGGGGTCCATGCCAGACCCGGACCCGACTTGGACCCTATCCCGCGGTCCAAAACGTGAACCCGGACGTGGTTCGGGTCGACCCCAGCCGCGTCGGCAGGTCGACTTGACATGATTGCCACCCCTATCCTTGACCCTAGTGCACTAGTACTCGGCCCTTTACAAACAAGCATTGGATAATCTTATCCGCTATTTTATCATCGTTCTACATTCTTTAACGTCATTGAAGCTCCTAGTGTTAACTTCATAAAGTAAGAGGTTTAAGAGTAAATTCCAAGTTCATATGGCAAACCTACAATGGATCAGGTAGTGATCAACGTCCTAGTGGAACATGAGACTTGGTTTTTGTGCCTTCCATGTTGTATATAAGCGTGCGAATCACCCAAATTTTTTTTGCACCGCCTCTCTAATGCAAAGTATTTCATCATCGTCGTCAAAGCCTTTTCCCAACTAATTGGGGTCGGCTACACAAATCTTGGTCTGCCATTTTGCTCTATGAAGGGCCATACCCTCAGTGAAAGCAAATAACGTAGGTTCAGGATTCATGATAAGTTTTACAGAGTTTTACGTTGGCTGCCTACTTAATACAACCCAGCTCCTTCCATGTTAAGGGAAAGTTTAAGGTCCCCACCTTTCTTAGACCCCTACCGTAAAGTATTTAAATGTATAAATGATAATTATGCTAATATCCATGGCATCCATGTTAACTATTATTTGAACTGCTATAAAAGAATGTGAACTACTATCATTTGAACTGCTACAGACACTGCATTGTTGATTTATTTTGAAAATATTTTGTTGAAAATTCTTATTATCAGTCTTAATTTCTGTTGGTGTAGAGATTATTATCAGAAGAGCAATTGCTGTCAATATGTTTACATGTTTAATACCTATTTAAACCGCACTCGGCATTTAACATAATTTCATCTATGATGCAGTAATTGGATTTTACATGCGTTTTGAGGACGATAGTGTGGAATCTGCTAAAACAGTAAAGCAATGGAACGTTAAGATCATTTCGGTTGGTATTGGGAAACTTGTAGTTTCATTTCAGCAACAATGTCGATTTCTGGAAGCTATTTTCGCACTGAAAGTTCCTGATTTTTCTCTCTTTCCATTTGACTTAAAACTGAAATGCAGATAAGCAAGAATAAGCGGCACCAGGACAGGGCGGCAGCTCTTGAGGTTTGGGATCGGCTAGAGGAGTTTGTTCGTTCACGTTCTCATTCTTGATGTGCTGCAAGGTTTGCATATTTCTTCTTCTTTTTATTCCTTACTCCACAGTTGTGATTACATTTTGACAATCAGAAGAAATTTTTTTAGGTTCTCATATATTTTTTCGTTACTAAATGGCATAATGTTTTGGGTGAAATTTGAGTTTCTCTTGCTTATGGTCCTTTTTCAATAATGATTAAGGTGAAGGTGGCTTGTGATTTTAGGGTCTCGTGGGAAATTCTTCTGGTTTATCTCACCGTGGAATTTGAACTAAAAGCATGGATTTTTATGGTCCTGTGGGAAATTCTTCCTGTTCATCTCACATGGAATTTGAACTAAAAGCATGGATTTTTATTTTGGAGTTGACCTTGAATTTAATTGTTGGTTAGCAGCCTGTGGAATCGATGTTCTTAGGAAGTTGAAGGAGTAACGAGAAGCGGTTAAAATGGTTTTTCTAGCACTACACATGGGCGATGTTCTCCTCAATAATTAATAATAATAATAATAGTAGTAGTAGTAGTAATAATAATAACAACAACAACAAACAAATAATTAAATAAATAGTCAGGTCGGTCAGCTTTTTTGATGATATGGGACAAACTTCAAGGGTTGGAACCCTTCACCTCCCTCTCCTAAACTGATATGTCTACCATTAAGCTGAAGCCCAAGGGATGTGCATCATGTTTCATGTAATTTCTCTTTTCTAGTATTACATTCTGCGCCACTATATTAAAAACTTACCATTAAATTGTGATTGGAAAATGGTATGGTATTCCATTCTTTGACAATAGAGTTAATTATACAAGGGAAATTTGTCAAAATGCACCTAAGATATTGAAAAATTAACATTTTAGCCATAGGCTTTGATTTAATTTCACAATGTCAATAAAAAAACACATGATTTTGACTTGGAATAGTATAATGTTAAATAGTTGAAAGTTGAGATATATTTTGATACATTTCTTATTAATGATTTTGACTTGGAATAGTAGAGAAAAATGTATAATGTTAAGTAGTTGAAAGTTGAGATATATTTTGATAAATTTTCCGTTAATAAAAATGTTTCTTTAACCTGAGATTTCAAAATTGGCGTGGTAAACTATTTTCTGTCAACTTTAGCCCGATTGGGTTGTAGAAGTTCATGTCTTTTGTTTTCACTTCCATTTTCCTAGGAACACCTGGTACTTTTTTCAATGGAGAACTATTTATTGTGGAAGCAGTATGATAATAAATTGAAGAGTGGTTGTTTTAAATTTGTAGTAAAACTCCTACTAATTGAAAATACAAATCTGGTTAAACCCTTGACAACTGGTCTCTCTCTGAATCCAGGTGTCTCTTGCATTTTTGATACTTCTTATACTACTGAATTGTATGGAGCTGCACTGATAGATTTGGTGGATTCGCACTGATTTGTCTCGACACATGAAAGGGATGATTTCCGTACAACCAGAGAGCTAGCTGATCTTTTAATTTGACGTCACAAAAGTGTAGACGATTGATGATCCCCATCAAAGAAAATATCTTCAGCATGAAGAGGCTTCAATTGCCCACTTCCAAAAAGAAAAAAAAAGAAGAAGAGAGGCTTACAAATAGCCCGTATGCATCATTTTGTCACGTATTTATGGCTGCGAAATATAAATAACAAGTCATACCAGAAGTTTCTTCTCTCTAGTGGTTCTCAGAACTGTTGAATAGTTTTCCTCTCTGTAGTTGCTGTTGAGAATTTCTTCCTAGTAATGTGATATGGTGACTTTTGCAAACCTCAGAAATTTTCGAGTGCTCAAAACCTTGTCCCAGTTTGTGCTTCAATTGTGGTAATACATGTATCATAAACTTTTAGGAGTTAATTTATTATTCCTTGTATCATGAAGTTGTTGAAATTTTTTGAGTGAAGATGGCTGCTGTTATAAGGAAGTATTTGCCACTGACTGGAAACTTTAATTTCTCTATTCCTTACAATTGACAAATGCACTGCAATCTCTTCACTAAGGCCATGTCCTCACAACGATTCATCCACTTATTTATATAAGCTCATAAATATTTGGGGAAAACAAACACCTGAGAAATGCTTGTATCAATCTGATTGACTGTTGGTTTTTTCCGATAATTGTCAACACTGTAACCAATCAAACCATGGTCAAGTTTTAAAAATCTATGGTACGGGACTGAATTTTGTAGAGTCTTTCAATAATAATATATTGTATAAATTTATCTTATCCCCAATATGCAAATTGTGATTTTATTTTCACAGAGAGAGAGAGAGAGATTAACTCTCTTGATTTTAATTTCCTCTCATTAATTTAATTAATCAACATTGGTCAAAAGAAAAAAAAAAAACTATCGAGCTTAGGATTAACGGTGGGCAATGTAATTATGACTTGTTTCTTGAAATAAAGGTGACGATGGATGAAATCAAAGATGCCATTGCTTCCCAGGTGTGTATCGTATGACTTGGAGGTTCTTCATTGAGTATTGAACAAGTCTCAGGAAGGGGTTAAAGGCATGAAATTCAAGAACCACCTTAAATGAGAACGATTGGATTCAGACTAGGAGTGGGGCTATTGTAAGGCCTAGGGCTTTACGGTAAAAAGTAAAGAAGCATCTCAAGCCCACTCCAAGATGGGAAGTATTGGAACCGGAAACCATTATGATGGCCTGAAAATGAACCGAATCTTTACAAGATGTGAACGTTGAAGTTCTGATGATTGTAGATCTGGTGAATTTGCGAACACTTAAAAAGATGAATGTTTTAATAATGTACTAAGTGAACTCGAATCTCTTTATTTTTATACTAATAGTTGGTCAGATCCAAATGTCAATTTCTAGGTTTCCCGATAACATCTTTTTTGGTGAGATTTGAGTCGCAGCTTTGAAAAATCAAATCGTGACGCTACGCTGACTTTTTTCATTAAATATTCGGACTGGTAAGGCTTGTTTTGATTCCAGAATAATGTCAAGCATGGATGATTTTCGGGAAGGGCCAATTATCATGTAATGGCCTACGCTCCATAATGGAGTACCTTAAAAATTTGAACAAAAGGATAGTTATTTGAGAGTAATTTCTGAAATTACAAAGGAACGAGTAAAGAGCTTGAAAAGAGATTCAACAAAATATGGAAAAATATTGTTGAGATTTCAGCCCAAATAGATTTCTATTTTCCATCATCTTTAACTAAAAAGTTGGAAAAAGAAGCAACTACAATTGCAATATTTAAAGCCCAATTTATCTTAGGAGTAAACTTTATTCCCACGCTATTGGTTCACATAGGTTCTAGAAATCTATGGAGGGCAAATCAACAAAAAAAAAAAAGACTCTTCTTCTTCTTCTTCTTTTTTTTTTAAAAAAAAATATTGACTTGTTTCTCAGGTCTTAGTCTGCCCATGTGTTAGAAAAAATGTTGAATCATGTTGCTTGTATACTATGAGAAAAAATCATCTCTACTTGGTACAAAGTCATGTTTACTTTAGCCTCAAGATATGAATCATGTAACTTGAGGTGTGTCATAAAGTTCAACAAAATATTTTTGAGATTTTAAGATCAGCAGCACGCCCCCAGATTCTATATTTCACTGGTAAAGGAACTTGTGATTTCGTAATGTGAATGATCTTCTTGTACATTTTCTCTTAAATCTATATAAGAAAATGTGTCACAAAAATCAGAACGACACTAAAATAGCTGAGCACAAACTGATCGGTAATTCAATTAGCTCATCTGAAAACCTAGTCAGGATCGGTGGTCTGGATCGACAATCTAGGGGAGTGCATTGGCCAATTAAAGAAAAAAAAAGAGACAAAAATATGTAAAAATAAAAAGGGGGATCGGTTCTAGTCGACTCTCTAGCGGTTCTGTCAAAGAATCGGCTGTCAGAGCGGGGCAGTTCGTGGTAGGAACTGACTAGTTCTGAACATTTGGTGGGAAGTGGACCAGTCCCAATTAGCCAGTTCTCTAGCAATTATTTTAGAGAACGGTAGTTTGTAGTGGGAAGCGGATCGGTCCGACCAATTAATCGGTTCTCCGACAGAACTGGTTCTCTAAGAGAACCTAACGGTTTTTAAGTAGGACTGGCTGATTCTCGATATTTAGAGGGAAGTGGACCGATCCCATTGATTAGCGATCTTGATCCGGTGATTCCATTCTAAATCGTCATATTCTTGAACCTTGATTGAGCATGAAAACAAATTCACCCATTAATCCTGGTATACCAAGATGGTCCTATTTAAACATATAAAAAAAATCCGCATTATCTCTAATAAGAGCCAATATTCCAACAAAATATGGCCTCTGGTTTTTTAGCCTGAGAGAGGAGAGCATATTTGCACCTAAGCTGAGTATTTAACTAAATATAAATTGGAGTTAGTTTGGTCAGACACAAGTATCAGACCAGCCGCCGATGTTAAACTCTAGAATACATACATACATGTATTCTGTTTCTTAGGAAAAACGACCTCTACCCGTCTCCCCGAAATTTCCAGCCCCAGTCTGTTGGTTCATCAAAATCTTTTTTAAAAGTTTAAAATTTTAAGACCATTAGATTTTCAATTATGTTTTTTTTTTGTTCTTTTTACAAATATGATATTTTTATTTTATAAAATGCCAAACCCTTATATTAGTCAACTTTCTTTCCATTATCTTCTATTGCCTAAAAACCAATCTTACTTCCGTAGACCCCATTCTATAAATTTAGGCATGAAAAGAAAATGAATTTTTTTAAAATATTTTGACCTATTTTACAATGGCATTAATATCTTTTGAACTTAAAAAATGATTAATCAAGAACTTTATTAGTATTGTTAATGGATTATTATTATTTTTAATTGATTTAATTAAAGAAATTTCTCAAAAATGAATTATTTAACAATTAATATATTGTTATTATTTTAATTAATAATAATAATCATTATCATGATCAATAAAATTTGTATATGAAGTCACAAAAAAAAAAACGGATGAGTAAAATGTATAGGTTTGGATCAAATTTGTAAAAAAAAAAAAAAAGAAAAAAAAAAAGTAAGATTTTAAAGTTGGGAGGGTGGGGGGAAGTGGTAAATGTGATTTTCCTGAATAGGAATCGTTGACAATGAAATGGTTCACCTAAGACGCAAAAAACGCAAGAGTTGTTAAAGTTGTTCATCCACAATACCCACATCTCATCCCTCTGCAAATCCATATCTATATAAACCCCCTCTCTCTCTCTCTCCACTGCTCCCGGAAACCCAGTAAAGGCACCAACAACCTCTCTCTCTCTATAAAAGCCCACCTTTCTCTGGAATCCTCTCTCTCTACGTAAATTCACGGCGCTCTGTTTCTCTCTCCACGTATATTCTCTCTCTAGAAAGAGGAATAATTAGGTATGGGTTTGAAGGCAGCAACAGCAGTCCTGTTGGTGGCCACGGTTTGCAGGCTGTTGGCCTGTGCATTTGCTCAGACGAGCTGCACAACCGCTATAATAAGCCTCTCTCCATGCCTCAATTACATTTCCGGAAACTCTTCGACTCCGGCGCCCACCTGCTGCTCTCAATTGGCCAACGTTGTGAGCACTCAGCCACGGTGCCTGTGCACGATACTCGGAGGCGGCGGCTCTCTCGGGATCACCATTAACCAGACCAAAGCCTTGGAGCTCCCCGGTGCTTGCAACGTCCAGACGCCGCCTGTCAGCACGTGCAACTGTAAGTTTCTCTACCCTCTCATTCTCTAACCAGAAAGCCTCAAGTATCCAAGGGAATTATAGAAATATATTCGTCTCTTCTTCTCTTTTTCTCTCCCCAATTACTGCCAATGGAAACTGAAAATAAAGAAGGATTAATTATGAATCTATTATTATATTCAAAATATTAGAGAATTAAGCTTTAAAATGGAGCTTCATAATTTTGCTTGCTCGACTGAATACCATTTTGCAAAAAGAAAGAAGCTAGGAGAAAACTGCATATATATTTATATATTTTTGCATTGGCAAACGATTCATTTGGTTTTAATATTAAAATTGTAAAGGTCAATCAAGTCTAAAACTCTCTGTATTGCCGTTTTATGATTTCTTTTACTTAGAGAAAATAACTTGATTTTCGATTTCTCTTGCAATTGAATTGTTCTTTAAATGGAAATATTTTCTTATGCAAATCTTTTTTACACAAAAAAAAAAAAGAAAACCAGGACTGGAAAATATAGGGCTGGCTGAATCTTTGCAAATCTATTTTTCTTGGTAAGTCCATTCATTTCTGCATAATTCAAGACTAGCAATTAATTTTAGGAAAAAGTTAGAAAAATATTTTAAGTCTACATCTCCCAACATATTGCCTGGACCTTCAATTTTTAAGATTTTGTGTTTACTGACATGTTTGATTTGAACCATTTTTAGAGTTTAAATTTTATAATTAGATATAAAAAAAAAGATCTTCCTAAAATATTTCACCAAAAATAGTACATCCCCCAACATATTGTCTGGACCTACATTTTTTAAGATTTTTTTTGTGTTTATAGACATGCTTGAACCATTTTTTGGAGTTTAAAATTTATAATTAAATATAAAAATAGATCTGCCTAAAATATTTCACCAAAATTAAATCTTATTACAATGTTTGGAAACCTCACCCTTAATTTTATGGTTGAATCTTTAGGATGGATAGAATTTCAAAACATGGAGAGCACTCTCCATATATTAATCTTGATAAATAATATGCAAGACCCCCATATTTAATATGCAAAGGACTCTCTTTATATTTGATAAAAAATATACAAGACCCATATAAAGTTCAGTTAAAGATAAATATCAATAGTTATTGATAAATACTAACTAATCTTATCAATAGATACCAACAGTTAAAGATAATGTATTTTCAGTGACGTTACCTATTTTCTAGAAAATCATGTGGCTAAATCTTTTTACAGGAAAAAATAAAAATATTAAAATGATTATAGAGCCTCAAAAAATTATCTAGGTGGTTAAATGTACTAAACATTTTTCTTAGTGGATATATATATTAAACATTTTTCTTAAACTGCATATTGGGTTTGTCATTTAAAAAAACAGGGGTATTTGGGTAATTTAACACCATTAAGTGGCCATTAGCATATTTTTTATCCCATAAATTATCCCACTCATCGGCTTCCAAATGCGGAATAATGTTTCAGGTTTGGAAAACTATGTATGTAACCCTTATTGGGATTACAAATCTAAAGCATTTTAAGTATTTTTTAAATAGGTCAAGGAGTATACCTATTTTGCAAAACGATGAGTAAATTAAGATAAGTAATCAATGGGTAAAAATCATACTAGAAATTGCATGATAATGGTAAATATAATCCATGTGCCAATGGATATTAAAAAATATGTATACCATTGTTCTTTAGAAATTATATTGCACAGATATGAAATACTCAGGTGATTAAAAGTAGCAAAACATAGTCTGATCCATTGTGGTTAACGACTCGACCATGTCTATTAACACCATCGAATCAAAGGGATTGGAAGATGATGGAGGGATAGTGGATCTACAGATGAATCCATGACATGTTTGATGGGTCCGCTCCCTCCACCTCTCGATGAATTGATCGTATGGTGACGACTGCTAGATCATGTCGTTACTTATGACCATAGGGATCATTTTATGCGGCCCATATCTATGTTTTTTCTTATAGTACGGTGATTATCAAAGGCTTGTTTTTTAAATCCTAAGATATCTTGGTCATATCTTGTGTGTTTTGATAGGCTTTTTGAAATTAAAGCAATAGTGGTAGATTAAATGCTAAAATGGTCCATCTCTTAAATAGTTTTGATAAATTTCCCTCATGTCCATTGAATGTCTACTAATAATTATGCCACTAAATTGTGCAAATTATTTATTTGTCCCTTTTTTTTTAGCACCTGGGGGAGCACCTTCGGAGTCGCCTGCCGGGTCTCCTGAAGGATCGGTCGAGCCAGTTCCAGTTCCTGGAGGTAAGAAAAGTCCCTTTTTTTTTTTTGTAATATTAGTTGTAAAGCATGGGACCACCAAGTGAATTTGGAAGATTTTTTTGCAAATAAAAATGCTCATCACCAATAGCTTTGTGTCATTGACCACGGCTTGAAGAAAATATTGCAATGGCTTTTATAACAGGAACAGCCATTAGACATCGTAATTGAACAACATTATTCAAGTTTTTTGCTCCACCTTCGTCTTAAAGCCTCCTTGGCATAACCAATGTCCCCAAAATCGAACCGAAACTGACCTAACAGGTAAATCGGCCGATTCAACCATTCTAACTAGACGAGTACCGGACGGTCAAAAAAGTGTTGAAAAAAATAAAAAAGATAAAAAAAAAAAATCTAGTAAAATATGAAAAACATATAAACAATGATTAAAACAAAACACATTCAAATGAAGTGAAAATTAATGAAAAAAATGAATTTTAACAAATTGATTACTGTATAGGGGTATTTTTAAAATTTTATGAAAAATATGAGAAAATATAAAATTGAGTATTAATGACCAAAACAAATTTTATTCTTTACCATAATGTAAAGAATATTTAAAAATCATTCAAACCAAATTCCTTATTTTTGAGAATTTATATATATTTTCTTGAATTTTTTTTTAAAATACATGTTGATCAACAAAACCGAAGGTTTCAGACGGTTAGATCGCCCTGATGGCGCAATGCCGTTATTTAACCCTCCGTATCGACTATAGGGATAGTAGCATACAAGCATGCCGCAGCTAGTTTGTAAGATCAAGGGCATTTATGAAAAAGTGAATATTAAAGTTCAAGATACTTAAAAAAAAAAAATTACAGTTATAAAACAAAAAGTTATCCACATTAATACATAATATTTACATAAGTGTTGAATTCAAGATGATATAGATGCCAACTACCCAAAAGAACATGATAGAGATGCTTGACGGGTGCAAGCACCATTCCGTGGCTCAGATTAAGCTCAACTTATCCAAAGGCTACAAAGTGATTTATATATATTAAGCTCAACTTATCCAAAGGCTACAAAGTGATT
>NW_006497648.1:11390584-11401616 GCF_000471905.2 Amborella trichopoda | reverse complement strand
CCTATCCCTGTGTGCCTTTGCCTACCACGTACTACTCAATACCATACAAAACCGACATATACCAATTAAAAATTAAAATTAAAAAATATTTTGAATAAAAAAATTAACCAAAACACCTTTCAGGGGTATTTTGGTTAATTATTTTATTCAAAATAATTGTTTATTTTTATTAGATGTACCCTAAAAAAATGAATACACACCCCAATTATAGGTAAGAGAATTTGTAATTAAAAATAATAATTAAAAAAAAAAAAAGAAGAAGAAGAAGAAGAAAAGAAAAGAACGAAAAAGAGAAGTCCAAATCAATTTGCTACCCTCGAATCTTCTCACATTAAATCTTATCCGTTGGAAGGGTGCTTGTACAACCTCTAGTTTTCCTTTGCATTATTAGGGGGTTAACTTCATATACTTTCATTATTAACTGCTATTTATTTTATTTTTCAGGTAAAGGGGCTAACACCCCACCTGCAGTTAGTGGAGCAGGATCCATTGGAGTCCTAAGGAACACACCACCTTCTCTCCTCTTCCTTGTCTTGCTTCTTTGTAACCAACATGCACACCTCTTCTAAGTTGTTATTCACCACAGCTGTTCATAACTTTTGAGTATTATGTGATTTTCCTTTTTTCCTATTTTTTTAATTTGGGGTGTGGGATGTGTGATTTGTTCCTTTGTTTCTGTTTTCCTGTGTTATGGAGTTATGGTGCGTAAGGATTATTGTATGTTTACATATACACATATATGGAGACATTTGTTATTTGTTTGATTTGAGGTATTAAAACTTTAGTGAATTGCACTTGTTGAGCTGTAATTCTTTTGATGTAATTATGCATATATAGCATGGAGTAATATTTTTGGGACTGCATACGATAAGACCATTTATTTCAAATAAAATGAGGTCATTATCAATCATAGCCGTTAGATTGAAATTGAAATCATGCGGCTAGGGAGGCAATGGAAAGTTTGAGAAAAAAGTTAATTGAGTCTTCAGTATGGTCATTAGCACAAATACTGGATTCCACATCTAATGCCTAAATTATGACCTTCTTGTGCTAAAAATATATGTCGATTATTTGAATGTATATTCTTTCAATTTTCCCACAGTAAGACAAAATTCACCACAAAAAATGATTCGTGTTTATGGGCTCAAAATCTAGTAAATATATATAAAGGGATAATTTATAAAGAGATTGTTTATCTTCTGTATGTAGAAGTAACAATCATTATTGTCCCTTATATTTCAAAATGAGTGGTTGTAAGAGTGTCATTAAATAGACATAAAGTTCCAAAAAAAAAAATATTGGATTTTTTTATTCACCCTAAGCCTTCCAATCTGATATCTAATGAGTAGGTATGATTGTGACTCCAAGTATAAAACATAAATGGTATCTTTGTAAACAATCCCCATTATGGTTCCCTTTGGATTTGTTTTTCAAAGGAGCTTGGGTAGAATAAATAAATAAATGAAAATAAGCGTCATTTTCTATCAGTTCTTTATTTTTTTAATTATTATGAGCAACATGAACGTCCAATATTCAATCCTAGAATGCCTGCCTCCACAATAGTAAAGAGCATACTCCAGACTTCTTTCTTTTATATGTTTAACTATCAAGTAGATAAACTTATGTTTATGAAGACTAAACACTCTTGATATCATACGAACTGGGGGTCGCTTTATTGGTCCAAAGGCCCTCACAAGGAATAGGTTTTTAAGTTTGCTTCTTTAGACGTATAGCCACTAGGGCTGGGAAATGGATCAGGTCGACCTGTGGACCCGATTTGTCGACCTGACCGGCTCTAGGTTTGGACACAGACAGTGGACCTAATAGATTGGGTTTGGGTCCACATGACCTGATCCAGGCTCGGGTCTGAGTATGTGTCCGGGTCCAAGTCCAACTGAAATCATGTTGGATCACGTCAGGATCAACCAGACCCAACTTGATATGTATTAGTAGAACTACAGTTAATAATGTTAAGTAGTTATAAAATATACATATAGTTTTGATGTAGAAAAATTTGCGGGAACAGTAAAATTAGCAAAAATCAAAGCCAAACCCAAGCTAGGGTTCTAAAAACAATTTCTAAAAATAAGTTGAAATTGACTTCTCAAAGCCCCATACACCTCTTATATATTATAATTTGAGAAAGCTTTCTATGTTCCCCCTACAACATAGAAGTTCTATCCTCCCGCTTATCCAACCGTCCATTTTTTAATGGAGGGCTACGATTGCCCCAATCACAATGTCACATCTCTATACTGTTTTATTTTTAATTTTTTTTCTATAAACTATTTTGAAGCCAAATTTGGACGTTCATTCCGCAATTAAACTTGCACTAACAAAATATATATATATAAAATATTTTCAATAAAATAAAATTACCAAAATACCCTTGAAAGCTTCAAGAGGTATTTTGGTCTTTATCAAAAAATTATTGTTAATATTTTTTATAAGTGCACCCCAATGAGAAGATGCCATGTACCAAATTTCATACTCAAAAAATTTGTATAAAAAAAAACTAAAAATAAGATACTTTGAGACATCGAATCTAAGAGCAAATGGTGAGTGGCCCCCTTGATAAAAAATTGACAGCTGGATAGTAGCGGGAAGATAGAACTTTTAGGTTGTAGGGGGAACATAGAAAACTTTTTCTTATAATTTAATGGTCAGAGGCATCGTTTATCCATACAATGATTAAAATAGTACATGTGAATAGTATTTTTGAATAGTACTTATGAAATAAATAAAAAATAAAAACCCTAGAATCCCTAAAAAAAAAAAACTAGAAATAAATCCTTAAACTCAAACTATGATATACATTCTTTAAAGTTGAATAAAAATAAAAAATAAGAATAATTTTACCATCCATCATTCTCCCTTGGTTGGAGAAAGCTTGTCCTCGAGTTTTGAAGTATGCTAAAATGAAATTGGCCCTAGTCCGGCAATATTCTTCAACTCAAATATTGTAAACATGATCTTGGGACTTATGGGTTATTGCACTAATCAAAACACAATGATTGTGCATTAGAACTAATAAACCCTCAAGGAAATGGTCATTGTATGTCGGTAAAATATTTTTAATCGTATAAATTTGTTGAAATTACATCACTTCAGCCAGGTAACCTTGCTGAATTTGCCTAGATTCAACTCTAGAACACACCATGCTAGCATTTTTTACATCAACGACTAAACCAACAACTTCATCTATCAATTCTCAATTGGGTTCTTCATCTTTTTCGTCGTCAAGTACAATTCAATCACAAAATCTTGATCATCATCATAGATTAGATCCCCTACATAATATTGTTCTTCATCTAATTATGTGTCGAAGATTTGTGGCAGATCTCAATCTACATGCTGCTGATTTTCGATCTCATCTTTCAAATCGAAAACCCTACAGTGATGTTCCCCACATTTAGGTATTCTATCACTAACTTCATCATTCGACTCCCCTCACGGAGCGCAAAATGTACTTGAAATCCTTTTGGGCTAAAAGATCACCATCCTGCCCATTATTGAGGCTCGCTAATTGCTGCGTCAACTACTGAACTTGTCATTTTAGTTCTTCAATTTTGTCATCTTTGGGACCACGAAACGGATCTACAAAAATCCCCCTTCTACAGCTCCTTCTTGCTGATATGAGTTTGTCAACATCACAAACCCTAGGTAAATAATCGACAAATGACAAAACATTAGCCGAAAGCAGCAAGAAACAAAACCAAACACAAGAACAATTCAAAAAAAAACTAGGGTTTCATCTTGATACCTAAGCTAAGGTTCCAAAAGCCTAAGCTTTTCTCTTTTTCAATTTCTAAAAATTATGTAGAATTGATCATCTCAAAGTCCCACACGCCTCATATATATTATAATTCAATGTTCAAAGACGTTACATGTCTATATAATAATTAAAATGTCCAATATATCCTAACTCAAACTTAAATTCCATAGTGACAATTTTACCTTGTAAACAATACTCGTGAACAATATTTGTAAAAAGTATTTATGAAGTAAAAAATAAATAAAAAAACCCTAAAATCCCCAAAAAACTAAAATTCCCTAAAAATAATCCTAAAACTCAAAATATAATATGCATATTTTAAATTTGATTAAAAATAAAAAATAAAAATAATTTCAAAAAAGGCAAGAGATAAGCTCAAAAGGACGTGGGGACTTACAACCTTATTAAAGATATGACCATTAATAGAGCAGAATGACAAGGCAGGATTCGTGTAGTTTATCCCAATTTGTAGGGAAAAAGTTATGACGATGATGCTGATATATAGTTTTATATTTTCTTTTTTATCTAGAGACTGGACCCAACCTGACCTGGTGGGCGGGTTTCGGGTCTAATTGATTTGGACCCGAACTAGGTTTGAGTCAAGTCTGAGTCCAACGTCAAGTTGGGTTGAGGTCCCCCGAACCCAACCCGACTCATTTTCATTGAAAACTCGCTCGTCTGTTCACTAGTTATTCGCATAGTGGTTGCGCTCCCTAGGACATTCCTTTCACTAAATCGATATTTGAAAGACTCATTTCTTTTCCAACGATAAGAAAATTTTTAAAAATAAAAAAAATGTAGCAAAAGTAAAGCAATCCGTAAAAAGTCCAAATAAGCTTACAAATATAGACATATGGATTCATTTTAAAAAATTGATTTTATAGTTTGGGGAATTTTAAAAAATTCAAAAAAAAAAAATATGAAGATAGGGATTATGTCAAAAACACACGAAATTTTTCCAAAAACATCTAAATTATATCCAAAAATAATAATAGAACGATCTCACATTTTTGACAATTTTTGGGCAATTCTTGAAATTTGTCATGCCATGGAATAATACACACAACTTGGGGAAAGTCGGCTGAGTTACTTGGCCGAGCACGGTGGTTTTCCGCACATTATATTGTTGCTCTAACCAAACTTTCTAAAAGTGGTTTAATACACCAGTTGATCCTGATTAATTCAATTTCCTACTCCCAAAATAAGATTTGGAGGGCTAATTACAATTTGGGATAAATATTGCATCTCATCAATTTAATCCTATTATAAAAAATGAAGAGGAAAAAATAACAAACAGATTTAAATACAACATTATGAGGGAAGCCTCGAGGGCCGGCAATAGGTGAGGCGGCCTGGCTTATGAAGTAGCGCTTGGGCGGTCCAAAAGGCTGGGTTAGGGTCAGGCCATCATGAACCCAAACGCTAGGCCAAGCCAGGCATGGGTCAAGGCCATAACAGGACCAGCCCAGCCTAGCCCCTATTTTTATTTATTTTTAACTTTTTTAGTTTTGTTAGGTGGGGCTGGGCCAGGCCCAGGCTAGGGTCGGCCCGTGGACACCCCCTTGGTATAGAAAAGTAGGCACTTTCTCCATGGCGTAACACAAACTGAATGCGTGATTTAGTATTGCACGGAAGTGTATGAATAAATATATAACTTACAAAAAAAAAAAAAGTGTGTGAATAAATATGCTATAGGTAGAGACGCGATCTGGAGTAAAGGTTTATAGTGTAAGAGAGAGATGGTTTATAGTATGAATAAATATGTAACTTACGAAAAAAAAAGAAGTGTGTGAATAAATATGCGATAGGCAGAGACGCGATCTGGTGTTTGTAATTTTTTAAAAAATAAGATCTAATTTTGTTGTTAAAATTTTTTAGTATTATCTTAAAATATATTTTCATACCTAATTAAAAAAATTTAAATTAAAAAATGGTTAAAATCAAGTAGATCTATAAATATATCAAAATGTTGAAATTGGACGGTCTAGATAATGTGTTGCAAGATGCACCATTTTTCGGGACTCAAATACCTTTATTTTTTCATAATCATACATCTTGATGTCGAGATGATCGATTAGAGGGTTTTTTCAACATTAAAACAACATTTCCGATAGATTTTTGAGGTGCATCTATGATTCTATATTTTAAGGTTGCAACCTTATTATAACTTTTCCCTCCTAACAAATACCTATTCCAGTAGGAAAACGTTTATGGACACGGTTTCTATGTGGCTTTGTGATAAAAATATTGTATAAATGTGGGCTTTGTGATAAAAATATTTTTAAAATATAATTTGATCTTGATTTTCAGAGAATATATAATCTTTAATATGGAGATCATGAATATGAGAAAAAAAATAATAATAAATAAATAAATTGAAAATTAAAAATAATAATTATATTAAGAAAATATTTGAACCATTAGTTACATTTATTTTCAGATGGACGACCTATTATAAAACATCTTTAATATGGATGTTTTATACCTGTTGAGCTCATATGGTAGAAAATCGGTCCAACCTGTATGAAACAATCTTCCAAAGTTTATATAAGTTGTCAACTTTATACTATGCAAGTAAGACCCACTTCAAAAATCTACCAAAAAGGAGCGTTTCGATATTGAAAAACCCTCAAATTGATCATCTCAATCTTGAAATGTAGTGATATGAGAAAAAAAGATTCTAATTTCTAACAATAGTGCATCTTCATAACAAGTGATTTAGATCATCTATTTTCAAGATTCTAAAGTATTTATAGATCCGTTCGATCTACACTATTTTTAAAGTTTTCAATTTCATAATTAAGGATGAAAATAGATTTTAAGATCATTATAAAATTTTAGATACCGGAACTACATCTTCCAGCAAAATTTAGAGGTGCGCCTTACTTCTATGATACCAAATAGGTACATTATACAAACTTCACCCATTGCTACATGGGGACATTTTATTCATGTATCTCATAATTAACTAAAACTAGCTCCAGCCCCTTGCTTGGGCAGCAAGCCGCAGCCAACCTCGGCAGCCATTAACGACCCGGGCCATTAGGTAAGCTACACAACTAACTAATTTACCAAACCATTATTTTATACGTCCACTTTTCTTTGATTAAAAATTAGGTTATCAAGCTAAATTCTTTGAATATTTGAGGTTATAGCCTTTTTGGCACAGGAAACAAAGGTTATTTTAGGGTACAAGACAACACTACAGCATCCCATGTGTAGTTCATGATATGCTTATTGCTCACATTATGCTTTTTTGTATATTCTAGGTAATTAATTTACTGAACTTTTGAATTTATATTGTTGTGCATTACTTTGCTTGGGTGGATTGGCTATCTGGAAACCGGTACATATTGGTGATCCGACCCATTCTCCTGGGTCAGAATTGGTCAATAAAAAATAAAGAATAAGAGAAAAATGAAATATGCGGGAACGAGGTGATCTATTTGGTCCTCGTCCAGACCCTTATAGAAATTCAGTTCCCTAATAGGATTAGTCCGGACCGATTAACCGCCTGTTCCATTTCCAAATCAATCAATCTGATCTGGATTGTCCTTTTGAAGACTCGGGGTGAAAAAAAAACATTCCAAAAGACAACAAATTAAAAGGGTTACGTACAATGAGACCATTTACTTTTGATATAAAAATATCACAATTATTTAAAAGTTAGAACTATTTGATGCGAAAGTTAGTAGCTTGGTTGCCATAAAGTTTGAAAAAAAAAAAATTTGAATGGAATAAATGCAGACACCCAATTTCACGTCCAATAGTCAAGATTAATTACGATCACCTTGTCCTATAAAGGAAGATGGTATCATTGTATACTTTTCCCAAACTAAAATAAGACTCAAAAAGAAAAAAATTGGGTACATCCATAAATACTGTATTCTCAAAGAATTATAGTAAGGAAAGTATTTCAATCCCCAAATTATTGGGGTTCCGTGTTCATGACTAATTCAAAGAACAAAAAAGGGCTCCACTGCACTTCTAAATTTTCTAGAGAAAACCAAAGTTGGTGAACTCCAAACCCACCTCAAAATCTACCACTCCAGCTCCATGTATATATTCCATACCCCCCATCCTCTTTTCTCCACTCTACTCTCTCTCTCTCTCTCAAACACCTGCACATACATCACTCTGCTCTGCCTCCTCTCTGTCTCTGTAAATTTACAAGAAAACTGTAGAAATGGAAGGTGGACTCCGGTTGGTCATTTCAATGAGCATGGTTGTAGGGGCGATGATCAGTCCTGTTTGGAGCCAACAAATAAGCTCGGCTTGCACAAGCTCCATGATCACTAGCTTCACTCCTTGCTTAAATTATTTGACAGGAAGCACCAACAATGGCTCCTCTCCAACTCAGGAGTGTTGCAGGTCGCTCAAGAACCTCATGAGCAACAGTGTCGACTGTGTCTGTCTCTTGGTCACAGCAAATGTGCCTTTCACTATACCCTTCAACCGCACACTCGCCATCTCTCTACCTAAAGCCTGCAACATGGCCGGTCCACCTGTAGAATGCAAGGGTACTCTCTCTCTTTCTCTCACCCCTGTAGAATGCAAGGGCACTCTGTTAAGGAAATTTATTTTTAATAAACTAATTAAGGATTTTTTTATTTTTGCAGCCTCTGCTACTCCTCTCCCAGCTCCAGGTAATATTCTACTCATCCCTGAAAATGGCTAGAGAAGTTTATCAAAATACATATAAGAGCTTAACTATTTAATATTTTATGTGTCTTTTTGTACCTATCAAAGTATACATGAACACGAATTGAAAAATAAATAAAATTAAAATTATTGAAAAGTTAAGCATATTTGAGAAATTTCCTAAATATTCACATTTATTTTGAAAGGTTGCAATCCGGAAAGTTTTTTTTTTTTCTTTTGTTTTCCTCATAGCCGTTGCTCTTTTGAATTGCTCTGGCATTTACCTTATAAATGTTATCATGTTCCCTAGTTTAAAAAAAAAAAAAATGCTTCATGTATCATTTGATTACTACAGATACTAACACCCCAATTCCCTTGTCCAGGTCCTTTCTCATTCGGGCCTGCAGGACCTGCACCCGAATCAGGTAGTAAACAAGTCCCCATTTTCTTAGTCTAGGTTAGCCTTCAAACCTTATTGAGCTGAAAGCCCTCCATCCAAGGGCTGGCAATAGGCCGACTTAAAGATGGGCCAGAGCCAGACTATTGGGCTGTCAACAGGCCAGGGTCAAGTTGGGCCAAGACCCTAGGACTACAGGCTTAGTTGCAGTGGCCTGAACTCCTATGGCTATTGGGCCTATATCATACCAAGGACATGGCCCGATTGACAATCTTATTTGTTGATAGCATTAAATCAAGAAAAAAATAAAACCAATTTCACATCTATTAGCTAAAAATTTGGACGGTGGGTAAGCCATTAATCTAACCTTAACATATCAAAGTACATATATTTTTTAATATATATATAGATATAAAAAAAAAAGGGATTGAAACCCTTTAAAAGAGTCAAAAATTACAAATTACTCTCGAAATACATGCTTTTCAATTTCAATATCAATAAGATAAATTCTTAAAAATGTGTTGAAAAATGTTTAAAACCCTAAATTCCTATAAGCCTTACCCTAATGAAAATTGGGGTAAAATTACCAAAAAACCTCTAGTTGTCGTCGTTTGTAAATACGGAACAGGGGCAATTTGAAAAAAGAATTGTATTTTTTTAAGAACATATTTGATTGATCTAGAAATTGTGAAATAACTTGTCTATATTTTACTAATCGATTCGTGAACCCGTTTTCAAGTAGTGTTTCATCGATTGTCAATTTATAACTTTTTGATCCTTTTAGTGAAACAATAATCGTCTTTTTATATACTTTCAGAAATATTTATTTTTATTAATAGTTCATTTTCTTCATTAACACTTACTTCTCTGTGTCTCTCTGTCTTCTCTTTAGATTCTTCAGCTCCACAAACACCATCAGTGGTGCAGCCCCAAGATTTGGCACCCCCTCCATCTACCGAGGTTTTCTCGCCGCCGCCATCGGCAACGCTTGATCCACCTCCATTGCCACCGGTCTCAACTCCAAGCCTCGGGAGCCTCATTCCAAGTCTCAATACAAATTCAGCCAAAAAACTTCCCCAAATTTCACCAATTTTCATCCTAACCCTGGCTCTAGGAACCTTCTTCTACTGAGCACGTCATTCTTAGTATAATTTTGTATGATTTATTGATTTTTTTTAATATGTATTTTTCCTGTTTGTTTTGCGGGTCTTTGTATGAAATTCGTATTTATGTATTGAAGCTTTATGATATAATTTATTTGTGGTTCTAAATTTCTATGGAGAATATATAGGAAGTGTTTGGCCCATGTGTGTATAAAATCAACTCCGCCATTGGCAGAGCCAAGCAACAGTTCAGCTCAGGGTCTTTTGGCGCTTAAAAATTCAAAAAAATAAATAAGTAGTAAGAGTAAATTGAAACCGAGAACAACTTAAAAAAGTTAAAATAAGCTTACAATGTAGAAAAAAAATGGATTAAGAAAAAAGAAATTAACAATTTGAGATATCTTTAAGAAATTCAAAATATAAAAATACTGATTACGGCAAAAGAAAAACACTCAGCAATGTTTTTAAATAGATCTCAGTCAGAATAAGAAGAAGAGGAGTGTATACAATGAGGCCGGTAATAACTCGGGGGGCGATATCGTCCAGCTCAGTTGTTTGAAGCCCATTTCAGTAACCTATCTCTCTCTCTCTCTCTCTCTCTCTCTCTCTCTCAAATCTCAATAAAGAAAACATCACTCTTCTGTCTCCTCCTGCTCAGGCGAGGAAGAACGCTCCTTCCATTTCTCAAGAACACGACGCTCATCCATTCTCACTCTCTCTCCAGGAAAAGGCATAACTGCCTCACCATTTTCTCTCTGTTCCAAACAAACTCTCTCCCCATTTCTCTCTGCTCCCCTTCATTCTCAACAATCCATTCTCCTCTCTCTCTCTCTCAACAAGAAACCCCTTTCTTTCCTCTCTCTCTCTTTCTCAATAAACAAGAAAGGCCTCCTCTGTTAAGAAACAATAACCTTCGCCCCTCTCTCAAGAAACAACCACCGCCCCCATTCTATTAGCGATCAGGAAACCAGAAACTCCCTCCTCTCTCAAGAAACAAGAAACATCCCTCTCTCTCTCTCTCTCTCATACAGACGTACGTACTACTACTTACCTACTACGTACGAACGTAACGTAACGTAACGTACGTACGTAACGTAACGTAACCGTAACCTAACC
>NW_006497648.1:11369331-11390524 GCF_000471905.2 Amborella trichopoda | reverse complement strand
ACGAAACCAACCGACCCCCACCCTCCTACTTAGTACGACGTACACGAACGAACGAAACGTAACCTACCCTCCTCTCAACGAACAACGAAACAATACCTCCTCTCTCTCTCTCTCTCTAGAACAAGACGTACTCCACTTCTCCCACGAAGAGAGAACAAGTTACTTCTTCTACACAACCTAACCCCCCTACCTCCTCCTCTCTCTCTCTCTCTCTCACTCTCAGCGATGATGAACCGCTTTCTCCTCCTGGTCCTCATCGCACGTGCCTCTCTCACGTGTGCCACCCGCGCCCCAAACAATTGCGTGGAGGCCATCCTCCTCCTCGACACGTGCCTTGCTTCCTTCTCGCTGGTGGGCCTCACTGATGAGGCTCAGTCTGTACCGTCGGATCGTTGCTGCGATGCTATCAAGGCAGTGATGGAGTCCACTCCTCTTTGCACGTGCCACCTGGTAGTGGATCCCACTATCCTCGGCTTTCTAATTAATTCCACTCGTGTCCTCGAACTCCCTGCCCTTTGTGGCCAGCCACCTTTGAGCTGTGATGGTAAGTGTATTAATCTGTTAATTTGTTTGATGTATTTTTGGCATTGTATTCTTTGTTATCTTTTGGAAAAAGTTTATATAAGGCGTCAATCCTATATTATGAAAGTAAGATCTCGGAAAAGCGTTGTTTCAATGAGCAATAAAACCTCCCATAAATCTCAATCTCGATATATATGGATATGAAAAAAAAGAGTTTCCCTAAAACCAAGTGTATCTTACAAGATAGCAAAATTTATCACATTAACTATGAGAGATAAATAATTTAATGTATTGCTCATATCTTTTGATTCAGCTCCAAAATATTCATAACACATGATCTTGATATTGGAAATATTTGCATATGGGGTAGAACATAAAATGATCCATCCTTTTTTTTTTTTACAAGACAAAAAATGATCCATCTTGTGTGGATATTTTGATAAATTGTCCCAACATCTTATCTAGACCGTCATTTTTGTACTTTTGTCTCTCGGTTGATGAAAGAATGGGATTAACTTGTATTTTGTGCTAAAATAATTTGTTGATGCTTTTTTAAGATGAGAAAAATGGGCTTCTATGTTCATTTTTTGTACATGATTATGCTTCATGTGGAATATGAGCATTTGTATTCTTTTTTTTTCTTTTGAGATTAATTGGGTGTCAAGCATCCTTCTCATCCTCTCATAACTCATTTCCTTTTTTTTTTCTTTTTTCTTTTTCTCCTTTTTCCACTCTTTTCATTGAAAGGAATAATTCCATTCTAGTGAATATGAGTATTCTCATCTTTTTTCGGTTTTTTCCTTTTCCTTTATTTTGCATTTTTTTGGGTTTATTTTTTTTAATCTTGTCTTTTCTTTTCTTTTTTTTTTTGGTTTGGCAGGATCCCAGAGTTTGCCTCCCTTAAGAACGCCTTCGGGTAAATAATTTTCTTTTCTGTATTTATTGATATCTCTCTCTCTAGCCCATAACTAACAAACAGTCAGTCTTGCCTCTTTTTTCCTCACTCTACGCTTTTTAAGAAGGATAAATTATTACTTCACACGCTTCACTATACTCAAGTTACATATAAACTTGGAGTAGCAAACAACTTGACTCGAGGAATAAATCCATGGCTTGCTCTGATAAAGCAAGGAAGACAGAGAGAGACTCCGCGTCTGTTCCTTTTCTATTGCTATTCTTCTATGTTCTGATTTGTTTCTTGCCTTGAGAGAGAGAGAGAGAGATTAACTTTTTCTTGGATCTTTTCTTGTGTTCCATAGACTCAGAAAGCACGAATGAGACGGACCATCTCCATGCCTCTTCTCCCAGTCCCTCAGGTGAGCCTCAGTATCATCCTTTCGTAGCCTAGCGCATAACGATTAGGAGTCGCCGGTCCGGATCCATTTTGGTGGGTGGGTGATCTGGGTCACCATCTCTCACAATCTCCCTTGTTTTACTTTTTATTTTAACCAAATTTTCACTACTTCGGTCGAGGTAATCTGCATCAGCATAGTGATTGGGCCACCCAAGTCCGGATTCCTGATTTCAAATCACTATTGCATTCCTTGCCTAAAGCACCTCGATCTCAGAAAGCCTAAAGAAAAAGGTTCAAAATATCCACCTGATTTAATGTATTGACGCTCTCTCTTTTTTTTTTTTTTTTTTCAAGATTTTTTTTTTTTTCTTTTTTTGTTTTTTTGGGGGTAATGCAATGGGGATGAAGGGGTTTCATGAGAATGAAAACCTCCAGGATCTTAGTTGGGACACATGTAGTACTACCACCACGACCCAACTCCATTCTCAGCGAAATGGCATGTTTGTTTCATTTTATTGCTTATAGTCGGGAAAAAGTAAAATCAATATATAAATATTAAGGACCCGGTTTCTATAAGTTCGAGCAGAAATGAGGTGCCTCTTGAAAATCTATTTTTGAAATGAATTTTTGTACTTAAATTTTTAGGACATGGAATATAAAAAATTAAAAATAATAATTTCATTAAAAAAATATTTAGACAGTTAGTTTCAATTGTTTTTAGATGGACATCCAATTTCGATCTATAAGACGTCACAGTAAACAATTTTTCAAATATTAAAAGGGTTCCAACATCTGAGTCCTGTACCCGATCCTGAGCATTGCTATGATGCTCCCGATGTAATACCCCATTCCCAGAAGAGACTTGACAGAGACTGTCCAATTCTGTTGTTTTAAAAAATTCAATTAATAAAAATGACCTTTGGGTGTTTGCAGAGAGCGATTTCAGACCAAGTTCAAAACCCTACTCGCCACCTCCGGAGTTTGGACCTCAGCTCACAAGAAGCCAGAGTTGCCTCTTTTCACCTAGCGCCATATTCCTCTTGTTACCGGCACTGTTCTTTTGACACTCTCTCTCTCTCTCTCGTTTGTTTCCAACTAACCTTTCTCCTGTTACAATTGATACAATCATAACACTGATCATGAATCTCTCTCTCGCTTTGCTTAAGGTTGGATCGATAACCCATTTGCGTCCATCTATTTGTGCTTTCATGCATATATGTGTACTTGTGTGTGCGCGGCATCATATTCATTAATCAACATAACATCTCGCTCTCTATTCTCACTGTTAACATATCAAAAAAAGGAGGTAGTTATAAGTGTATCCCAAAGTTTCAAATTTGGGTTCATTATGACCTGATTATAGTATAGACCCGTCTGGTCTCACCTCAAACACAATTCTTCTCATCGATTAAGGATCCAAAAATACTCTGAAACACTTGTATTTCCTTTGCCATTATAAAACAAACGATTTGGAGCTCCTATAATTCTCTGAAGCTCATCGATCCATCATTCACTAAAATTAACAGTTTCAGGGCTGATTCTCAGTAAGGCCTCTGAGATGGAGCATGCTAAGAGCCCCTAATTCGTTTAATTTGGAACTTTTTGAATGCACTCACCCAAACATGGCTAAGTGAGTCGTGGTCACAGTTTTGGGTGTGCCCCCAGCCGTAGCAACAATTTTCCTTCATTTTTTGCACTTAGTTTCCTTCAATGATCTCTCTCACACACACACACAAAAACACAAATATACACACCATATTAACTTTCCAGGGAAGTCCGACAATGATAAAAAAGCTCAGTGGCTGATTCAATAATCCAATACAGAGTGGGATGGTTGAGTTGAGAAGCAAAGTTATAAAAACTTCGAGTTTTTCAATTTTTTGTCAAGAACTCAAAATAAAGCAATAATGTCGATATCATGGAACTTGTATCCGACTTCTCCCCTAGTCAAGCCACACCCAGCCACACCAGATAATGACATTGATACCAGAGATTTATATGCAACCAAAAACTTGAGCAAGTTTTTGTGAATTTCTCTAAATTGCAATTGAGTTTTCTATTCACTGGTAAGAATAAAGAGTGCATCAGAACATGGATATCGCAACTGCTTCCATTTCAACATAAACAGCATGTGCCTGCACAGACACATATACAACACTACAGATAGATTCGGCGAAGCGCTTATATGTCATCCATAATCAAAATGGATTAAAATGATTTCAACCTCTATGTATACAACAGAAAACTTCTTTGCTGTAAAAATAGTTTGAAGATGCATATGCAAAACAAATCCCCCATCCCACCATGTGTATATGCATTCTGCAGAGAGAGAGAGAGTCATTTCTCTTAGCATCACCCAAGAGAGAGAGGAATCGACTAACTCCTATTAGCGCCACCCATCGGACCACTCAGCTTCATCGGTTACGGGAGGTGGAAGCTCTTCGACTTTGTTGAAGGTACTGTGGTTGTCCCATCCTTGTTCATTGCTAGTATCTGGCCATGGGTTCCCTTCATCATGAAAAGTTTCTTGATGTATGTCTTCTTCTGCATATTCCTCTGGCTCATGCAGCTGAGGTAGAGGGCACCCCTCATAAGAGTTATTATCTGTACAGTGCTTCAAGAGCTTAGCCCAGTGTTTGTCCTGCAATGAAAATAACCAGTTAAAACCAAATACAATCTCCGCATAATTATCAAATTCTCAGTTCTTTCACATAACAGATGAAATGAAAACACAACATAGAAAATGGATGATTCTGATTGAACAGTGGATATGTTGCTGAAACATCTCGACCGTTGATACTGCTTCATAGCCACAAATGAGTAAATTCCTAGAGATACTGTTTAATGTGGAAAAATGAGAGCTCTCTGAACAAGATCTGGCAGTTACCCCTGCCCTTGCTAGCATTTACATGCAAGACAGGAAATATCATTTTGGTTGGACTGGCACATGTTTAATGCTCTAATAGAACCAATGTCAATGTAAAATGTGTCTCAACAATCAAACCACACAAAATACTATGTGCTTTTCGTGGTATTTTTGCCATTGCCTTTGGTAGTCGTAAAAGTCTAGCAACAGAACATATGATAATTTCATGTCAAATAATCTGGGGGATTTTTCTATGAAGTTTGATACATATGCAGTACGTTATATACTTTACAAAAAAGAAAAATGTTAGATGATCCTCAATATTCCCCCACCAAATTATGTTCACCATTGCACACATGCCTTGAAACCATGTAGCATGACAAATTGTAGCAATCATTTGATATTTGAGTCCTCAAAAAATAAAGCAAATTTGCAAAGATATGAATAAAACTAGGTTGGACTCCAACCTCCTTAAGTCGTCACACAATATTATGGGGCTATGCATGGGAAGTCAAAATGACTATTTTGCCCTTCATAGCACTAAACTTTTGAGGCAGATTCAAACAAAAACTTCTAACAATTCACCTATACTCTTTATTCTGACACTCAAAATATGGGTGGCAATATGGTCTTCTCTTGATGTCAGAAAAGTGAATGCTAGAATTTGCCCCAAATTATAAAAGAGCAGTTCAGAAGGGCAAAACAGTTATTTAACTTTCCCACTGCTAGATATACAGCACAGTGCCACATGCATAACCCAGTAACATCATATGAGAAGTATACAGAGTCGGGGTCCAACCTAGTTCTATACCTGTGATTTGTAAATTTTCTTAAGCATACATTTGTGAAAAAAAGCAAATATTTTAACGAAAAAAATACAGAATGTTTTAAAATTTAAACTAATAAGAGATAAAGAAAAATGACTAACAAGCAACAATAGTCACCATCATCATCATCAAAGCCTTTTCTCAACTATTTGCATTCGGCTATATGAATCATGGTTCGTCATTCTGCTAACTAGCAGCAATAATATAGCAATATATTACAAAAAAGAATAAAAAAGCATTGTCAGACTCGTTTGCCAATGTTGCAAAAAGCAGCGCCGGCCTCACACCAAGGCAGCCGCATCGAGCAGGGCACAAGCCTAAGTGTTGTGCCTGGGCCAAGGTGGGCCTCCTAGGCACCCTATCCTCGGGAAGTTGTCTACCAACATTGGCACCTCGGTTGGCATATCATGCAATACGAACACCTAGGTAAGCCTTTGCTTGGGTAAGGGACAAAAACACCATTTTCCCCCATATTAAGGGGGCAAAGAGATTACAATGGAAACAGGTAAATAAGAGCTTGAAATTTACCAAAAACATCCAGTATAGAAGATCCTGTAACAAAGCTAGCATCTGGCTTTGATATAAGTTAAATTTAGGTGTGACTAGCTATAAAGACCTTAAACTTTCCCTTAACCTGTCCCAAGTGTTAGGTAGGCAGCCCACGTAATACTTTAGTTTAATTTTCAAAATTTATTACATATTAGAAACAATGAAACTATCATGGGAAAAATAATCTTAGTGAATAAATTTTAAAAACTACTAGATTGTAAAGCATGGTATATATGTATTTTTTGTCTGTCACCCCATGCAACAGATTGCACCTGTTTAGTGGATACAATCGAAAAAGAAATTTTGAATAGGTTTGAAGATATGATAATGTGACAGTATGAATAGGTTGAAAGATGTGTATATGTCTTTATGTAGATCTGCATTTTAGTAAGATAAGGATATGCTTCAGTGTCCATTCTCAGAAAAGAAAAGGAAGTGATCTAGTGTCCTTAATTTTACGTCTTTCCAAAACTATCTTTTATTTAAGGATATTGCAATACATTAGTTGTTTCTTATTTGTCTTCCATGAGTTGTTTTTTGTATTTGTCTTTCCTTCGTTACAAATTGGTTTTTCATTCTGTCTCTCTGTTGCTTTCTTTTTCTTACTAACTTTTTCCTTTCTCTGTTTCGACTGTGGTAGGCACAGTTTGTGTTCCAGTATCTGTTATTAGAAGAAAATAGATATTTTTTCCTAAGCCTTTAATGCTCTTCTAATTTGATTTTGTTAGGAAAATATTACTTTTGTTTTTAACTCTTATTAGAGATAAAATTTCTAGTATATGGCAAGCCTTTCCAATATGGACCTAGAGGTCTAAGGACCCTCTGCCGATTAAGACATTTTACTTCCCAATTAAAGGGACAACACATCTCAGAGATCAACTCACCTGCCAAATGTGTCTGACACTTCAAATAAACACCTTATTAGAGGAGATACATACGCAACACCAAGCGAAAAGCCAGGTCTTGCAGAAATACTGCCATTTGAGGTACAAAACAAGCTTCAATGACTAAAAGGATGCATTCAATACACATATCATTTATTTAAAGTGTGTGATTTGCATAAGGTTGCAACCTTAAACAATCAAATTATGGCACAACTCGAAATTTTATCTAAGATGTAATTTTGGTGTCCAAAATTCTAAGGATGGCCTAAGAATCCATTTTTATAACATTATAAAATTTTAGACTCAAAAAATTGGTGAAAATCAAGTAGATCCATAAACATATGAAAATCTTGAAAATGGATGGTCCAGATAATTTGTTGCAAGATGTAATATTTTTATGACTCAAAATCTTTCTTTTTTTTTCATATTCATACATCTCGATATTGAGATGATCAATTAGATGGTTTTCCAACATCAAAACAACTATTTTCGATGGATTTTTGAGGTGCACCTTAATTCTACATTTTAAGGTAGCAGCAACCTTATATAAATTTTTTCCTTATTTAAATTGATGAATACTAATACTTCAGACACACACCTTTGGTTTGGAGATCAAAGCTGAATGCTTTCAGTCTCTTTGGCTGAAGAAAAGTGCATCTGATAACCACTAATGTCAACCAGTGTTATTAAATTTGCTTTAGAACCCACTTTGGTTTGGCAGGAGAAGAGAAGTACTTTGCCTTTTGGCGCATTGACCCTTTAAAAGAAAGACTTTGGGAGAAACTTTCAAGAAAATAAAATTAAGTAAGATTAACAAAAAGAAAAAGAGAAAATAAAATTAAGTAAGATTAACAAAAAGAAAAAGAGAAATCAAGAACATTAATAGAAAGATGACCTTTTTCGACAGCCATCACAACAAGAATGTGCTGAGCATGTTTCAATGAGTCTGACATGGAAATGGGTTTGACACATCTCGATAAGTCAGACACAATTGAGGGATGTATACAGAGGGGCTTGGAATTTGTTTGTGCCAGGCATTCGACCCTTGGCAAACATTAATTTGTGCACCCAAATTCTAAACAAGTGTGTCCAAAAGTTAGGATATGCCTGTCCATAACTTTGGATACATTTGTTTGCAACAGAGCTAATGGACCGCAAAAGAGGTATTGGTGCCTAAAATGCGTCTAGCATGTTGGCCCAATACCCCACTACAGTCCAACACATCTGTGCAACTATTTATATAGAAGTTTTGTATATATTACATAAATAAATCACATAAGAATTTCAAAACATTGTAAATTAGAATTATGTAAAATCTAAAACAATCAAAGATCAAACGAAATGTTTCATGCAATAAAAAGAAAAATATTTTTATTGCTATTCTTTAGCTTCCAATTTCCAAACTGTACTAATAATAATATTTTACCAAATTTGTACCAAATGCAGTGCTACAGATACTCCTATGTTCCTTATCATGCATTGATATGTATCACAAATTAAACATACGTCACCACATTGTCCATACTTGTCAAGTAAATAAGTGCTCCAACAGAATATCAACACTCCCATCAAGCATGATTACTGACACGCAGTATCAACATGTGATGTTGTAGAACCATTTACAAGTACAAAGTGGGGTTTGAAACCTCACCTCTCAACAAGTAGGCAAAAGAGCTAACCACAACACTATCAGTGTCACATGCATCACATATTTTGAAGTTAATTTACTAATAGTCTTACATGAAGTACAATTTTAGACGCAAACCACTGTTGGGATCCCAACCTCTCAATTAGTGTTCAAAAACTTGCCAGAGTCGACTCAGACTAAGGGTATCTTGTCCAATACTCAGACTCAAAAGCCTGCCAAGCTGCTAATCTATTAAATCTTCTGTAAAAGCCCCAGCAACAATTACGTTAGTTATATGAATATAAATTACTGGTTTTGTAAAGACTTACAAAAATATCACATCGAAAGAAATATAAACATGAAACCCCTAAAATCCAGAGAAAATATGTATGAAAGCTTCCAGATTTGTTGAATTATTCCCTTGGTACACCAAGCCCATTTAAGTTTGGTTAACAAAGGTCAAAAATCACCCCAAGCCGTGAGAAATTGGGTAGTTGTAGGTTTATCATTGAACGTGCTCAAAGTCCGAGAAAATTTTCTTCAAACTTTTTAGGGGAGAAATGACACAACCCGATCATCTGATTTTACCATAGTTACCAGGATCGGAATTGGAACCAGTTTCAAGATTGGATCGGGGGCAAGGGATTGTGAAAGACTACAAGATACTAAGGTTCGGTATCGCTGTCTAGACCACCCAAAATTTAGGGATCGAGATCCCAATATGTTGGGGAGCTTGATCCCAACTTCTAGGGATTGATTTATAAGTTACCTGGTGCACTTAACTAGGGCTCCCTAGGTCAGGATTGCAGTGTGCATACTATTAGAAATAAACTAATAAATTTTTTAAGAACAAAATTTCATTAATAAATGTGAGGATTCCAATTATTCGATCATCATCATCAACATAGCCTTTTTTCAATTAATTGGGGTAGGCTACACGAATCCTGGTCCGCCTTTCTACTCTATTAAAAGTCATACCCTCAGTGAGGCCATAAGTTCCCATATCTTTTCGGACCACTTCCAACCACGTCTTTTTGGGCCTACCCCTTGTCCTTTTCAGTCCTTCTACTTGAACTAACTTGCACCTTCTAACAGGTGTTGTACGCAACCCACCTAAGTCTATTGCCCCTCATCATATCGCATATTGGTGCCACATGTAAATTCTCACGAATGGATTCATTTCGAATTCTATCCCACCTTGTCTTACCACTCATCCATCTCAACATTCTCATCATTACTACACTCATTCTATGGGTATATTGTTTTTTGTCCGCCCAACATTCAGCCCCATAGAGCAATGTTAATCTCACAAATGTCTTATAGAAATTGCCCTTCAGCTTCAATATGTAATAATTTGATATGTTTTACTCCTTTGGTATGTTTTATTCTGTAATAATTTGATATTTTTTACTCCTTCGGGAGTAGTCAGTAGTTTAATTAAGTAATAAAATTTTTAAAGAAATTGAAAAATTTATAAAAATTTAGAAAATTGAATCATTACGTTGTATTTCAATTTTTGCATTTTTTACATGCATTTTATGAGTATGAAATACAATAACAACCATTGCCATCTTTCTTCGTTAAATTAAAAAGTATTAAATAAATATTAAGCTGGAGCCCAAGGTAACCCGTGACCTATTAAAGAGGCCAAGAGGGACAATATAGTCTCTACCAACATCAAAAATCATGTGTGAGAACAAAATATGAAACAAATATATTATATAATCCTTTTAACTAAGGGCAATGATTTCATGCAATTGTTGTATAGTAATATGATGCAACAACCTTAAAAAACCATCTTATGGTCATTTGTTTGATCCAAATTTTGAAATTTACACTCTTTTCATTCTAATGAACAACCACAAAAAAATAAAAAAATTGAAAACACAACCTAGAAAGTATTTTTTAGCCCAATTAACAAAGGCCGTTCATTTCCAAGTTTTTTGGATGGCTCTATTATCATTAGATGAACAATGTTAAAAAAGAAAAAAATGATTTTGAGCTTATAAAGGCTAAGATCTTGAAATTCACAAAATGAATGGTCTAGATTCTTTTTTGGATGGGAGTTATTTTTACTATATCTAGGGTTCAAATTGAACTTTTTTTTGGAGGGGGATTGATTATTGAGATGAAAAGAATGTGTGTGCAAAATTTGGGGTCATACAAATACCACAAACATGGTTTTCTAGAAGTGTCAATTCATTATACTATGATACAACCGTTGCATTGGATCATTACTCTTTAACTAATTATGCAAAATAGTTATTACTTAATAAGTTGAAGCTCAAAGTTCGAACTTGTGACCTATTAAAGTGGCCAAGAGGGACACATGAGTCTATCACCAAGGGAATCTTGACCCCATGTTGGTGGAACCTTGGTTCAGTTTACCTATTGAAACACGGATATGATGCTGAGGAATTTGGATTACATGTAACTCAGAATCTCAGTCCCCAATAGGAAAGATCGAGATCCCAGAGTTATCCTCAAGTTTACAAATCGCATAGAAGCAGGATATCCCTCCTTGGAGTGCAGGAGAGCTCCCGGAGCAGGCTTAACCCTTTGGTTGAGTTATCCCAGCAACTATGGATTTTACATCTGATGCCTTGGGCCGTTAATGACCTTTGTTTCAGAAGGCAATGATCTCATTGTGTGTGTACACAACATATACAAAACAATTAGTAGATGTAGGACTTGTCATGCCACTTTGGCTTTTTAGGCTGAAGCACTGCACACCTATGACTTTCATGTTATCAAGTGAGACAGAGATAGTTTACACACCTATTATGTTATCTAGGGAGATAAATAATAGTTTTTAAGGTTCCATGTTTTAAATTTTTATGGAAATAAGATTTATAGCAAATCCATAAATTTGCAGACTCACTTAAAAAGGAAACTGTAAGAGAGGAGCACATGAGTGGCAACAGGCCCCTAGGCCTAGCCCACCTGGCCCCGACTGGCAAGGCTTGGGCCCCAATTATAGCAAGACTCAGGCCTTGCTTATTGGGCTGAGGCTTGGAGTAGGGCAACAAGCCTATCAGGCCCTTAAAGGTATCATTTATATTTTTAGTGCAATTAGAAGACTTGGGGTTGGGACTTGGTTCATGGAAGCCAGTATGTTAAATCCCACCGCTGAACTACCAAAAAACAAAGCTTTAAAAAAAAAAAAAAAATAGTCACAGTTTGGGCTTGGGCCAGCTCGGTCTGAACCTAAACTTTGGCTCGGCCGGGCTCGAGATAGGCAGCATGGTAATAGGACGGGCTCAGGTCTGGGCCCTTAACCCCATTTAGGACTCCAGCCTTCGGCACTAGGCTACCAGCCAGGCTTGGGCCAACACTGGCTTGCCACCCTATGCAGTGCCAGAGGTGGAGTTACTGAGATAGATATCACTCGTCATCTTCTTCGAAAAATGATTTTGCTATCTATATTTAAAAACTTGAATAATAATCCCAAACTGTTCTATAAAAAAAAATTAAGGAGTGACTTAATGTTAGGGAACAAAATGGTCTTAATTTTTTTTTGAAACGCAAAATATTCCATAAAATTAAGACTGTTTTGTTCCATAAAATGGTCTTAATTTTATGAAACTACAATGGGCATATTTTGTAGATGTACATAGATTAAGTCAAAACAGATCTCAAAAGCAGCTTTTCAACCTAAAATTCTATTTACCAGATAAACTAAATACCACATGTCACTATGGCATGGAGTGCAGTGCAAGACAGGCCCATGTGCCATGCATCATGTTATAGTACAGAGTGGTGTCAACTCTTGAACCAACCAAGATACACACTGCTTTGTTTTCTATTTTTACAATTTCCTTTGGTCTATGAATAAATTTACCCCAATAGTAAAGCAATTTGAAACACAAAGTATGAATATTCCATCACAAACAATCTGGTGCATTTTGACAAGGTTTGATACATAGGAAGTATAGTATGTCATTATCATCATCATCATCATCATCATCATCATCATCGCCCTTTCCCAACCATTTGGGGTCAGCTAGGAATTATATTATGTGATCCCTAATATTCTCACACCAAAATTTGGTTTCCACACCACCTCGTGCGTACAACCATGCTTAATTGACAAATTAAGGCAATAATAAGATAGTGAGTCTTTAACAGCTAAAGATCGGTATGCATACAATTGCGTTACAATCAAATATGTGAACCCAAAAACTGCAACATCTAAACCTAAGCCCTCAGTTAATAAGATAAAGGGTGCGGTTTGTATAGAGCCGAGGATCTAAACAATCAAAGTAAAGAGCACCTTCAAATAGTGTTGAGAAATACGGTTTCAATACTAGAAATCTTTGTGATAGGCTTAAATATATTTTCATCTTTACTTATAAAATTTAAAGCTTCAAAATTAGTGTAGATCGAGCAGATCTATGAAAACTTGAAAATCTTAAAAATTGATGGTCCAAAAATGCATTACAAGATGCATTATTTCCAAAACTTGAAATCTATTTTTTTCTCATGTCCATGCATCTTGATGTTGAGATGATCAATTTGCGAATATTTGGGCATCAAAACAACCTCTTCTAATGAAATTTTTACGGTGGGCTCTAATTTGATTGTTTAGAGCCTCAACTCTATATAAACTTTTTCTAAGATAAAAGCATTAATAATCGACATATAGTGACAATATAAAAAACATATATATGACACCAGATTTTGGTTTTCACAACACATCATGCATGTCTACAACAGTGCTTAGAAATGACAAATTGAGGCAAAAATAAGATATTGAGTCTTTTTTCTTTTTTTTTTAAATGAATACTGAGTCTTTAGATGATAAAGATGGGTATAGATACATTAAGATTACAAGCAAATATGTGGACGAAAAAACTGCAATGAACTAATGTATAAATCCTTAATAAGAGAAAAGAATAAATAACCTACAAATAGCAAGAATATAATACAGATTATGAGACAAATTAAACTCTATAAAAATAGAAAACTAGCTAAGAATAAAACAATGCTATGATCTCTTTCAGTTGGTATGCTTGAGAAAGAATCTATAACAAATTAAACTCTACAAAAATAGCAAACTAGCTAAGAATAAAACAATGTTATGATCTTTTTCAGTTGGTATGCTTGAGAAAGAATGTATAAAGAATACCTTGCAAACGATATGTGGGTTACCGATGATGATGAGCAACGAAATTGCACGAGTAATGGCGACATTGAACCTCCTAGGATTGCTTAGAAACCCTAGGCAGTGCCTTTTGTCAAAATCATCATACTTGACAGTCGACCTCACCGTAGATATGATTATAACCTGCCTCTCTTGCCCTTGAAACTGCTCAACGCTCCCCACTTTTATGCCACCCAAATCCATGGATTCAAGGGCTAGCCTGAGCTTCGACACTTGTTGGCGATAAGGTGTTATAACCCCGATATCGTCTGCACCCACTTCAGCATCCTCTGTAAGCTTTCTAATAATTTCGACCACTTTGCTAGCCTCGATACGGTTAAACCAAGAAGGGTTCGTCCCTTCTCTCTCATCACAACCTTGAATCCCAAAGAAAACAACAGGGAACTCCTTGTTTGGGAGCTCCTCCCACTCATAAAGGGCCAAATCACTTTCTTTCTCTTTGCAAGCAATCAAATCCCCACTATAAAATAGATTAGAAGGGAGTTCAAGGATGGCTGGGTGGCATCGATAATTCCTCAAGAGCTTTATCACAAAAGAACTATCTCCATTGGCATAGGGTTCACAATAAGAGAGCCTCTCCAAGAAGGATGTCCCCAAGTTATATGTCTCGGCAACCTTAGAGTAAACCACAGGGCCCAATTGCATTGAGTCACCTGCCAAAACTACCACAGTTTCTCGGTTACAAAGATTGGAAATGGGAATCATGGTCTCGGGCTCTGAGGCCTGGCCTGCCTCATCAAGAAATATGTGGGAGAAATGGCCTCTCCTAATGCCTTCAGCATAGAGACAAGCAGTACTCATATATGTGGAGACTATGATCTTATAACGAGACAAGGCAATGAGAGGAGGGCACTGAAAAACCATGTCATCAAAGTAACAATATTGAATTATGTCCTGCTTCACTTCTTCAAAGGGGCGGCTACTAGCATTGAGCCTAAATATTTGATTTTCTTTAACATGTGGTATGAGTTTGTCTAATACATGATCAGCCGCACTATTGGAAGAGGCACAAACGAGTATGCGAGAATTATTTCGTATTGTGTATAGTTGTGATATGGCCTCTACTATTGTCACAGTTTTACCAGTACCAGGTGGGCCATGGATAACGTAAGGAGGGGAGCCTCGGCATCTGAGTATCATTTCCACAGCGGAGATTTGTTCCTCATTCAGGCCCTGGTTCAGGGGTGTTATTGGGGGTGCCCTTGTGAGCCTCCTTTGAGAAGGTGATGAGGGGAAAAGAAGCTCAAGGCCTAGCTCTTGGGCTGCCATGACAGCCTGATACAACCGCCTCATGTTTACCCTGTTATATGAGAAACTGACATCATATTTGTAAGTGTCACGATGATACTGATGAAATTCCTTCGCAAACTTCAGAAACACTTGATCAGCTTCAACTCTGTGGATGTACCCCTGCTCATGTCAAACAATGCATCAACCAAAGGAAACAAAGTCAATTATCAGAAACACCAGAGGATGAAGGCACGCACACATGGGTGTGTGTGTGTGTGTGTGTGTATATGTGTGTGTGTGTGATAGAGAGAGAGAGAGAGTGAGAGAGAGAGAGATATGTGGATTTCTGAAGTTATTCTCAAAGTGTTTGCTTTAACAGGGAGGACTGGCATAAATGAATTTTGTTGTGGGTGAATGCATGAATGAACCTCGTTTTAGGTTGACGATTGTTTATGACATTACAGATACTAATTATTTAAGATGGTTATTGTTCAAGAACATGGATATGCAACTGAAACAGCAGTATTTTGAGAAAAAAAAAGGTGTTAAAATAGTAACTTTTAACAATGAAGTATTGTACGAAACATCACAAATACTGATGGTGGTGAATATCTCACTAATTGGAAGGGGATAAAATTGGGGCTAAGTACATCATGCTACAGATATTGTGAGACCTCTTGGCTTTCTACGTGGCAATCATTCTGGCTACTTCTACCGAGGATCAAAGATCTTGTGATTTAAGAAAAAGTATTCAGAATGTGAGTGGTTAAACTGGAGATTAGAACCATTAAATATGATTGCAGCATGGACGCAGCAAATTGAATAGGATTTGCAAGTAATGGCTTGAGTTCCACCCATTGGAGCAAGATTGCCAACTTCATGAATATGCCAAGCATACATGGACCATGGTTATCTAGCCTCTCTAGCCCAATGTACAGAAGAGTGGAAAAAAAAGATAAAAGAGATGGCGAGTACTTTATAGTCACTATAATGCAGGAAAAGGATGCAATAACATTAGATAGATCTCCGTATTAAGACTATACTTTAAAAAAATATATACACAAAAAATTAGCAGAGAGTAGCAATTACTTATGCGGAGATATTCTGACCTGCTTAGATATGCAAACTGGAAGAAGATAAAACTAATGACAGTTCGGTGATCTTCGGAGATAAGAAAAACAACTTCATGAAGTAATAACCTGGTATGGTTGTCCATCATCTTGAAAATCATTTGAAAGTTTGGCACATATATAATCTCCACACACAAGTGAAGGCCTTTTCTCTGCCAATCCAGGGACCTCCAGAGCCAAGAAGGGGCCACGCCTCATCATCATCACATTGTACATGTCATGATTTCTCATTTCCTCCTGAAGAAAATCTTAATAATGTTTTCATCCCCAATTTAACTTTTTCTTTTTGCCTAAATTGAAAAGTGGGCACACCACACTTTACTCAGAAAGAGCTAATTTAACAAAATAAAAGTTGACCACAATGTTTTCTTTTTCTCCCCAAATTATCTGAACCGGAACAATGAAAGTAAGAGGATAAACAAATTCAGTCAAGGAAAGTTTTAATAGAAAGATAACAAAATTTGGAGAGAATATTTAGTGTAAATTTGGAGAAAAATGTTTTCTTCTCTCCCAGAACTTCCTAACTGGGACAGCGAAAACAGTAGGAATCGAGCTTGAGCTTGAATGGTTAGTTGTTGACAATCACAACACTACATCCCAAGTTCAAGTCTCACCACTGAACTACTTCGAAAAGAAAATGAAAACAATAAAAGTTGAGAACTACTTCCTTTTCCCACTGACCCATCTCACATAACAACTTCTCATTTTTACAAAAAACAAAAATGAGAACAAAGATTAAATAAAAAAAGAAAGTAAAATAATTTTGGGGACTAAATTCTTGTGTTGTCTTATTATTTTCTGAATTAGAGTATGAAAATAGCTAGCCACTGTAAGAATTGTTACCTCCATATGAAGCTCTTCCAAATTGAGCAAAGCAGTGAAGTAATACATATAATTCTCTGGGGTTAGCCCCTCCATTAGAACCTCTGGTACCTGCTTATTTTTTGCCATCTCCCTAACAAAAAGAGGGATTAGAAACTTTGGTAGCGGAAATCGATATCTAGGAGCTGTGCTTTGTGGCCTAGAACCTGCAACAAATTTGTCAGTGCCAAATGATTTCTTCCTGTTCTCTCTCAAATATGGCTTTCTTGAAGTTAAAAGCTGGGAAACGTTGTCCTCTGCCAATACAAATGCTATCCTCTCAACTCTATCATCCCCAACATCAAAATGTATGACACAATTATGCAAACCAATCTCCTTTGCTTTGCAAGAGAGCCAGATTTTAAAAACTTGGCCTGGGTCCAGAACCCGGTCCTCTAAAGCCATGGTTTCTAAGAAGTAACTGAGAGTTTCTTCATCTGCATCCGTCGACGGGGGCTCAGTAGTAGAGAGAGAAAATGAGCCTGCAGGGTTGCAAGAGTATATTTTCACACCCCATAAATCCAAGGGCTCAGCTGTCATGTTTTGAACTGTTATTATATCGACTGCAGTTTCACCGATGAGGACAGATGGGGGTTTTCCATGAACAAGAGCAAAAGGATTTGAAATGGTGACCGGCCCCTCATATCTCCAATCCACACCAACAATGGTTTCGTCATCCTCAAAGTCCAAAAACCCCACATCAGGCTGAGCTCCAATGACAGAGACACTATCACAGTCGTCATCCACACTGCCCATTATGAGTCGGAGTTCTTGTTTCTTTAATAAACAATATGAAATCCTTGACAGATCCCTGATATTCTTGTCTCCGATGCCGAATACCCAATTAAATAAACCTCCTTAACTGAGGAATAAATAAATCATTCCAATCTGCATTCCATAAACAGCTAGAGGACAATATGAAATACACCGAATACTAAAAAATGAGAGTCTACAATCACAGACCAAAAGATGATACAGAAAAACAGGACAGCTAAGAAAAGAATGGTCAGATTGATAATCTAAAAAGCATGACACTACAAGCTAAAACTATCAGGACTCATAATCTACAAATCATGACACAAGAAGCTAAAACTATCATTTGTACCGAACTGGAACATAAAACCCAACTGCTAAGATGTTTTAAGCCCTAGTTTTGCTTTATGCAACGCACTGAACACATATACTCCCTTCAGAAAACTGCTAAAATTCACACTATATTCGTAACCTGATTCAGTGTAAGCTGGCAATGATTGATGACATGAACGCTTACAATAAATAATATCACTCCAAAAACGATTTGCAGTTCATCAAGCAAACAAACAGAGGATTACTTTCTTCAAAATTACAGTTTTTAAAAGCCAAGATATTAGAAGTTTCTCCAAGTTTTAAGCTAAATAGATGAAAAAGTTTCTCTAATGCAGTAGCAATGCTTCATGGATTCAGTATAATCAGATAAGGATGTAGTAAGTTGTAGAATGCCACCTGTTCTAACAAAACATTGGCTAAACCGCATTCAAAATGACACCATTGCTTGATGCAATTTACCGATCATCTTAAACCACATATGAAACACAATCCATAGAGTTTATACAAAATCATTGCTATAACTAGAACAGAGGAAAAAAAAGCCTCCAACCCTTGGGTGTTAAAATTTATTATGAATACGGGAAATAGATCAAAAACCCCAAGAAAAAATACCAAGGGCTCGATATATGAAAGAGCTTGTTCTGTAACAACAATAACGATTAATGAATGAACAAAAACCCTCTCTCTCTCTCTCTCTCTCTCTCTCTCTCTCTCAGAAACCCAAAAACAGAGGAGGAAGAAGAAAAGAAACCTGGTTTCACTGTCACTCGTGCTTCAAAACTACATCATCAATAAAACACTGGGTAGAATCACAATGCAGGTGCTTCCAACAAATGCACTTTCTGAATCAACTGTTTTCAGTGACTCAAGCGTCCTTGAACAAAACGAAGAGAGTGGGGGAGAGAGTGGTGGAATTATCCGTAAACTAAAACGTCTAAAATTTAATGTGACAGTTCCACATGTTCAGAAGAGAGAGGGAGATGCAGGCTTTTAGGAGTTGAGAGAGAGAGAGAGAGAGAGAGGTGCAGGGTTTTTGAAGGTGGATTCTTAGTATTGGCCAATGACCGATCATTTTTTCAATTTTTTGGTATAAGTTTCCTCCTGTTTTGTACCTTATGCTTCCATGTGCTCAACGCGTGAACTCCGAACCTGGGGGTTTGTTGTGACGGACGTTTTAAGCATAGGTATATGTAATTTGTGAGAAATGTAACGAGTATCTATCAACAACCGAATCAAATTTAATCGGAAAGAAATGTATGATCGTGGCATTTTTGTGATAGTTAGAGATTTGGTTAGATCAAAATTCATATATTTAATTAATTTAATTATATTTTAAAAATATTAAAAAAATTATAAATAATAATTTAAAATAATATAACATGTTAAGAAAGAAATTGTTGATTTTGTTTGGATGGTCAAATCGAGTGCTTGGACTGGCCAAACATAGTTATTGACCAAATTTGATTTTTATTCTAGATTAGACCGATTAAAACACTAGTCAATGATTCTATTAGTTTGGTTTAATCTTGATAATTATGGTATCAACTATATTTTCTTTAATTTCAAAGAGTGTATTTGCTTAGTTTCAGGTTGTGACCGTGAGTTTTAAAATTTATCAAACTAACCTATAAGTAAAAATGATAAGTAATTTAATTTTTTAAAGTAATTATTTCAGGTGTCAAAACTCCGTGCAGAACTCTGTTAAGGGGTCAGAATTCCCCATTAGCATTAGTGTTTACATGCTTAATTTCGATTTTTTGTGACTTCTCAAATAATTTCCTAAAATGGGTCAGAATTCCTGACTAACATTAGAGATTACATGCTTAAATTTCAATTTCTTGCGACTCCTCAAAAACAATTCCTAGAAATACTGAGATTTGATATCAGGATCCGTTTCACGAGCACCATGTAGAAAGCTCCAACCAAAAGACAAGAATGCCTTACTCATCTAGTATCTATGAGATTATTTAAATATTTTTACTTGCTCACGTTCTAGACCCTAATTTTAATATTTTTTATATTTTTTAATAAAATGAGTAATGATCATGCGAGGCTCTCCCACATCCACGCGTGTAGGACCCCAAATGATCACCATTAAATTTGATATAAATCTCTATAAAATTCGTCTTATAAAGGTGGGATTTGACTTTTTTAGAAATCCATGCCAAATTTAATGGTGATCATTTGGAGTCTTATACACATAAATGTGGGAGGGTCTCATAAAATCATCACTCAAATAAAAATTGAAATGAAATACCATACATGGGTTCCTTAAATTATATTTTCTTCTCTCTCTAAGCTAATTTATTCAATTAATATACTTCAATAATAGCATGACTCTTTATTTGACTTGCGATGATTCCCCTGCCTTCTTTACTCCACAGGCCGCTGAATGGTATCATTTGCTTCCCCATTTCTCTATCAAAAACTATTTCTCCTCTCCCATCTCACAAAACCACTGTTGTCCAACTCTTCGAGGTGAAGGCAAGTCTTTTGTAACATATGCTCAATGGTCTTTTTATCTCGTCGAGGCACACCAGTCAATTGAAGTTCTCTTTTAACCCCACCCAAGAGACACGTCTCTTTCGCTCCTCTATCCTTGTCAGATTTTAGTACGACGGGCAACCCGAAAAACAAATATGAGATCTTGTCAGATTTTAGTACGACGGGCAACCCGAAAAACAAATATGAGATCGAGATCGAGATCGAGATCGAGATCGAGACCCGAGATTGGACCTGATCCAAAATATATATGGGCAATGGGGCAATGATTTCACGCAACCGTTGTATAGTAATACGATGTAATAACTTTAAAAAATCATTTTATGACCATTTGTTTGATCCAAAATTTGAAATATACATTTTTTTTCATTCTCAACAATCACAAAAAAAAAAAAAAAATTGAAACCACAACCTGGAAGTATTTTTTAGCCCAATTAACATAGGCCGTTTATTTTGGTGAGATGTTTAGATCTAGGCCTTGAAGGATGTTTTCATTTCCATTCTTTTTCATAGCTTTATTACCATTAGATAAACAATGTTTAAAAAGAAAAAAATGATTTTGACTTTACAAAGGCTAAGATATTGAAATTCACAAAATGAATGGTCTAAATTCATTTTTAGAGGGAACTCATTTTAACGATATCTAGGGTT
>NW_006497648.1:11350212-11369204 GCF_000471905.2 Amborella trichopoda | reverse complement strand
CGTTTATTACGTATAGTTTCGTTGTACCGTAACCTTTAAGTTACGTGTACGTCTTACGTACGTACCTACTACTATAGTGAGTAGGGTAGGTAGTATATATATATATATATATATATATATATAAGTAATGATCCTATGAGACTTCTCATACCTATGTGTGTAGGACCCAAAATGATCACCATTAAATTTGACACAGATCTTTAGAAATATCAAATCCTACACTCATGTGATAACTTTTTTAGAGATCTGTGCCAACTTTAATGGTGATCATTTGACGTCCTACACATATGGGTGGGGGAGGGTCCTATAAAATCATTATATATATAGGCTCAAATTTATTTTAGAGAAGGGGGAGAGGGGGGGGGGACATTTTTTAGCAGGGACAAATCCCGTCTCTTATCATTTTATAGACGTTATAATATTCATATTTCCATGTTAAAACAATAAAGTTATTAATTTGACTTTTTACATAAAAGTTAGGGATTATCCCTATTTGGACATTTGGTTTGTGTTCTTGGGCTGTGTAATAAAGATTCTAACTTTTCACTTGATTAATGTGTGGTATTTGTCATTTACAGGTGATCTTGATACATATCTAATTGATGATAGTCTGTTATTACTGTTATAACTTTTAAAGTTGAGCTTACCCAAGGTTTTAAAACTTGGTCGAGTTACTTTGGCCGTAGCACTTTGGCGAGATGATTCCTGGTTACAAATTAGGAATATATATTAAAAAATATATATGGTTTTTTACTAAATCAATATATAAATATGGTTAAACAATTTTAATTTTTTTAATGATGATTTGCAGGTTTTTCTTATCATATGCTATAGTTTTTGTATTTTTCTCTTTTTTTGGATTTTTTTTATTTCTTTCCACTTATAAATTAATTTTTTTCCATATTCAATCATTTATATGCTTTTTCCCATCCTTTTTAGACTTTGGGTGTTGTTATTTGTTTAATTTACTTTTTATGGATTTTTCTTTATTTTTAGACTTTTTTTTTTGCACATTTTTAAAAACAAAAAAAAATCCACCCTTTTTGAGCTTTTGTACATGACTCTGGTGTGCCTACCCGGAATACTCAGTATTAAGAGCGCTTAACATAAGAAAAAAAACAATAGTTCAATACTGAGAGTACTAAACATTTAAAACTTAAAAGAATCAATTTATCGGTTTTTTTTTTTTGTTGTACCAAACTTTATTAAAAACATGAATACATTTGGTAATATCAGTACCTAATAGTGTTTTTGCAAGAGTACCAAACTAAAAGGCATTTTGGAAAGAATAAAGTAAACGGAAAAAGGGACATTAATATAAATTTCAAAAGTTTCTTGGACATTTTTTTAAATATCCTAAAATATGAATATTTAGGTATATTTCCCAATAAATAAAGATATTAATATTTTACAGGGTATTTAAAAGTAAATATAGCATTTCACCATTTATTTGAGCATTTTTCCAATATATGGTAAAGTACAGCTCATGAGGTATGGCCAAGAGGGGTTTTTTTAGTTACCCAATACCTTTGAGACAAGATTCTCAATGGCTATCAAGCCAGGAAAGTTCCTTAAGCCTTGAGAGAACATTGAAGGGTAAAAGACTTAGGGGCCTTTTAGGGTGCTTTCAATTTGTGTTTGATTGAGACTTACACACAGACACATACACATACAAGCGCAACCAATGGAACTATGGTAGGCCGCAGTTGAGATTTTGGATTGCGCCAATCTTTTTACTTTTATTTTTCTAGCCAAATCTTTCCACCACATGTTCATAACATGTACAGCTAGTTGAGCCATAAGGGGTTGCAATTTAGATTTGGGTTTGGGCCAAAGTTTTTTTCTTTTTCTTTTTATATGTTTTGTTACTGAACGTGTTCAGTGGGTGTTTATACCCAAATCTGATATAAGAAGTCCAAGATCTCTCATCTATGATATGTGTTAGCTAAGATTTAGACCTTGGATTAGTGAAAACTAAGATTATAATGAACAACCAAATTATGATCCATTGTCTTTTATGTGATTAGTGAAAACTAAGATTATAATGAACAACCAAATTATGATCCATTGTCTTTTATGTGAATCACTGACTGCGCCAGTCTCTCACTTAAAACTTGATAATTTAAATATAAGAATCAAACAAGAACATAAAAAATGGAGAGAAGATGACAAAATCAAAGAAAATGATGAAAAACTTACTTAGTTGGGCCTACTGGTCAGGCACTTGGAGTTGGGGCCCAGATCAAATCGGCAAATTTTGACTAAATCCTCTCCAATTTTGAATATTACTTACTTGGACTTGAAATTGAATTGAATATAAATGTCTAGATTGATTGACTTGGTTGAGATTGAAATACTGGTAAGGATTGACAATCTAGGGTTTCCAATGGTTCTTGGATGGGTCAAGGTTTTGATGCTTAGCTTTGGGCTTTTGGTATGCCTGTGGTGCTGGGATTTTAGGGAGCAAAGATGGTTAGGGCAAAAGTTTTGGAAATTAGGATTATTTAAGAAAAGCACCAATTGGGTCCCAAATCAGGTTGAAAAGTGGGTAATTATATATGGCAAACACTAATTTATTACCTCTCCAAAATGGGCAGTGTGGGCCATCTTTCCGGTCATGCCACGTATTGGACCCCGCCTCACAGTCGCCATAATACGTGGCACACAACCCCCACCAAATTGATTGACATTTTCATTGATTTCAAAGTCAATAAACCCTAAGGGCACGTCAGTACGCGTGAAATACTTCCATTAAGAACTCCCCCTAGTGATTAGATATGAGAGTTTTTCACATCAATTGGAGGCAGTTCTTTCACTTGAAAATATCTTCATGTGTACTGAACATGCCTTGACTAATGGATTTTAAAGGGAAATTTCCAAAATTAAAGTTAAAGTATTTTCAATTCAGCCTCTCTAAAATATGAAACTTCATTTTTTCCTAAATATTTTGAGTTATGAAAATTGAGAACCTTTAATTTAAGGTAAAATACAAAATAAGAATATTTATCTTTGATGCAAGGAGATCATAATTACCAATAACTGTTAAATTTAAGATAAGATGTTTGTGAATATGTCATTAATCAAGTTCAAAGTTCAAAAGAAAAATTTTCAATCTATGCACCGCAACCTAAGCATTAAGATTTGACATCTAATAATTTTGAATGATTGTGACCTCATTGTATCAAAAAAAAGTAGTCTCACAGTATAGAATCCCTTAATTTAAATAAATAGTTCCTTGCTATATTTAGAGATGAGAAAATAAAGAATATTTAAAACAAATTGAATTTTGAAAGCTGAAATTTTAAATCCAAAGTTTACCAATTCGATTTGGAAAGGCTTCTAGAACGCGGCAAAGCCAAGTGGGGGCACATGTCTCTTCATCCCTTGGTGGAACCATGCCACACATGGTTGTACCAGAGCATGGGACTTCAGAATATAATCACCTTTAGATCATTTGGTTCATTGTGGTCTATAGCAGGGTTTTTAGGTGAATTAGACCTATTTTGAGCAATATTTTTAGGTTTGAAGGCAAATTGGAACACCAAATCAATTCAACAATGGGGTGTCTACAATACTAAATTTTTGACCAACCTATCACCACAGTGAGAAACTTGACTTTTCACATGAGTCTGGTAATTTCGATTTAGATCTCTAATTTGAATGGAAAATGTTCAGACTAAACCAGTTTTAAGATAGTATGGATCCCAACTCAATTCCCCCTAAAGTTCTTTATATATAGGATCATGTGGCCCATATGATAGTCATATTTGACTCCCAACCCCATAGACCCCTATACAAAGGATCATTCGGCGATTTAGATTGGAGCTTATTCTCTTTAGCTTAATCCCAACCCTATAGACCCTTATATATAGGATCATTCGGGCAGCTTTACATGGTTTAAAGTTACTGAAGGATAAATTTTTGGGGAATCCATTGTTTGGTTGAAGAGGGCTCTCAAAATGTCATAAATCAGTGTACCAATAAGAGCAAATCCCCTGGGCAACTTTTTCTAATATGGGCAAAAATTGTTGATTTATGAAGAGGTATGGAGGTATCGTTCAATGATGTCTATTGATATGCAAATGAAGTGGCAGACTTGCTAGCTAAAGAGGGGTATTTATTTAATCTCTTAAGAAATTGTAGGGGCTATGTATTATAATTTATGCTTTACTCCATTTTTGAATAAAGCTTCGTAATCTTATAAAAAAAAGGAATAGAAAGGGAATACACCCATCAGAGAGAGAAAAGGGACGTAGAGAAAAGAGGTAGAGTGAAGGTCAATGAACTTAGAAAACCAAAGGATAGGATTAGAGTGAAAAGACCTAGAGAAAGGTGTTAGAAATAAAAAATAAACATTTAGAAAAAAAGGAGCTTGAGAGAGAAAGGTAGATCAAGGAGTTAGATAGAAATGATACATTTAGAGAGAGAAATAAGTCAGAGAGAAAGCACACAAGAGATAGGAGAGAGTAAGGTAAAAATATGGTTAGAGAGAGAGGATTTTGAGATAGAAAGAGAGAGAGAGAGAGAGAGAGAAGCTAGAGTAAGAGTAAGAAAAATGGCATAGAACGAACTTCCTTAAGTATTAGGATAAGCAAATTTGTTCAAGAATGATGGAAAAAGTCGATGTTTCTTTCTTGTAATGTAAGCAGCAAGGTAAAAGGCAAAAGCTTTAGGTGCCTTTTCACTGTTTCTGAATTCTTGTTTAGAATACTCTTCTTAAGGTCAATTATATATTGGTGTGGTATTCATAAGGTTGCAATCTTAAATAATCCAACTAAGGTGCATCTTCATATTTTATCATAATATATAATTTTGATGTAAAATATTTTTAGGATTATCTTAAAATCTATTTTTATATCTAATTATAAAATTTTAAATTTAAAAAATGGTTAAAATCAAGTAGAGCTATAAACATATGAAAATATTGAAAATGAATGGTGTAGATAATATGTTGTAAGATGCACTATTTTTGAGACTCAAAATCTTTTTATTTTTCGTAGTCATACATCTTGATGTCGAGATGATCAATCACATGGTTTTTCAACATTAAAACAGCATTTTCTGATAGATTTTTGAGGTGCATCCGTAGTTCTACATTTTAAGATTGGAACCTTATATAAACTTTTTCCATTATATAAAAGGAAAGTATAGAATGAGACTATTTACCTTTGGTACAAGGTGGTCAAATTAATATTGACAATTGAATGTGAAATTGGGTGGTTGTAATTATTCCATTGACCAAGCTCAAACTTCAAATGAAAATTTTTTGAACTTTGTAATACATCCAAACTATCAAATTTCATATTGGATGTTTGTAAATAATTGTAACCACCTTGTATCAAAGATAAATGGTTTCATTGCATATAATCCCTTGTATAAAAAAAAAAGTTTGTTTAATACCATTTATATAAAGGAAAATTCTATATAAGGGTGAAATTTATAAAGGAAAAGTTTTGTATGTGATCCCACCCGTATAATGTATACGAGACCCATGGCTGGGATCACTTATATTGTGTCATATGCTAAAGCACTCCTTGATTTTTTATTTTTTTAACAAAATATCATTGAGTGGAATTTGGGCTATTTTTTGGATTGTCTACAAATAGACCATTTATCTTTTGAACATAGAGGTTACAATCATTCTGGTCCCTTAAATAAAATGACCAAAAACCCTTTGAAATTTCAAGGGTATAATTTTATACTATAAAAAATGGGTGCGGTTTCTATAAGGTTGCAACCTTAAACAATCCAATTAAGGCGTACCTTAAAATTTAATCATAACATATAATTTTGTTGTAAAAAATTCTTAGTATTATTTTAAAATCTATTTTAATACCTAATTAGAAAATTTTAAATTCCAAAAATAGTTAAAATTCAGTAGATTTATAAATATATAAAAATCTCGAAAATGGATGGTCTAGATAATACGTTCCAAGATGCACTATTTCTGATATTAAAAAACTTTGTTTTTTCATATTCATAGATTTCGATGTCGAGATGATTGATTAAAGGGCTTTTTCAACATTAAAACAATATTTCCGATCGATTTTTGAGGGGCATCTCTAATTCTACATTTTAAGGTTACAACCTTATATAAACTTTTCCCATAAAAATATTTCCATTATTTTTAGCATATTAGATGCATGCATGGCCCAAATTTCATTTCAAAATAATTTATAGCATAAAAATTAAAAATAAAATACATTTGAGCCGCTGTGACCTTATTCATTGAAATAAGGCGTACCTCAAAATTTTGCATGGAGATATAGTTTTGATGTCAAAAGCCTTCGGGCTGGCAAGAAAATCTACATTTGTCTTTAGTTATGAAATTTAAAATTTTAAAAATCGCAGATCGAACAAATCTATAAACACTTCAAAATCTTAAAAATAAATGCAAATAACTTGTTATAAGATGTTATAACATCGAGTAGTCCAAATAACTTGTTATAAGATGTAATATTTTTAGAACTCAATTTTTTTTTTATATTCATACAATTCGAGGTTGAGATAATCAATTGGAGAGTTCTCGAGGTTGAGATAATCAATTGGAGAGTTTTCTAACCGCATAACACTCTCTAGAGATTTTCAAAGGTACACCTTACTGCAATGGTGAGCCGGGGACACTTTATATAAACATTTTTCCTCTATAGAATAACTTTTTTACTTTATATAATAACTTTTTATAATGGGCATTTTGCTCAAATTTTAATCATTCATTTAAACATGTAGTGTTCACCAGTTGTACATCGTACAACCTCATCCCGAGTAAAACTACTAGATCAAACCAACAATCGAACTAATTGTAAATTGACCGGTCACTTTAGCGGTCCCAAATTCTTCATTATCATCAGTCTTTTTCCCAAACTGCAAAACCTAAATATGCCGAGTAACATTCAAACCGGTGGTTGCCCAGTCCGATCAGCCGGTTCTGAAGGTCATATTAAAGAAAAGGTCCCCCCACTAGAGCTAAAAAACAAGGGACTGCCTTCCCATAATCTTTTACTCGTCATTATAGTGGTTTCTCCTATAACAAAATTATCTTAAATTGAAAACTTTTAATCTAATTTGGATGTATTTTGAAGTTCTTTACCTTCATTGTCCAAAAATGCAGGGACTTTTTCTCGCCCAAAAGACTTCCAATCCCATACTAAAAACCTGATGATATAATCCGGGAATAGCACGACGCAATATACACACTGGCATATGATATGCTTAAGCCACTCTCTCTCTCTCTCTCTCTCTCTCAGCTGGTCAGAGACACCACCTACCCCACCCAACCGCTTTTCAAGCAATTTTACTGTCACCAATTCGCGATTTCAAGAGTATAAGAACAGTTTGCCCTTATATATTTCTTATGCAAATATCACCCACAGTTTAGAAAGAAAAATAATCCTCCACATCATCAAGGCTTAAAACATTCTAAGCAATCAAACTGAAATTTTATAAATCCCATTCTATCCAAAACAAGAGCACAATTCAAACATACATCCTCTTGTTTTTAAGAGTGCGAAATGAACCTAGATATCATGTTAGTCTTTAAGAAGAGGGAAGCGGGGCACCTGCATCTTTCACGGTTTCCCGCCATGCATACTCTCTCGCTCCATCTTTGTCCACGATTTTAATGACAAAATTGGGGGGAGCCACTACAAGTCTGGACCGAATCTCCACTATGCATTTGTCGACTAGGTCCACAGCCTTTTCCAAGGACATGCCCCTGTGATAGTGACGATCCATCATTGCCAGAGAAAAGTAAGATCCGTATCCAAATGCCCCCTTATCAACTTTGTGGAGGGTAGCTATGTAGTCAATGAAGTAGAGAGATGGACCCGTCTCTTTGTCATAGCCAGCTAGGAGGATGTTCACAAAGTAAGGGTTCTGCATGGGAAAAAGATTATTATGAATCATAGATATAAACTGATTATAGAGAGTAGAACTGCCGTGCCCAACCTATAAAAAAAGAAAAAACAAAAGGAATCGAGATACAAAAATTTCTCTCTATTGTATTGTTAATTTAGTAAACTTCTGAAGCACTGATACAAATATCAACACCCTGAGATCAAAGACAAATGCAACCATAACAGCAATATTACTTATCGAACGAAGGAAAAACAAAAAGCAATATGATAGAGAAAGACCAGACAAGGAGCAATACATGCAACCAACAGGACTCTAGAATTCTTATTCCTCAAATTCAAATGCTTACACTTCACAAATAATGGAACGGAATACTCGTGAAACTTCATGGATATTGCAAAAAGCAAAATCCCAAATCCCTGACGTATCTAGATGTCATTTTGTTCGGTGTTCACATATTTAATGAGTCGGATTTATGCAGCTATAGTTATTTTTTTTCCTTTTTTTTCCTGGTAGTTGGCGTGTGTGCATGCATGCGCATCCCAGAGGTGAGAAATGGATTGGATTCAGTAGAGAAATGGCTTTCTAGTTACTGATAATATCCCTTACACTCACAATAAAGAAATGGTTTGGAGGGCATTTGATTATACCCCATACCCCCTTCTAGTCACAGATTATTTAATTCCAGCACCACCTTCCACCTAGGAATTCTTCCCCACCACTTCTTATACCTTTTAGAATAGGAGTCTCTCTACATACCTGATCAGCACATCGAGAATTAGAAACCCACTATCAGATATCCAATGGATTTCATAGGTGCAATAGTCAAAGCCCCATCAGGATTCCGTATATAACTGAGCCTCTCTGTCTCTCAAGCCATGAAACCCTCCCAAAGAGAATGAGGGGAAGAACTCAATTTGTTCATTGATAAGCGCTCCATTACAAAACCAAGGGACTTCACGTCTCATAAGGGAAGTAGAACTGAACGCAAGCACATGGAATCACATAAAAGACACACGGGAAAAAAACAAAGTTCAATCGAAGCTAAATACCACATACAAGTATGTGAATCATGTGAGTATAATTCAACACCCTGAGATCAAAGACTGAAGCACTGATACAAATATCAACACCCTGAGATCAAAGACAAATGCAACCATAACAGCAATATTACTTATCGAACGAAGGAAAAACAAAAAGCAATATGATAGAGAAAGACCAGACAAGGAGCAATACATGCAACCAACAGGACTCTAGAATTCTTATTCCTCAAATTCAAATGCTTACACTTCACAAATAATGGAACGGAATACTCGTGAAACTTCATGGATATTGCAAAAAGCAAAATCCCAAATCCCTGACGTATCTAGATGTCATTTTGTTCGGTGTTCACATATTTAATGAGTCAGATTTATGCAGCTATAGTTATTTTTTTTCCTTTTTTTTCCTGGTAGTTGGCGTGTGTGCATGCATGCGCATCCCAGAGGTGAGAAATGGATTGGATTCAGTAGAGAAATGGCTTTCTAGTTACTGATAATATCCCTTACACTCACAATAAAGAAATGGTTTGGAGGGCATTTGATTATACCCCATACCCCCTTCTAGTCACAGATTATTTAATTCCAGCACCACCTTCCACCTAGGAATTCTTCCCCACCACTTCTTATACCTTTTAGAATAGGAGTCTCTCTACATACCTGATCAGCACATCGAGAATTAGAAACCCACTATCAGATATCCAATGGATTTCATAGGTGCAATAGTCAAAGCCCCATCAGGATTCCGAATATAACTGAGCCTCTCTGTCTCTCAAGCCATGAAACCCTCCCAAAGAGAATGAGGGGAAGAACTCAATTTGTTCATTGATAAGCGCTCCATTACAAAACCAAGGGACTTCACGTCTCATAAGGGAAGTAGAACTGAACGCAAGCACATGGAATCACATAAAAGACACACGGGAAAAAAACAAAGTTCAATCGAAGCTAAATACCACATACAAGTATGTGAATCATGTGAGTATAATTCATCCATTAAAGCCAAGCATCCTAATCAATAAATGACATGTAGAGGACATGATCGCATGAACAGGATGGCTTGAGTTCAATTTAAGGAGACGGTATCCTGCAGCTAGATAACCTGCAGCATCCTAATCAATAAATGACTTGTAGCGGAAATGAGCCCATGAACAGGATGGCTTGAATTCTAGTTAAAGGAGACGTTATCCTGCAGCAAGATGACCTGCAGCCAAGTATGCAAGAACCTAGATGCACAAAAGAGGTGGGGCATACAACACGCTATGCAACTAAAAGCATTCAATAAAGGTGAAAGAGGGAACAGCCTTAAAAATCACATATTCATGCTTCATCAATCATACATTCACGTCTCCTTGAAGAGAAGTAATATGAAGCAATGAAATCAATTTTTAAACGCTATCCCACTGAACTAGGAGACCTCAGCACCCAATCACCAGACAATCTTCCAATCCATTACTCAAGCACATCCATTTGAGACAATCAATCCTATCCTTCTTCATCAACTCGAACTTCTAGCTTTTGGTGACTTGTTCTGCAATGTTTCCACCTCCATTTACACATCCAATCACCTTTCCCTATCACTAACAGAACTCAATAGAGCTCATTCTCCCATTCTCCAACCTACCATAAATTAAAATATTCTATCTTAAATTCACTAAACTTTACATGAACATATACCTGGAGAGTGGCTCACATAAAAATAAGCTTCAATTAACCTATCTTGATCCCCCCTTATGGGGGGAAGCTCAAGTCAATTTGCTCATTGCTGATGTTCAAATTATTTGAAGACCTTCTAATAAACAGCCCTTGAGAATTTCATTTCCTTGTGTTCATCCACTAGAGTAGAAAATAAGCTTTCAATTTTTATTTTTATTTTTTTTTGAACTGTAAGCATCTAAAATATTTTATATCACAGAAGGACGATAACAGAAAGACAAAACAAGTCAACTCCCTATTTTCAAGGGAATTACCGAAGAGCTCCAATATGAAAGTAATGGTGCCATGAGGGAACATGGCCAAACATGAGCAAATGCACTAACACACTAGAATTTCCGGACACTCGTCAAATTTACCCTTGATGAGCACCTTGTCATGAGGTTTTTATATAGTATCAAGGATTCATCACTCGCAATTAAATTGTGCACAATTCCTTCGACCCTGCAAATATGCATCTAGGATATATATAATCCTTTATGGGCAGATTTTCATCATGAGGAATTGTCCAGGCTCACGTGGATTTTCTCTTCATTCTGCCATTCAAATTCCTTGGCAATTTCCAGTCGCATCAAGCCAGTAGATTGGAAACATTTCCAAATTTTCACCCACTGTCAAAGGTGTTGCAATCATGCCATCCATGATTATAACCATTGGGTATATATCAAGGGAGCTTCCTCGGTTGACCGAGATGGCCCACCAAATTGCGACTGCACTAAAAGTTGCCCACATTTAGGCAACAAGGTGGCTGCAAACAGTGACAGGATAAAAAGTGAACATCCCAGCGACGTGAAGCTAGAGGTGATGAGGAGAATGTAATCTATTAATAATAGTATGAAAGGTAAATCACAAAGTGGGAAATAATTTTATGACATATTGATGCAGTTAACTTTCATGACTAGGTGGGAGATGTTAGTGTGTACAGACATGTAATGTGCAAGAGTCCCTAATAGGGCCTGACCTTTATAATATTTTCTAAGAATAAAAATGCTTTTTCTATTCCGAATCATTTAAGATCTAGAATACCAATTTTGATAGTAGTAGATACATGATAGGAGGCAGAATTTCTGAGACTCAAAAGTCAGGAAGAAAATCCATAATTGGTAACAACAAATTAGCTCCGGGTCAATTCCATAAAAGGGTACAAAGTGCTAATGGAAGTAAATATGTTTGCATATCAGACTCCAAGAACCTGTATGAAAAAACAAGCCATTTTTATGATCATCGATCTTGCTACACTCCATTCCGAAGACTGCTATCTTTTTTGCTTATTAATTGTATTCGTGTTTTTTATGGTTTTGTCTCCCACCATTGAACATTAGAGAAGAGACATTTTTCCCATTCACTCCTAATAGCACACTCAGTTCTCTCTCTACATGTTTTTTCTTAAGCAACGTAATCAGTTATCCTCCCTCTCTCCTCAGCTATAACTAACTTCCATCACACAAAAATTCATCCAGTCTGTGACCCTTCAAAATTATCACCATTCATTTTCTGCACTGACTGGTCTTCTCAACTGCTGCCTAGGAGACAGATTTTTTTGGATTAGGCCTAGGAGACAGATGCTCCATTAGGGTGATTATTGCAATATATCCTAAAACGCAAGTCTACCAATGCTTTGAGAGAGAATGAAAGGATATAATTTAGGCCATTCCCTAGAAGCATGCCATTGACCATGAAGCAAAGAGTAATCAGGCAAATGAGTCCCATTAGGTCAAGACAAGTGCATATGGTTTATCACATACCTTAAACTTCACAAATTTATGAATTGCAGTCAATTACCCAAAAAGAAAAAAATATGCATATTGGCTATATGCTTTTTCACGGTGATGTCTTTCTAAGGGATGATTGAAATGGAGACCCCATAGTTTGGATGACTAGTTTTTCTAAAGGACTCGAGATGGATCACAAATAGCAGAGTGGTCTTATGGTTCGCAAAATTTCATATTATGCTGAGGGAGGAAACCAAACAATAAGACATTTACAGTCAAATTGGCAAGGAATGGTCCTTTATACATGATCAGATTTGAGCTTTTTCTGATCATGTCTAGGTCTACATGTGCTCCAATGGCAGACATCTGGAGCAAGCTCCCTCACAAGGAGAGAGTTCTATGAGGATTGATCACTACAACCACATATTGGGGAATTTGGAAGGAATAACAAAAATACTTTTAAGGAATACTTTAAGCACGAAAGAGCAAATCATGAACAAAGTCACCACTTGGACAATAACCAAGGAAGTGCTTTGGGGCACTAGATTAATGCCAACTGTTGTGTTTTGCTGGTTGGTTGCTAATATAACTATAGCTGCTCAGATAACAAAGTTGCATAGGATTTATTCATCCCGAGGATAACTCGATTTTCACACTAGAATGATAGGCAACCCTAGGCCTAGCAGTAATGAGTAGGAAATATTCTTAACAAAAGCAATAATGTGGCAGTTAAGGCCTTCTCAAGGCTTTTGGGAGTTTGAAACGCCTCGGAAGCAGAGGATAAGTCATCCTAACCGGCAATAATATCACTGAGCAATCAATGCCCCCCTTGTGGAAGCGTTAAACACTATTAAGTTATTAGATGGGTCCACAATAAGTCCATTATCATGTGCACTTCAAGGAGATTTTCACAGGGTGTTGTTCCCTACTTTGCATCGGATGAAGACAAATGCAACATATATTTTCACCTCTGAATTGTGCTGTGGTCTGCATGTTTTCAAATTTCATGATTTTTGGACGATGACTCATGTCTTCGGAACCTCTTCCATTTAAAAGCCATACCAGGTAACATCCACAAAATTCAAATAAGAACCTTCATTCTACTTCTCAAATACTAAAAATGATAAGCTCTTAATCATGCAGCGGTGCAAGGTTCTCAACAAAAATAATCCAAAAAATACATTTTATTTCAAACATTTATCCATAATTACAGATGGTATAATAAAACTCCTCATACATGAAATATTAGTAGAAATTCAATGTGCCTTTTCTAATCTGCGACAAATAACTATCAATAGCTAGTGCAATGGTGATGAGTAATAAAACAGATCCAAACCACATAACAAACAGATACAAATGTAGACAAGAACCCTAGTTTGTACCTTCCTCAAGGCAGTGGCGAGCTCACCACGAGTGAAGTTAGCAGTGGCTGCAGTAGTCAGGGGGATCCCATTGCGAAATTGATAAAGATGAACATTCTTCTGAATGTATTCAGTGAATTGGACTCTGCAATCAATAAGCAAAACAAGAATTCAAGGAGATTTTGAAAGCATAGAGAATACAATCTTTGAAAGGAAGCATCCTACCAAAACAAAATCAAGCATTAAAAGGAGATCATATGAGAAGAAGTTATCAAGCATTGATTGAAAGAATATCATATGAGAAAAAGTTCCCGAAGAGAATCTTTGGATCAAACATTAGGGTTTCACTTATAGAGGGGCATCAGGGGATTGTAATAAATACAAACTAGGGTTTGAAGGAAAATCATCAGGGGATTGTAAGAAAAACAAACTAGGGTTCGAAGGAATAAATTGTAACAAATACAAACTAGGGTTTGAAGGAAAAATCTTTGATTAACAGAGAGCACATGAAATAGCTGGGAAAAAAGTAGGGTTCGACAACCATGAGCCAGATTAATTTGACAAAAAAATAACCAGAAAAAACATAATCACATACGCAACACACCAACACCAGTGTTAAGCGAGAGGCTTCAAAAAAATTTTCACCAGAGTTAGAGAGAGGCTTTTCAAAAAAAAAAAAAAATCAGAGAGAAGATAACGAACAATTAGTAGAGAGAATGGCGTTTTACCTATCTCCACTCTCTCCACTCGCCCCCATAAGCTTATGGGCGTCAAGGATCATAATCTTGTCCTCATTTTGCTTATGAACTAAAATACTATGAACTGCTGATGTATCAGCAGCTATCAAAGCAAACCCATCGCCTACGAGTCCAAAAACGCATTCCATTGTTGTCTCTCCCTCACCACGTTGCCTTGGATAAGAAGCGGGAACACACACGAAGCAGAAGAAGAAGCTAGGTTGCCTTGAAGAAGAAGCTAGGTTGCCTTGGAGAAGAAGAAGGAGAACAAGCCCGCGGGACCACTTCGACGAAAATTAGTTTTGGCCATGGTTTTAGATCTATTATTTATGGGTGCGGTTTGTTCAGCGCCTAGGCTCTAAAGAATCAAATTAGAGCCTACCTTCAAAATAGAGTCAAAAAATGTGTTTCACTCCCAGAAATATTTGTGGTAGCCTTAAAACATATCTTTATATTTATTTATAAAGTTTAAATTTTTAAAAATAGTGTAGATCGATGTATCTATGAAATTTTTACAACTTTGAAAATTGACAATCAAAAAATGCATTACAAAATGTACTATTTCAAAAACTTGAAATTCAATTTTTTCTTATGTCCATGCATCTTGATGTCGAGATGATCAATTTGAAGATATTTAAGCATCAAAACGACACATTCTAATTAAAATTTTGAGGTACGCTCAAATTTAATTGTTTAGAGCCTCGGCTCTACATAAATTTTTCCCATTATTTATTCCTAAAAATATTTTTTGTTTTGTTGAGTTATATGAACTCCTATAACAATACGATATGCATTTTCCGATGAACTCTGGTGGCTTCCCGTAAGGTTCTTTTTTTGGGTGAACCGTGGGTGCTATGGACTTACTCCCTATAGTTTTTGTCTATTGATCATTATATGTACTTATTTTCTTATGGTGCAGGGATTCATTCTAAAATTCTAGTGCATAACAATACTCATTTGTATATTTAAAGGTATGTTGTTGATTTATTTATTTTATTTTATGTATTAAATTATTGGATTTTGTTATCATTTTAAAAAGTGTGACCCATTTTTATCTTTTTTTTAGTAACAAATTTGTAAATAATTTTTTATAAAATTTAAAAATATTTTTTAGGTTTAATTATTTTAAAGGGAAATTATTGCTAACATACCTTTACTTTAGTAAAATTGAAAAAAAGAATCCTAACTTTTCAAAACCTCGGCTACACATTTTTTCCCAAATTTCGGTTTTTTTATTTATCAAAATGACATTCACGATAGTATTTTTAACGTAATACATTTTAAGCTTTACGGTAATCAATACACTATAAAAATTTCAAAGAGTATTATAGTAATTTAAATAAGGTAATAGTTTGAATTGTTATTACGATATTCTTATTACCGTAATACTTTCCCAATCAATTCCAAACCCGTATTGGTTGAAAAGTTTAAAACCTAAGCTAATATTAGAATTACCCTTCTCCTCGGTTCTTCACGGGAGTCTTCTTGGAAGCTGTAATTTTCAAAAAATCCATATTCTCATGGGTGCACGATGTGGATCTACTCCCTCGCATAAAAATACCTATTTAATAATGTTTTTGTTCTAAAATTTTGAAAACCATATAAAATTTACTAAATTATTTTTTAAAAAATTTAATTGTAAGTTACGTGACACTTAAATCTAGTTATTTGAAAATTTGATAGTTTCTATTCAATATTAAAGTGTTAGGTTTTTCTAATATACAAAATAATTTACTTGGAAATTTTCTTTTGCTTAAATTATTCTATAAGTAGTAGAGATTATATCGTAAAAATTTGATATTTGAAAAATCCAGCTAACATGGATTTTTGTCAAGGGAGTAAATAGATAGTAGACTCCCGAGAGAGTATAAAATCCTTTGTGTTATTTTAATGAGACGTGAGCAATATTACAGTAATTAAATTACCGTAATACTACTTTAAGGTATTACGGTATTTTAATTACCGTAATACTCCTTCAACTTATTACGGTATTTAAATTACCATAATGTTATCACGGTAATTAAATTACCGTAATAGTAATACTACTTTAAGGTATTACGGTATTTTATTTTCTGTAATATTCCTTCAACTTATTACAGTATTTAGATTACCGTAATATTATTTATGATACAAATACAACTGTAAAGGTTATTTTGGTCAAAAAAAGACCAAAAATTGTGAGAAAAGGTATAAATGAGGTTTTGGTGTAGGTGATGTTTTGAAATTTTGGGATTTTTTTTTCAATTATAGTAAAATATAGATATATTAACGATAATTTCCCTATTTTAAAATAGATTGGAAGATGGGCCTCCAATCCAATGGAGCCGTATTCCATACCAATGATAGAATCCCAAGCAACTCACAGCTATAACTATATACGAAATGCAGGTTTCCATATAGCCCTAGTTCTCTTTGGCTAACCATATACGTTGAAAACAATTCTTATTGCAACTTGACAATAGGATCGATAGTTTTCAGTAGCTATTTTTTTGGGGTGATTAAGTGGATGCCCCTACCCATTTTCTCAAGTATATTATGAATTAGTGAGACAGTGTTAGTGACGGGAATATAAACTACAACAGGTAATTAGGGTGTGGGGTGTTACCACCACGACTTTAGCCCCTTTCCAAATTGGTAGGTCAGTGGGGATTTGGGTCCCACTTTTTTGTGAGAATGGAGTAAGAGACTTGACAATGGGCTCAAAATACTACTTCCAATAGCCATTATTGAAGTCACTTGACCTACTAACCCAATTTAAAGATAATTTCAAAATGGCAAACGTATTCAACACAGGGCACTAACCCACTCATCTCAAGCAAGCTATTAAAATTTGGGAAATTCGTATAAAGAACCAAATTTTTTTTTTTTATTTAGAATCAAGAAATAGAAATAGTTCATGTATTTGACCAGCATGCGGTGAGAATCATAATTTTCAAGTAGTTTTATTCCAATTTTATCGTCCAAAATATAATAATACAAATGTTTGAGTGGTTTGAAAGTCCAATTATGACAAATAAAAAATACTTAGGCAGTTTCAAAATAAATATTTTTCTATACGGTTTGTACAAGGTTACAACTTTATTAGTAGAAATAAAGTTGTGATACTCTACATTGTCCTTTTTACTCTGACCATATAAAGTTGTTACATATTTTGAGATAATGTAGCATATTTTAAGATGATATCTAAATCACTATAGTAACACGGGCAGTGCATATTACTACAATCATATTTAACAAAATAAAATTTATATATATATATTTTGTTTCAAACTTTTATTTGTGTAATATACACTACCAAGTGGCTTTTTCTTTTTTCTGTTTTTGGGACAGCTCAAAATCCAACTTCTTTTATAACCCTCACCTTTGTTCAGTTCAATATTTATTTTCCTGTTTGGAAAGCATGAAAATTAATGTTCCCAAAATTTAACACAGAATAACACTATTCGCCGAAAAAAGCAGAATAATGTCTCTCTAAACCCTCGTAGAGCGTCTCCCAAACGCCCGTTTCCTCCGCTCTCACACTCAAGTTTTTCAAACCCACTCTCGCACTCTCCTATCACGCTCAAAGTTTTTCAAACCCTCTGTCTCTAACCCTCGTATTGCTCTCTCCCAAACCCGTCTGCTCCTCTCTCACACTCAAAGTTTTTATCATTTTGCCGTGGAAACCTCTGAAATACTTTTTTTTTCTAGGGTTTCTGGTGAAATGGCGAGCTTCCTGCTGGGTTGATAAATAGAGCAATGGTAACTGTGATTTGTAGAGACTGTTGAGTATTTGCAGATACAGAGTATTTGCAGAGACAGAAGGCTTTCTAATTTTCCGAGAAGTTTTCGCTCTCTAATTAAGGTATTTTTTTTTGCAATTTTATTTTCTATCCTATTATTTTTGTATATTTTTGTGAACAATGTTGAATGTCTCAGTGACTGATGCTGAACGTTTGAGAAATGAATTTTATATGTTTTTCATTTTGGGGAGAGAGAGAGTTCCAGTTGGAGAAAGAGAATGAGAGCTTACGGTGGAGAAAGAGTGGGTGAAAGACAACATTAACTACAAAAGTCCCCTCCTTTTCCTTCTTCCGCCTCCTCCTTCTCTTGTTCGTTCTTCTTCTGTTGTAAGAAGGCAGCCTCTGTCAAGGATCAACATAAGTTCCACAAAAAAAAGCCTATAATGGCGAGTGTTTGATTCTACTACATAATTTTGGGTCCCCTTTTTGTAGAGAGATGGATTCATTTGGTTTTTGGTAGTCTTGATTGCTTGGTTTCAATTCCAAGAATTCTTTGGTTCTTTGTTTAATTTGGTTGGTTTGTTGTAAATAAATTTCTGGCTGGGTTGTTGATTGTTTCGTAGCAGTAGGTGCTTTTCAATTTTGGTTTTCTTTGTTTTCTTCTTCTTATAAGTTCTGTCAAGTATGAGTCATTGATTATATTCTGGTAACATTTTCAAGTATCCCTGCATCGATTTACAGATGCTTGTTTTTTCATCCATGCGTTTTCTCTCCTCTCTCTGTCTCTCCCCTGTGTGTGTGTGTGTGTGTGTGTGTGTGAGAGAGAGAGAGAGAGAGAGAGAGAGAGAGAGAGAGAGAG
>NW_006497648.1:11248020-11350192 GCF_000471905.2 Amborella trichopoda | reverse complement strand
GAGAGAGAGAGAGAGAGAGGATCCCTGACCTGATGCTTTCAAATAGGCCAATTCAGAGAGAACTAACTATCCATTGTTTATTGTAAATTTATTTTTATTCTTCAGAGAATTGGACATTTCACTGGCAAGTGGGGTATTCTAGGTTCGTTCCCGTACATTTCTGATGAATGTTCTGGATCATATGCTTCATATAAACCTGAGATTGATCCTTTGTTCCTTTGTTATTTCATTCATCCTCTTTCTTTGAATGTTTTATGTTGTTGCTTTTCATTTTTTTTAAAAGACTGCATCATTGGCATTCTGATGCATATTTGAATCTAAGCACATGATTCATGTGTTTGTTTGCTCTTATATGAGCCATTACTCATATAGCATTGGCATAGTGGTTAGCTTACTGAGTAGAAGTGCAGATCAGGCTAGTTAATCCTTGTAATGTTCTTAGTATCAGTACTACATTTTGAGAATAGTATCTTTTTGTTCCAGTGTGATCTCTTGTAAGTTAGTAACTAATTTCTGTTAAGTATTGTTTCAGTATCCACTAATCTCAGCATGTGTGTCTTTTTATTTATTTTTATAATTGGCCAAGATGACTTAGTAGATCCTCAAAATTATAGCATATGGATTTCTGGTCTTTAATACTTTTTAATATATGTTTCTTTCAAAAGGGATGTGAAATATGGCTCTTGATGTTCTTTTTGTTCCTTTTCTTCTTAACTTATTTCACCTTTTGGTGGGGATTGTTTATCATTTTTTCTTTGAATCTTGAAATTAAGGTTCACTTTTATTATGTTTCTCTTTCTCATAGAAATTACTCCGTATTGTCTTAATGAACGACATGGAATGGAACTTTAGAATAAATTCAATTTAATGTAGTTTAGTCCATAAGCTTGAATTTTTGTAGTTTACATTAGAGTTGGGTTTGTTTTTTGATCCTGCTTTCCGTTTATGAAGTCCATGGATTTCCATACATGCTCACTTGACTTTTTTTTTTCCCTTTTTTTTTTCGTTTTGAGTTTTTCGTCTTGGATTGGGGTATATTTATCATGTTGTGTTTAGATATCTAGCATCTGTTGTGGTTAATATATTGAGTTTCTACACATCTAGCTTGTACTGATTTCTTATGCATATATCTTTATTAACAGTTGAATCACATAATTTTTGTTTATTGAATGTTTGAATGCTGCATCATATAATATTTTGCAATATTTTCAAACTTGGAAGCTGAAGAAGGGGGGTTGTCAAAATGGGTAGATGAGTTATTGTCATAATCGGACATGGTTGGCAATTGCATTTATTTGAATAGTAGATTGACTGTTATGCGTTGATGCCTGTTTTCTTTTGACAACGATAATTTTTTTGACAACGTGTGTTGATGCCTGGTAATAGTGTGTATGGAGTAGTTAATACACTATTTTTTTTATATGAAGGTGGCAATATATATATATATATATATGGGGCGCCTAGGCCTAGGCGTGCGGCCTGAGGTCTCTTTGGTACCTAGGCGCTGGGTGGACCCTTTTTTGAAACCTGGTTAACAATGTATGTTGTCCATATATGGACTGTTAACAGTTCATAGACACTGTTATCACATTGTTAGCAATGCTAACAGTGTTGATGGATGTATATGGACTGTTAACACTGTCAACAGTGTATATGAGCAGTCCATGACACTATTAGCTGTGTATATTGGTAATCCATAACACTGTTAACAGGGATAAAGACGGCTAGCAGCCATATATCTTAACAATTTCTATCATAATTAGGCCATTTTGGCGGTTGCATTTATTTGAGTGATTGATTGATTGTTATGCATCATTTGCCTTCTTATATATCCACTATAGTTTTATTGTATTATTTGAAATTTGTTTTGAGAGAATTGTTACATTATTTGAATGATGGGTTGATTTTTATGCATCAATGCCTTTTTATAGTCCATATGCACTGTTAACAGTGTACATGGACTGTGAACAATCCATAAATGTCACTCTCAAGTGTATTGGACTCTATATACTGTTAGGTTCATGTATGGACTGCTTGTAGTCCATACGCACTGTAAACAATGCTATGGACTGATACACTATTACAGTCCATATACATCCATAAACAATGTTAACATTGTTAACAATGTGTTAATAGTGTTAACAAATAACGTGTTATTAGCAGCGGTTTAAAAACGGATCGGTGCCCCAGATCGGGTACCCCAAAAAACCCATCCGGATCGGTGAATCGGCAATTCGGATCGGAAATTGGTCGAATCGGTTGGATTAAGCTTTAAAAAAATCTAAAAAAGATATTAAAATTCATTATAAATATTGTTTTTTAATAATCCAATAAGAAATCGGGGTACTTTTTTTTCATCAATATGTGAATATTGAGTTTTTTTTCTCTGAATGAACTTTTTTTAACAAAAATACTTGTTGTATTTTTGACAAAAATAAGAAATGAGTTTTTTGACAAAAATATGAACTTATTTTAACAAAAATAAGAAATGAGTTTTTTTGACAAAAATACTTGTATTTTTTTTTATAACAACTTTTTATTTTTTTGACAATAACTTTTTATTTTTTATTTTTTGTTTTTTGACAAAAGCCTTTTGGTTTTTTGACAAGAAAAAGAATTGATAAGAACCTTTCATTTTTTTTTATGCAAAACTTTTTTATTTTGTAGATAAGAAAAAAAATTGACAAAAAGCGAAATTGATAAAAACCTTTTATTTTTGTTTTTTAGAAAAAGCCTTTAATTTTTCTTTATAAGAAAAAAATTTGACAAAAAATTTCATTTTTTTTATACGAAAATTTTTATTTTATTGATAAGAAAAAAATTGACAAAACCAAAATTGATAAAAACCTTTTAATTGTTATTTTTCCAAAAAACCTTTAATTTTTTTGATAAGAAAATAATTTGAAAAAAAAAAAAGGAAAAAAAACAGTTCCTCAACGAGAGGAATCGAACCCGCGTCCATCCACACAATGAGCGCATGCAATAACCAGTATGGCACTTGCAACTTCTTGTTAAGATAATCGTTAACAATATGTATAATATATGAACGTTTTAAGGTATTACTTTTTCACATAGTCCCACATCAAAGAGAGAGAAGCAAATATAGGTGAATAAATAGTTCTTTGTACTCACCATTCGTAGTGCGTGTGAAGCAATAAGATCACGCGATGCGTGTGGATCGTGAGCACACATGCGTGAAGGAACTCAGGGCCCGTGAAGCGTGCCCGGGGTGGACCCGTGGGCTCCCCCGTCTTTGATGAATTTTCCGGTCTCCCGACGAATTTTGCCTCAAAATTCCCTGAAATTTATAAAAATGCCCTTGATTTTAGAAAAATCGGCAGGTCCTGACGTCATGACGCAAAAAACCGGGTGATTTACTATGCAGAATCGCTGGTTCTGTCTAGAACCGGGCAAATCCCGGCTTTACCTAAGAACCGACACGGGATGACCGATTCCCGATTCGAATCGGTCGATTCCATGCCGACTCGGTGATTTTTAAAACACTGGTTAATAGTGTTTATGAGCTGTTAACAGTCAATATACAATGGGCTGTTAACAGTCCATATACAATGTTAGCCGCGTAACTGTTAACAATTTATATGTATGGGAGTGAGGTTTATGGACTGTTCACAATTCATATACATAGTTAACAGTGAATATGGACAACATACATTGTTAATAGTTACATGGACTATAAAAAGGAAATGATGCATAATAATCAATCCATTATTCAAATAAATGCAATAAGATTATCATGCATATATAAGAAGGCATTGATGCATACCAATCAAACCATCATTCAAATAAATGCAATGGCCAACCCGGCCTGATTAGGATAGAAACTATTAATAGTGGATATGGACTGTTAAATGTCCTTATACACCGTTGGCAGTAGTATAGACTGCGCATATATAGTGTTAACAGTCCATATACATCCATAAAACTATTGGTGTTAAGCCCCTTTGATATCTCTTCATCGCAAAGAATTCTCAATGTGCAAACATAGAGGCAAAGGACTAATCTTTGAATATAAAAAAGAATGGATTTGCGGGGTCCCAAATGAATTCGCCTATTTGACGAAAACCTTTGTTCTTTAGAGGATCTATCTCGTGTCTGGTATTGCGTGGTTCCACTCTACAAGAACTGCAAATCCTTATGTCTTTTTATGAGAGATGTTCTACTTGTCCCAAAATGACATAGACCGATAGGGAATTGTTAGCATTGTTGTCAGTGCGTTAACAATGTATATGGACTGTTATCTTGAGAGAGAGGGAGAGTTCTCTTGAGAGAGAGCGATACTTTTCATTGACTAGCCTTGAAAGAGAGAGGGATACTTCTCATTGAATAGCCTTGTTTGGTCTTTGGATATATCAATTCTATTCATAGTTTTGTTATGGTCTTAATGTATCAATACTATTCATAATTGTTTTCTGCCTAAAGCGATGTATCTAGAATAAAGCCGCAAGCCTTGCCTTTTTGCAATCTGAAGAGCAAAAGACTGAAATGGAGGTGTGCAGGGGTAGGTTAGACAAAATTAAGAGGAAAAAGCACACGTTGGAGGTTAGAAAAATAGTGGAAAGCCTCTTGGAAAATGGGAGCCTAGTCTTGGATGGAGAAGCTGGGTTAGAAACATAAAAGAGAAGCTGGGTTAGAAACATAAGAGATAGCTTTAAGCCCTTTGACAATGGGAGCCAGTTCACCAATTCTAGATGGGGAAGTCGTTAGGAGCCCTTGAAAAATGGGAGCCCGATTGCCAAGTCTGGATGGAGAAGCCGTCAGAAGCCCCTTGAAAAGTCGGAGCCCTATCTCCGAGTCTGAGATAAAAGGTAGCTTTAAGTCCCTTGAAAAATGGGAGCCAGATCCCCTAGTTTGGATGGAGAAGCCCTCAATCTTGGATGGGAAGATAAAAGGCTTTAAGCCCCTTGAAAAATGGGAGCCAGATCCCCGACTCTGGATGGAGAAGCAGAGGTTAGAAAGATAAAAGATAGCTTTAATTTTCTATCTGTGAAATAGTTTTAAGTTTTACCCATCAGCATGCAGCCCCTCATTCCAAATTTCCTCATCAGGAAGAGCAATTTCATTGTGCTGTGGCCATTGGAAGTTCAAATATATATTAATTAGTACTAGAGTATTAAAATGTCTAGTTATGCCGCTTACCTTGTCCTTGGCATCAAAGTAGTGAACTAGACAGAGAGCGTCCCCCCTCCTGAAAATTGCCAACAAAAATTAGCACAAAGATGAGTTTTTAAATATGTATATACTAAGTAGAGTTAATTATTGGAAATTACGAGTTAGCAAACAACACATGAATCATGTGTTTGAGGAGAAATGGAAAATGTGCAGGTATACTTATTTTATTTCTTGAGAATCTTACATTTTCAATATGAGGTTTAGATTCTTGAAATCTTAGGTGCTGCAATGATTCATATATGATGACCCAATGGAAAAAAAAACAATGGTATACTGACAATAAGAAAGAAAGAATAAGAACGAAAGAGGAACAATAGCACACGAAATAGTAGTTAGGGTAAAAATGGAAACTGATGCTAGTTTTATTGGGTTTTGGTCTGGAGCATTCATTAAATGGTAGTTTAGCTGTTTATATTTGATTTTACAATGAGAAAGAAGTTAGTTTTGAATCGGGCATATTGAGTTACCTGGGTGATTAATGAAGTATAAATTTTTCATTTTCCTGTTGAAGGTAAATATGGCACAGAAACTGTACAGCTTGTGTTTATAATTCCTTTTCATTTAATATTTTCTTTTTTGTAGATTTGTATTGGATGTGAACTTTAAATTTAAGTTTAATACAAAATAAGAACACTTGTATTGGAATTCTTGGAGGATCATGATAGTGCAATACTGTAATTACTTGGTGATGCCCATATAATTTATTTTGATAATTTTCATATATGGGATCCATACATGATTTTTTATGAGGGTTAACGCATTCATTAATTTAAATTATACTACCTCATTTTAGTTGATTGGTAACTTTATTTTATTATGTTTTACTTGGGTGGCTAAGCTAGGTTTTGAACCGTAGACCATTTCTTGCTAGTTACTATGGGTAGGGATCAAAGTATGAAACTTTTTCCCCTTATGTTTTACTTGGGTGACTTCATATCTGCTTTTCTCATCTTGTATTGGTCTTGAGTTTATTAATTCTGGCTAGTTGGTTTCTGATGTTGTCACCCTTGGGGAGGGGCATAATGGCTATTCGGTGCCTACAATTTTCTCCCCTTTGTTGTGGATTTTTGGTATCCTCCTGTTATCCTTGGAATTTTAGCCGAGCTTTGTATCTTTCATGGTAGCCTTTCGTGATCATATGAAAATCATTCTAAGTATTGAAAATGCAATTCTACTCCATTTCTAATGACTCTAGAGGCATTTATACTGAAATGAAGTACCATTTTATTTGGGGGCCACACAGATTGCACATGGCTAGTGAACCTTTGTAGGCTGTATCACGAAAGAGCTACTATCGGTCTGCTTCTTTTTTACCAGTGTCAAATACATTGTGATGCCTTTGTTTATTCTTTTCATTATTCCACATAAAAGAAAAGTATCCCTCTCATGCCTTAGTTTTCTTGACGCTGATTCTGTTTATGAGCATGATTGTAAGTTAGAACTCCTTATTGTGTTGTGATTCACATATCTTGTTCTAACTTTGAATAACACCAGCAGTTCATTTCTGCCAAATGTATCTTTCTAACATACAAAGCTCATTGGCCAGGCAGTTGGTTTCTCATTAGATCTGGCTTAGTGGCCTTTTTGGTTAGATTTAACCTGGATGCTGCATCTGTTTGGGCTTCTGCAGACAAGATTGACTACACGTGATTTAAAATCTACTGAAAGGACGGCGTTAAGATTTACTCAGAATGTCAAGTGGTCCTGGGCTTGAGTCTCTTGTGGACCGTATGTGCCTAAACTCATGAACTGGCTTGTTAAATGTAGAAAATATAGAGTCTCTCATTGCTTTTAAATGTGTTCTCAATATAGTGGAATGCTTGCCAGAATGGTTGTGTTGATGGTACACAAGTCCTATGCTTTTAGAACTAGGTAGTCATTTTAGTTTGTTTCAGTCAATTCTCTAGACCAGCTGTATTTGGCTATAAAGTTTTACTACATTCTCAACTTACGATTCCCTTGTTTCTGTTATGTGCAGAAACTATATCAGTTATCACAAATGATGGGCGGAACATAGTGGTATGTATGCAGGCCAAGGGTTTGAACCATATTTTCTTTGATTAATTCTTCTTTATATCTGATTTATGGGTAACAGGTGTTACTTCTTACAGGGCATTTTGAAAGGTTTTGATCAGGCCACAAATATCATCCTCGATGAATCACATGAACGAGTTTACTCCACAAAGGTTTGTGATGTTTTTCTAAGTACTGATTCTCATTTTGGACTTGAAGTTTGAATATGTTTCTGTTATAATATGCAAGAAAATTGTGTAATTCTAGTTTAGATTCATAAGATAACAATATTGGTAAACAGGGAGTGCAATTTGTGATGCCAGAAAGATGCTAGCAGAGTTTTGTACATTGTTTGAGTTGGGACTTAGAGTATAACTGGGATTGATAATACTGTAGCATGTGCTTCTTAGATATTTTCATTGTCATTCTTAGGTGACACTTTTTTCTTTTCTGTGTTTGTTTTTTTGGGATACATTTGTTCTTAGATGACACGAATTTTGCATCATTATGATTACTACTAGTCATCTACTTAGAACTTTTACTTTATCCTTCTCTATGCTTTTCGTTCTTGCGCTTAGCTTAAACCAAATACCATTATTTCTATGAAAAAAATTATAAAAACATGTATGGATCTAGGTAATGTCAATCTTAAGAAATTAGTGTTAGAGGCTCGGCTGATTTCCCTTGGATTCCCCGCCCCCGTATTGTACAAAGAGGCTCGGCCGATTTCCCTCGAATTTGCCACCTTTTTTTGTACAACTTGTGGCACATAAAAAATTCTAAAATCCCAAAAAATAGTTGAACATATGGATTGCTGAATAAATATTTTATACATAATTTGTTTTTTTTGGCAAAGATCTTTTTCTTTTTTCGCTAAAATTGTGAGGGGTTTGAGCAGTGGGTACCTGTCCGTCGTATTAATAGGTGAAAGAAGAATATACAGTAGATGAGAGTTATCTTACTATGTACTCTTCCACATAGGTATGTACACCATGGCCTCTCTACATGCTTTCAAGGGGGCTTTGAAGTTTCTAGCCAAAGATTGGTGAGTTTTTTTTTTCCCCATAATTGCGTTTTTTATAGTTTCCTTTTTTTTGTTTTTGTTTTTTGAAATGTTCCCAACTATAAAACAATTTTAACTAATTTGGAATTTTAATTTTGCTCTTGGTTTCTTGACTTTTAATACATTTATTTTAGTTTTGATATATTTTTATTTCTTAAATTTTTATAGGGCTTTTGGCTTTTGGCCTTGTATAATATGCAGGTGAGTCCACTTGGACTTGCCACAGGGACCGAGCATCTGGCCCAAGGTGAGTTTTTAAACACTGTAACAAATATGTTACTCACTCCTAGGAAAAAAGAGAAATCATTAGTTATCAAAGAAGTCTTAGTTATGGACGACTTAACTAGGTACCTACAAGATGAGGCACCGTAGTGCGTGTTGTTCGCAGGTGACATAGTTTTGATCGATGAGACCTGAAACTACGTCAACACAAAGTTAGAACTTTGGAGGGATGCTCTAGAATTTGATGGTTATAAAATTAGCCGGACTAAGATAGAGTATATGGAATGCAAGTTTAGTAATAATAGTAGTAGAGACGAGGAAGTAGTTAAAATTGACGGTATAGAAATACCAAAAAGAGCGCACTTTCGCTATCTTTGGTCGATAATCCAAAAAATGGAGAGATTGGGGAAGATGTCGCACATAAAATTAGAGCTGGGTGTGCGAAGTGGAGATATACAAACAGAATTTTATGTGATCGCCACATAACAATGAAGCTGAAGGCCAAGTTCTATAGGACAATTGTGAAATTGGCTTTGCTCTATGGGGCAGAATGTTAAGCGGTCAAAAAACAATATACCTATAAAATAAGTGTACCAGAGATGCAGATGTTGAGATGGATGAGTGGCAAGACAAGAAAGGATAGAATTCAAAATGAATACATTCGGGAAGATTTAAGTGTGGCACCAATAGGGGATAAGATGAGAGAAAGTAGACGTAGGTGGGCTGGCCATGTGTGGCGCAAACCCAATACAATACATGTTAGGAGGTGCAAGTCAGTTCAAGTGGAAAGCTAAAAAAGGGCAAAAGGTAGGCCCAAAAGAACATAATTGGAATTAGTGAGAAAAATATACGAACTTATGGCTTCATTGAGGGTATGTCCCTCAATAGAGCAGAATGGTGGACCAAGATTCGTGTAGCCGACCCTAATTTGTTGGGAAAAGGCTTTATCGATGATGATGATGATTAATTATCAAAGAATGGGGCCCGTTTTCTTAGATAATGAATTAGATATTGCTTAGTTTATGAAAATCAGATCTTAGTGCTTAGTTATGATAGTTATAATCTTTGTATGTTGCTTAGTTATTATAGTGATCGTCTTCGTTTGATTGCAAGAGTTTCTCTTGGATGAAGAACTTATACGGGAATAAAGAAAAAAAGAAAGAGGCAAAGTTAGGGTAGTTGCACTTTAAAGGAAATTCTTTTGTGGTGGTATGAAATAACTACCTACTACTTGCCCTGGCCTTTCCCCCCCCCCCCACCCAAAAAAGAAAAAAAGAAAAAAAAGAAAGATAGAAAAAAAGGAAAAGAAAAAAGTGAACCCCACATGCTGCAAAAAAAAAGAAGGAAAAAAGGAACACGCATTAGAGAATAGAAAGGCCAAGTTGTCAAATATTATCTTGGCAATTTTACAAATTTACACCTGCCTTCCCCACCATTAAAAACACGCGTTCTGAATTGACAGTTGATGTTGCTTGCGACTTGGGCAATGGGTAGTCAAATGACTATTTTACCTTGGATCTTTTTTTTCTGTTTTCAAAAGTTGAGGACAACATAGGAACCGTCTATTATTTCTCGAAGTAAACTTCGTAGCCTGCCTATCTACTGGCATTTCATTTGTTCAGATGTTGGATTTCTTGTTATTTTTTTTTTGCCCAGTTAAGATGACAATGGATTGCTGTTATCCTTTGAAAAGTATTCTATTTTTATAATAACCAGTGATTAAGGACCTTGACTTGGGCTTTGGCTTGTCAGGGTCCTTGTTCTTTTTTTCTGTTTTCAAAAGTTGAGGGCAACATAGGAGCTATCTAACAATTCTCAAAGTAAACTCTGTAGCCCACATATCCTACCGGCATTTCAATGTCCAGAGGTTGGATTTCTTGATATTTTTTCTTGCTCAGTTAAGATGATAATGGGTTGCTCTTATCATTTGACTAATAACCAGTGATTAAGGACCTTAATTGGGCTCTGGCTTGTCAAGGTCCCAAGCCCAAGTCAACAGTCTGACTCGGCCAACTCTCCATAACAATTACACCACAAAGGCAACCCACGACTTGGTCAGAGTCGCCCCTAGTCTTAGGTATTCAGTCCCAGTCACCAATTTTTAATTACTAAATCATTTCCCTTTCTGGCGCTCCCCCCTTCTCACCCCTTCACTGCCCCATTCCTCCCCCCATCCCTCCCAAATTTTTTTTAATCACTAATAATAGAGCATAAGGTAAGTAATAATTATTAATTTCTTTTATGAGCTTTGGATGGTGTTTGACTGATGCTCTACTTCATTGTCGCTAATTTGTGGTCCATATTTGGAACCACAGGGAGCTATGACCATGCACTCTATATTCATACCATAAGTTCTATTTTCGCTATCAAATTCATCACTGGTTGGGCCTCGATCTCGTCGTGACCTGGGACCCGGTGTGAGGCCTGGCCCGGGATCGCCCTCTCAAAAAACCACGGGGTGCCCCGTGCGCGCACGTGTATTGCATGTTGCACGTCCGTGTGTGGGTGCGGATAGGTGTCCCAACATGTGAGAGGGATTTTGTGCGGTGAGTGGTTCAACTACTTACCTCGCGGCGGGTTGGGTTCGTGGATGCGCCTAGGCCCTTGTGAGCCCTCTTAGATCACTCTTGTGAAAGCCCCTTGGCCTTCTCAGTCGGGTTTGGAACTTGCTTCCTTCTCAGTTCACGGCTGCTCTTGTATTTTCGCACTGGTTGAACGTACTTAGAAGGGGGGTGGCTTAGAAGAGGTTTAGAGTTGGGTTGACTTTAAGGGAGATGGTGGATGAAATAAGAAGCTAGAGGAGGAAGGAGAGGTAACCTCCCAGGAATTGGGCAGCCTTTTGGTGTGACCTCCCTCAGGAGGTAATACTGGATACACGGAAGGAAAAGGTACTAGGGACAAGGCTCTAGTACCTCGGAGGATTCAAGAAAGTGGAGTCCGAGAGTTAAAAAACTTGTCAGAGAATCACTTGTTGAAGAGTCCCCTAATCAATGGAGTAGGTGAGAAAGAAAGTGTGAACAAGGAGAAGAAAGAAGAGTAAGAGAGAAGAGAGGGAAGCAAAGGGGACCAACTACTCATAAAGTAGCCTCGTAGATCGCCCTGGGTCTGAGTGGAAGAGAGAGAAGGCAAAAGGAGAGAAAAAGGAAAAGAGAGAGGAGAGAGGAGAGAGAGTGGACCTAGAATGAGCTTGAACTTAGGTGCGCCTTCAAGGGTCCCTTTGCATGCACTTTAGAGAGAGGTCTTGGTCCTTGTGAGTCAAGGCTAGGGTCTAGGCTTTAGGTGTATGGGCTTAAGTGAGCTACGGTAACGTATGGTGTATGGAAACTAGGGTGCATACACTAGGTTGGTATGCATGGAAGATTGAGGGTGTATAGATGCTAGTATGAGATAAGGTAGGGTGTAGGAAAGCTAAGGCGTATGGGGTACTATGGTGTATGGAGTAGGGTAGGGTGTAGGAAAACTAAGGTAGGGTGTAGGGTGTATGGAATAGAATTGGGAGTTGGGAGTTCTAGGGTGTATGGGAGTTAGAGTGTATGGGGTAGGATTGTGAGTTGGGAATCCTAGGGAAGTTGGAATTTTGGGGTTCTAGGGAGTGAAAGGTTCCTAGGGGTATTTTCTCTCTCTAGGAATTGTTTCTCTCTCCTCTCTACTTGAGTCTTGGGTTTGGAATCAAAGCAAAAGAAGAAGCTTAAGCTCTTAGAATTCTCAAGCTCTTCTCATTAATTTCCAAAACTCTCAAGAGTCTCATAACAAATGACTTCACTTTGCTTATATAGAGTAACCCCAAAACATGGGTGGATACTCAAAAACCTCTAGAATTGTTGAAAACTACACATTTAATGAATAAAAATATTAATCCCGTTTTTGGAATTAATGACCAAAATACCCTTAGCCCTTTTCAGCAAATGACAAAACCATCCCTCCATGAGGGACCTTTTGCCATTGCTAGGCCGCAAGAGCTTTTTCGGATGTTTATGGTGGCAATTCGAGCGATTAAATGTTGTAGAATCGATGCTTGAATTGCTATGCACGTTTTGATACCCATTGATCGTCTTGGAATGGAGTTTTTTAAGGAAGAACCCAAAATCCAGCCAAGTCCATAAACTTGTGATTCTTCGACCACCAATTCGGCATGATTCGTGATGTTCTGAGACTTCATTTTGATCACAAATTGATGAGGATACTATCACGATCATTTTGTGATAATTTTGGTCCATTTTGGTCTATGTTTGAGCGCGTTCCAAATTTGAGGTCGCCGGAAAATGGGATTCCGGCGACCTGAAAATGTGCCTTCTTCAACCTCAAAATTCGGTGTCATCCACCCTCCGATCATACTTAAAGATTGTGTCAAACTGAAGTTCTTTGAAGTATGGTCGCAACGGACCCATACTTGAGACGATCCGACATCGGGATCTTGAGGTATAGCCTCTCAAAGAATAAGATGTTTCTCTTTTTAAAATCTGAATTTTCATGTTTCGAGCCCATCTTCTCTGTAAGAATTCTCTCGTTTCGGGTCACGTCATGATGCTTGCTATATGTCAAAACGAGCATATCGTCGAGATCTAGCTCATGTCCGAATTTGAGCTTAATTGGACTTAAAATGAGCAAGTTATCAGCATTTGTAGTTCATTTTGAAATGAGATAAACATAGTTTCTATAAATGGAAACTGGTTCATTGAAGCTGCATCGCAATAGTGTAAAGCTTTCGGTTAATTAGGTTCGGACCAGGGGGTCTGATTGAGCCGAAACTTGGTACCTGGGGGTTTTTCGACATTCCGAATCCAATGGCGGTGGTCTGATACTCTTTTGAGACCCAGAAAATAGGGCTGTAGTTATGGGGTCCATTTTCAGCATGATATGAACTGGATTTAAAAACCGAGATTCGTCCTGATCGGCTCAAAACTTGTTAGAATGCGACGAAACTTTACGGGTGTTCTTAGGGCATCCAAAACTACCCTCTCATGCAATTTGAGGCCATTCTAACACTTCTTTAGAGGTCACCTAATATCAAGCTTATTGCTACAATGTTCTCGTGGTCTGTTGGCATCTTTGGCACTGGTGGGACCATGTTACTCCCGGCTTTCTCCTTTTGCATCCCGGGGATACAAGTACGTCAAAAATGACGTATAACAAGGAGGAGAAGAGAAAAGAAGAAAAAGGAAGAAGAAAGAAGGAGAGAGAAGAAGAAGAAGAAGAACGAAGAGGAAAGAAAAGGGAGAAAGAAGAAAAAGAAAGGAGGAGAAGAAAGAAGAAAAGAAGAGAGAAAAAGGGATCGGGTACCTAGCAAATAGGGTGATGGCTCGAACCCCACGGTCCCTTGCAGGCTCTTGAGAGGGATTGGGTCTTTGGGTAGAGGGTTAGGGTGCACGGTTAGGTTTGGGTGAACCTAGGTGGGCTATGGTGTATGGTTGACCGGGCTAAGTATGGGTGAACTAAGGTGTAGGATATGGTGTGGTGTAGGGAGTAGGCTTAAGTGGGTTGAGATGAGTGATCAAGGGTGTAGGGTATGGTGTGTTATAGGGAGTAGGGTTAAGTGGGTTAAGATAAGTGGTATAGGGTGTAGGATATGGTGTGGTATAGGGCGTAGGGTATAGTGTGGTGTAGGGAGTATAGAGCATGGGAGTAGGAAGTGGGAGGTTTGGAAGTTTGGGATATGGAGGTATTCCTCTCAATGCAAAAATATTCTCTGTCCTCTCTCTTGAAGTAAGAAAGATGCACAAACTTAAGGTCAAGGGGCAAAAGCTTAGGATTTTTTATCTCTTCTTTTCAACTTAGGTTACAAATGAAGGAACTTATATATGATCTTTACAAAACAAGGGTGGATGATCAAAATAGAATATTTTTTTTTGAATAAAATAATCAATCCCATTTTTCTGCACAATGAACAGTTTGCCCTTGGAATCTTGCAAATGACAAAACCATCCCTTTTGGAGGGGCCATTTGCTATAGCTAGGCCTCAGGGCCGTTTTAGGTGTTTTACGACATCATTTTGAGAGATCCGACATCGTAGAAACGATGGTCGATTTGGTACCCATTTTGAAGCTTGAATCAAACTTTTGGTGATGAACCCAAAAATTCCGGCCAAGTGTACAAACTTGCGAACTTTGATCCTTAATGTAGCTTGATTTATCGTGGTTTTGGTCCTTTCTTTTTCACAAATCGAAGGGGAAGTCGTCGTGATCATTTTGCAACGAAACCCCCCCCCGATTTGAGTGCCGATTGATCACTTTCTTATTTTGGATGGTCGCTGGAAAATGGAATTCTGGTGCCAAAAAATCATGCCTTCTTGTAAACTTGAATTAGAGTGGCTTCTTGACTCCAATCTTAAATAAAATTTACCTCAAATTGAAGCCCTTTGAGTTGCGGTCGCAAGACCCGCTCTAGACGAAATTCAATGTTGGGGCTTCGAGAAACGACCATGAGAATGAATGGATGTTTCTCTTTAAAAATTCTGCAATTCATGGCTTTTTGGGTCCAACTTCTCTCTAGGATTTCTATCGTTCTGGGCATCATCTCAGGTCGTGCCATATATCAAAACATGTGTTTTGATGAGACACAACATACTGAAATTTGAGCTTGATTGACCTTAAAATGAGAGAGTTATGATCTTCACAAGGAATTCTCGTTTTCAAAAAGCAGTTTCCATTTTTGGAAACTGGTTCACTGAGGTAGCACAGGAATAGTGTGAAACCCACTCATTTTATGTAAGTTAAGCCTAGAATGGTCCAAAAAGGTCCAAATTAGCTGAAAATTGGTATTATGGGGTTTTTCGATCTTCTGAATCTATTGGTGGTGGTTTGGTACTCACTAGAAACCTTGGTAATGTAGCTCTAGTTATGAGGTACTTTTTCAACATGCTAGGAAACGGCATTGTAAATGAAATTTCCTTCTGATCTGCTTTATCTTTGTCCGATCGAGACGAAACTTGGCGGGCATCCTTGAGGCGTCAAATGCCATCCTCACAAGCTTTTTGAGGTCGAGATGATACCTTTTCAGATTCTCCCAAAATTAGACTTATTGGTGCGGGCTTCCATAGCCCATAGGTGTGACTGGCACCCACGAGCCTAGGTCGTAACTGCCTCCTCTAGTATTCGTGCCGGGGAATTAGTGCGTCAAAAATACATACTAATAATCACGTTTGGAAATTTTTTGTTCTGGTGATCGCATGCTCCATTCTCCAAGAACCCTTTTGTTGATTCTATACACATATGGGCGATATTCATTAATGGATATATTTTTATACTTTTCTTGTATATTACTTAGAATCAAAAAATGATTTTTTTTTCTATTTTAACACTCCATTGGCATAAATGAGGGTGGAGGTCATAGATACATTCGTAGGATTAAGATATCGGAACTGAAAAAAGCTTTGAAGAAGATGAAGATAGGAAAGGCTTTATGATCAGATGGTATCCTGATAGAGATTTGGAAGTGCATGGGGAAATTAGCATTGACTGGCTGACCAAGCTGTTCAACAAGGTGTTGAGAACAAAGAAAATGCAGATTAATGGAGGAAAAGTATTGTACTACCTGTTTACAATAACATAGGTGGCATACAAAATTGTACGAACTATTGAGGATCAAACTTATGAGCCACACTATGAAGCTGTGGGAGAGTGTGATTGAACAACTACTAAGGCATGAAATGAGTGTATTAGAAATCAATTCGGTTTTATGCCAAGGAGGTTAACAATTGAGGTTATTTTCCTATTTAGGCAGCTGATTGAGAAGTTTAGGGTTAAGGGAAATTACTTCCACATGATAAAGTGCCTCGAGATTTAATTTGGTGGGTGTTGGAAAAGAAAGGGGTTTTCAGATACTGCATTGACGTGGTGAGTGATATGTATGAGGGAGCGCTAACTAGTGTGCGAACGACTAGTGGCGAGACGAGTGAGTTTTCAGTGACAATAGCTCTATATAAGGAATCAATATTGAGCCCATACCTCTTTGTCTTAGTTATGGCAACTTAACTAAACGCTCACAAGGTGACATACCATGGTGTATGTTGTTCGTGGATGACATAATTTTAATCGATGAAACCCGAAATGTTGTCAACACAAAGTTAGAACTTTGGAGGGATGCTTTAGAATCTAATGGTTTTAAAATTTTCCATATTAAGATAGAGTATATGGAATGCAAGTTTAGTAATAATAGGAGTAGAGATGAGGAAGTAGTTAAGATTAACGGCCAAGAAGTTCCAAAAAGAGCACACTTTCGAAATCTTGGGTCGATAATCCAGAAAAATGGAGGGAGTGGGAAAAATATCGTACATAGGATTAGAGCTGCGTGGGCGAAGTTGAGACGTGCAACCAAAGTTTTAAATGATCGCCGTATTACCAATGAAGCTGAAGGGGAAGTTCTATAGGATGACTGTGCGACCAGGTTTGCTTTATGGATAGTCAAGAAGCAAGATACCCATACGATAAGTGTAACTGAGATAAGGATGTTGAGATGGATGAGTGGCAAGACAAGAAGGGATGGAATTTAAAATGAATACATTTGAAAGAACTTAGGTGTGACACCAATAGGCAATAAGATAAGAGAAAGTAGATTTATGTGGGTTGGCTATATGTAGCGCACACATAGTACAATACCTGTTAGGGGGTGCAAGTTAGTTCATGTGGAAGGCTAAAAAAAAGCAAAGGGTAGGCCCAAAAGGACATGGTTGGGGGTAGTGAGAAAAGATATGGGAACTTATAGTCTCACTAAGGGTATGGCCCTTGATAGAGTAGAGTGGTGGATTAGGATTTGTGTAGCTGACCCCAAATAGTTGGGAATAGGCTATGAGGATGATGATGATGATGATAATGTATTTTAACAAGTTAACACACATTTCTTTCTCAAAAAAAGAAAAAATACATTGACATACATTGTGTATGTGTGTGTGTTGCCTATTACATTATTCTCCTTTGCTCTCATGCTTCCATATGATCTTTATGATTACCATAAATCTGTTTTGCACTGCTCCCTCTATTCTGCTTCTCAGAAACCCTATTAATCTTCATATTTTGGATTACTGCTCCTTGAAACTTATCCCAAATAATTCTGACCTATCCCATCATTTCGATGCTGTCCAGCCTCTGGTTCGATGTTCCTCTATTTTAACAAATGCCCCCAACCTCTGCTCAATATACCCATCTTATCCATATCTGCCTTCTATCAAATGGCTGTGGAATTTATTCTTAATTATTTTAATACTAATTGTAACAATAACAATAACAAAAAAAGACATATAATAATAATGTGAATTTTGAAAACTCAGAAGAAATAATTAGAAACTGTGATGCAATCTACATCGTTCTGTGAAGCAAATTTGTTTCTTAACTACAACTTGATTATTCTATAACAATTTATATTATCAATCTGAGTTCTAAACTGTCTTTGAATGAATTGAAATCTGAGATCTCGATCAAGATGTGGACCATCAGCTCATGTATATCTAATTTTCTCTCGACGTTATTGTTAACTGGTTCTCCTGTTTAATGACTCTCTATAAGTTGTTTGAGAGCATTACTCTTTGAAAAAGAGAGCTCTTTGAATGATTCTATGAACTTGAATGCATTTATTACTGAGGAATTGTGCACTTGAAAATGAGGAAAATATGGTTCAAGAGTACTCATATTCATCCATAAATATAAAAAAAAGAATAATTACTCTTCGTAATGTTTTCTTAATGGGGTTCTTCATATTATTTTCATTCTAGAATTAGGTGTTGATCTTTTCCATTGTTGCTTCCTTTTTTATTATCTATCTTCTTCGTTTCCTCAACCAGTTTCTTTTGGGGCCTTTTGTAGGAAGGAGTTCAGCAGCTTGTTCTTGGCCTGTACATCATCCGTGGAGATAACATGTGCTGGACCTTTACTTTCTGACTCACTCGCATTCATTTATTTACAATGATTTCATTTTTACTAAATGCTCATGCTTGTGATATTTCCTGGTTGACTGTTTCTCTTTGGATTCAGATAATCATCGCGAACAATCTTCAATGATAGTCTTATTCTTAAATGACAATGTTGTTAGTTATATGACTAATCTCTCCGTTGGTCATTTTGCAGAAGCGTAATCGGAGAGTTAGACGAGGAACTTGATTCAAATCTCGACTTGTCAAAACTGAGAGCACATCCCTTGAAACCTGTGATACACTGAGAGTTGTAAGATATTCCAGATTTATAGTGTAGGATTGTCATGTATGAAGCAGCATGTGCACCTGGATGTCTTTTGATTGATTGATATATCATGCCTGGGCAAGCTTTGAGAATCCCTGGAGCCTTGAGTTATGAAATATCCTCATGAATATAATTCCTTGGGTTTTCTTGAGGAAATTGCTTCATGGCAGTTAAATTTCAGATGAACTGATATACTGCTTTTTGTTGTTGGTATTTGGACATGAAACGAGGACATGAGGTAAATGTGTTCGATCTATGAGGGCTTTACAAAACTATGTAGTTCTGCCATGGATTTTTGCTGATTCCTCCAAAATTTGGTCCAATTTGTCAGGTTGTTATTAAATCTATGTTGTTTAGATAATATGGGGTGAAATATTACCAACTTGGGTGTTCTCAATAGTGTTGGTCTAATCGTTATTCCAAATCTAGATGGACTAGGTTAAAACCCATCGAGATTCGAGTGGTTCATTTCTCAGAAATTTATGCACGGATTTGAATAACAAGAGTGCCCATTTTATGGTGCTATTTTGGATTATAATTGGACATTTGGATTTTTTAGGGCATGTTGCTAATTAGGTGGAAGGATTCTAGGGTCCGAACGGTAGAGATTTATACAGCCGAAGATATGAATTCAAGCTTCTTTATAGTGCTCTACAAATGGTCATTAATCGTGAATCTGGTTTTTACGAGTCAGCCGACTAATCTATTTTTATGCATCCCCCTCCAAAATCTATCTCGGACCCTGAATTTGATGGGAAAAAAAAGGAAATAAAAAAAATTGAAATTACGTTTATATTGAGGCGCCAATGTGTGTCGAATGGACTCCGAATGACTGTTGATGCTTTGGGGAGTCCGATTCACAAATCTTTTCCTTTAAAAATTTATTTGAGGATTTAGTATTTGGAAATCATGTGTAAAGATTGGAATTCGATTCACAAATCTTTTCCTTTAAACATTTATTTAAGGATTTCGTATTTTTTATCAAGAATATGGAAATCATGTGTAAATATTTATTTATTTTTAATCGAATATTTGGACAAGGCAAAATAGCCTACTGATACCACCACTTTGCGATTGTTTGCTTGGTGATGTTTTGGTGTGCCAGCTAAGGCACTTTGTTTACCCTCCCTCCAAATCTGTCTTAAAGGTGTATTTGGATCCAAAAAGCAGAATAAATAGAACATGGTACTAAAGAAAAGAAAGATAAAATATTAGGATGTAGTTTCGTATAAGGATGCAACCTCAATCGGAGGGAAAATATTATATGTGCTTTTGTATAAAGATGCAACCTCAAACATCCAAAGGCGCACTTCCAAATTTATCATAAAATGTTGGTGTCAAAAATTGATAATCCATTTTCATCTCTAATTATGAAATTTTAAACCCTAAAAAATATTTCAAAGCAAGTAAGTTTAAAAACATATGAAAATTTTGAAAATGGATGGTCCAATTAATGTGTTACAAGATGTACTATTTTTAAAACTTAAAGTCTTTTTCCACGTTGAGATGATTGATTAGAGGGATTTCTAACATCTAAACAACTTTTTCTGATGAGTTTTTGAGGAGTTTTTGAGGTGCACCTTGATTGTACTTTTTAAGGTTGCGATCTTGTACAAACTTTTTCCAAAATATTATGACGTCACAACTTCATAAATTTAGACTCATTCATTCATACATGTAGTGATCACCAATTGTGCATGGGAAAACATCATCCTGTGCAGGACTACGAGACCAAACCAGCAATCCAACTAATTCTAAATGGGTTGACCACTCACTTTTGTGGTCCCAAAACATAAACATGCCCAGTTGCATTCAAACTTTGTGGTTGCCCAGTCCGACCAGCTGGTTTTGAAGGTCGAATCAAATAAAAGGTCCCTACGAGAGCTAGAAAACAAGGGATTGTCTTCCCATAATCTTTTACCCATCATTAATAGTGGTTTCTCCAGTTGACTTCCAATCCCATACTAAAAACCCAGTGATCTGATCCGGGAATATCATGACGCAATATACACAGTGGCGGATGATATGCTTAAGCCAGTCTCTCTCTCTAGCTGGTAAGAGACACCATCTAACCCGCCAAACCACTTTTGAAGCAATTTTACCTCCCACCATTTAGCGATTTCAAAAGTATCAGAACAGTTTGCTCTTATATCTTTCTTCTGCAATATCACCCACAGTTTAGAAAGAAAAATAATCCTCCTCATCATCGAGGCTTAAAACATTCTAAGCAATCAAACTGAAATTTTATAAATCCCATTCTATCCAAAAGAAGACAGAACAATTCAAACATAGAATACAGCATCCTCTTGTTTTTCGTCCTCTGTAATAAAGATATCAATGGCCAGAAGCAAATAGTGAGAAATAAACCTAGATATCATGTTAGTCTTTAAGAAGAGGGAGGCGAGGCACCTGCATCTTTCACGGTTTCCCGCCATGCATACTCTCTTGCTCCATCTTTGTCCACGATTTTAATGACAAAATTGGGGGGGGGGCACTACAAGTCTGGACCGAATCTCCATTATGCATTTGTCGACTAGGTCCACTGCCTTTTCCAAAGACATGCCCCTGTGATAGTGGCGATCCATCATTGACAACGAAAAGTAAGATCCATATCCAAATGCCCCCTTATCGACTTTGTGGAGGGTAGCTATGTAGTCAATGAAGTAGAGAGATGGACCCGTCTCTTTGTCATAGCCAGCTAGGAGGATGTTCACAAAGTAAGGGTTCTGCATGGGAAAAAGATTATTATGAATCATAGAGATAATCTAATTATAGTGAGTAAAACTGGCGTGCCCTACCTATAAAAAAAGAAAAACAAGGGAGTAAAACTGCCGTGCCCTACCTATAAAAAAATAAAAACAAAGGGAATTGAGATTCAAAGATTTTTCTCTATTGTATTGTTAATTTGGTAAACTTCTGAAGCACTTATACAAATATCAACACCATGAGATCAAAGACCAAATACAACAATAAAAGCAATATTACTTATCAAATGAAGGAAAAAACAAAAAGTAATATGATAGAGAAAGGCCATCCAAGTACAAATATATGCAGAATCTGGAATTCTTATCCCTCAAATTCAAATTCTACAGTTCACAAATAATGGAAGTGAAAACTTGAGAAACTTCATGGATATTCCAAAAAGCAAAAGCCCAAATCCCCGACTATATCAAATTTATGCAGTTATAGTTCTTTTTTTTTTCTTTTTTTTTTCTCATAATGTTTTTCTTTTCCTTTTCTACTAGTTGGCGTGTGTGCATGCAGGAGCATCCCGGAGGAGCGAAATGGATTGGATTAAGTTGGTCTACGGGGTCCCTAGTAGAGAAATGGCTTATAGTCACCGATTATATACCTTACATTCACAATAGAGAACTTGGAGGGCATTGACTATACCCCATTACTCCTACCAGTCACGGATTATTTATTCCAGCACCACCTTCCACCAAGGGATTCTTCACCACCACTTCTTGTACCTTTTAGAATAGGAGTCTTTTAGAATAGGAGTCTCTCTACATACATTATAATCACACTGAGAATTAGAAACCACCTGATGTCCCTCATCTCACGAGTTCTACCTTCTCAACCCCCTGGCCTAAGGCTGGCACCCTGCTGTAGCAGGCCTCACTACAGCAGGCCTCAGTGGCTGCCAACTTTTGGACAATCTGAACCGAGAGAAATGCCAGAATTTTTTGAAGCCAGTCATCTCCGGTGAATGCACTAGTAGAAAAGATCAGAGAAGCAGCCATCTTCTGGGCCACTCACCACAAACAGTTAAAAAATCTTTGCCTCTGACTTCTCCACAGCTGGACTCCCATTCTCTCTTTCAAACCTCAGAGGCCACCACGCTCTTCCCTTTGGAGACCACCCGAAGTGGGTCACATTAAGCTTAACTTTGACAGGTGTTCTCTCGGAAACCCAGGCCATGCAGGCATAGGTGGCTTGTTCCGCGATCACAACAGCAATACCCTTTGCTCCTTTTCTATTCCCATTGGTGTCTCTGATTCAACAATTGCGGAGGCCTCTGCCCTCTGGGAAGGCCTCAGGAAGTTAGACACTAGCTGGGGGCAGTATGTAACTATTGAAGGCGACTCTTACAGTGTTATAGCCTGGGCCTCAGGCACTGCCCCCTAGCCTTGGAGGCTTGACAACATCTTCGAAGAAATCTGTCAACCGACAAGGAATCTATAAATCTCGTGGAATTACGTTTTGAGAGAAGCAAATGGTGAAGCTGATTCCCTAGCAAAGGCAGCTGAAACGTTGTCTCAAGCTAAGCAAACGCTACGGAACCTCTGCTCGAGTTCCTATCACAGATTGGAATTGATAATGGCTCAATTCATATACAGCTTTTGTGATATACCCTTGGTTTTGTACAGGGCACCGTTTGTAAGTTGCCTATTTTTTGGGCGGAACCTGTCTGTGGGTATCCTGCCCCCCTCTCCTCTCACATTCTGTACTCACTTTCAGTTCAATACAGTCAACATATTCAAACAATATATATAAATATATCCAAGGGATTTAATAGGTGCAACGGTCAAAGCCCCTTCAGGAATCACTTATATAACTGAGTCTCTCTCTCTCTCAAAGCCATTAAGCCCTCCCAACGTGAATGGGGGGCAGAGCTTGAATGTTCATCGATAAGCTCTCCATTACAAAAACATGGGTTCTCGAAGTTTAACTGAATGCAACCACATGGAATAACAGAAAGGACCCACAAGGGAAAAAAACAAAGGTCAATTGAAACCACATACAACATACACTGCACTACATGAATCATGTGAGCATAACTCATCCATAAAAGCCAAGCAGCCTAAACAATAAATGACATGTAGAGGAAATAAGCGCATGAACAAGATGGCTTGAGTTCTAGTTAAGGAGATGGTATCCTGCAGCATCCTAATCAATAAATGACATGTAGAGGAAATAAAAGCATGAACAGGATCGCTTGAGTTCTAGTTAAGGAGATGGTATCCTGCAACATCCTAATCAATAAATGACTTCTAGAGGAAATAAGCGCATGAATCTAGATGAACAAAAGAGAGGAGGCATACAACATGCTATGACAACTAAAATCATTCAATAAAGGTGAAAGGGGGAACAGCCTTACAAATCACATATTCATGCTTCATCAATCACGAATTCACGTCTCCTTGAAGAGAAGTAATATGAAGCAATGAAATAAACTTTAAGAAGCTATCCCACAGAACAAGGAGACCTCAGCACCCAATCACCAGACAATCTTACAATAATATTAAGCAATGAAATAAACTTTAAGAAGCTATCCAACAGAACTAGGAGACGTCAGCACCCAATCACCAGACAATCTTACAATCCATTACTCAAGCATATCCATTTGGCACAATCAATCCTATCCTTCTTCATCAACTCGAACTTCAAGCTTTTTTTTTTTTTTTTTGAGAATAAGCTTCTAGCTTTTGTTGACTTGTTCTGCAATTTTTCTACCTCCATCAACACAACTAATTACCTTTCCCTATCACTGAAGCTATCCCACAGAACTAGGAGACCTCAGCACCCAATCACCAGACAATCTTACAACCCATTACTCAAGCATATCCATTTGGGACAATCAATCCTATCATTCTTCATCAACTCGAACTTCTAGCTTTTGTTGGCTTGTTCTGCAATTTTTCTATCTCCATTAACACATCCAATCACTTTTCACTATCACTAACAGAAATTGTTTTTCTGACAGCTCATTCCCCCATTCTCCAACCTACTATAAATTAAACTATTCTATCTTGAGATTCACTAACTTGACATGGACATGCATGGAGAGTGGCTCACATAAAACTAAGCTTCATTTAACTTATCTTCATTCCCTTTTATGGGGATAAGCTCAAGTCAATCTGCTCATTGCCGATGTTCAATTTACTTGAGCAACTTCTAATAAACAGCCATTGAGAATTTCATTTCCTTGTGTCTATCCACTAGAGTTGAAAATAAGCGTCCAATTTTTTATTTTTTATTTGTTTTGAACCGTAAGCATCTAAGATATTTTATATCACAGAAGGACGATAACAGAAAGACAAAACAAGTCAAACTCCCTATTTTTCAGGGAAGTACTGACGAGCTCCAATATGATAGTAATGGTGTGCATGAGGGAACATGGTCACACATGAGCAAATGCATTAATACACAATATAATTTCCCGACACTCGTCAAATTGACCCTTTATGAGCACCTAGTCATGAGGTTTTTATATAGTATCAAGGATTCATCACTCATGAATAAATTGTGCACAATTCCTTTGACCCTGCGAATATGCATCTAGGATATATAATCCTCTATGGGTAGATTTTCTTCACGAGGAATTGTCCATTCTGATGTGGATTTGCTCTTCTATTCTACCATTCAAATTCCTTGGCAATTTCCAGCATAGACATTTTAAAATCATATCAAGCCAGTAGGATTGGAAACATCGCCAAATTTGCACCCATTGTCAAAGGTGTTGCAATCATGCCATCCATGATTATGACCATTGGGTATACCAAGGGAGCTTCCTCGGTTGATCAACATTGACTGCACAATATTTGCACCCATTAGTCATGCTGCGGTGCAAGGTTCTCAACAAACATTCAATACAAATTATCCAAAAATACATTTTCTTTCAAAAAAATTATCAAAATGGTATAATAAAAACTCCTCATACGTGAAACATTAGTAGAAATTCAATGTACCTTTTCTAATCTGCGACAAATAACTATCAATAGCTTGTGCAATACTGATAAGGAATAAAACAAATCCAAACCATATAACAAACAGATATACAAAGGTAAGAACTTTAGTTTGTACCTTCCTCAAGGCAGTGGCGAGCTCACCACGAGTGAAGTTTGCTGTGGATGGAGTAGTGAGGGGGATGCCATTGCGAAATTGATAAAGGTGAACATTCTTCTGAATGTATTCAGTGAATTGAACTCTGCAACCAATAAGCAAAACAATAATTCATCAAAAGAGTGGAGATTTTGAAAGCATAAAGACTACAATCTTTGAAAGGAAGCATCGTACCAAAACAAAATCAAGCATTGAAAGGAGATCATATGAGAAGAAGTAATCAAGCGCAGGAAACAAGATCATAGGAGCAGACGCTTCTGAAAAGAATCTTTGGATCAAACATTTGGGTTTCAATTATAGAGGGGCATTAGGGGATTGTGAGGAGTACAAACTTTGGTTTGAAGGAAAAATCTTTCATTAATAGAAGGAGCACATGAAATAGCTGGAAAAAAAATTAGGTTCCGACAGCTATGGGCAAGATTAATTTGACAATAAATAACCAAAGAAAACATAATCACATAAACCACGGTTTCGATCCTAACTTGAACAAATTAGGGTTCTGGAGAGAGCAACCGACCGGATCAAACGCGCCCCAGAATTAGGGTCTAAAGAGGCAACACCAGGGTTTAGAGAGACTTTTCAAAATAACAAAAACAAAGAGTTGAGAGACAACAATTGGTAGAGAGAGAATGCGGTTTTACCTATCTCCACTCTCTCCACTCGCGCCCATGAGCTTATGCGAGTCGAGGATCATGATCTTATCCTCGTTTTGTTTATGAACTAAAATACTGTGCACGGCTGATGTATCAGCAGCTATCAAAGCGAACCCATCACCTACGAGTCCAAAAACGCACTCCATTACTCTCTCTGAGTTGAACCTCTCTTTTCTCAGATGGCCTCACCCTTTAGGTAGGGTTTGATAACTTTCACTGCAGTGTCCCTGGGAATCAACCCTGCTGCTAACTTCCTAGATTCTAGGATGCAAGTGAAAATTGATAGGGTGAAAGCGGGAAACCCTGTTTGATAAACTGTGCTGCTGGTAATTTCACTTGTTTGGCAATGGGAGAGCTGAAAACTGCCTGTAATAATTGATATGATGTCAAAATGCAGTTTTTTTAAAATATTTTGTAATTAAATAAGGTTTCTTCCATTCATCCAACAAATTACCAAATTGAGAAAAATCTAGGTCTATTTTTTGAATAATAATACTAAATAAAAAAAAGAAGCCAGGTTTATTGACATACAATTCCTAAGAATGCATTGAAAATCAAATCCTAGTCTACAAGAATCACTTCATTCTAACCCCAAGACAACAAAACAATGGCCAATTCACAATCCCTGGTATAACTAAGGAACTATATAAAATTAATCAAAGGAGCATTAAGAAGAATAGAACACTAATCAATGGAAGAAAGGCACATAAGAAGCTGCTATTTCAACAAGAAAAAAAAAAAACCCAGATCATCATATAGTGATTCAAATGAACACAAATCTACTACTACTATTACTTCAAAAGAAGATAAATAATAACCAAACATCTATTCTTTATTAGATGCTGAACCAAACAAAGACAAAAGAAAAAATAAAATACAAATCTCAACCAGATGGAACCATTAGGGTCAGAATAAGAAAAAAATAAGCAAGAGTAATCAGTGTATGATTGCTTTACCATAATAGAGATAGAGAGTAATGCTTACCATAAGGAAACAAAAAGAGTAGCGAGATGCAAAGCTCTGAATAAATCCATGGCAGACTTATAAAAGATAAGAGAAAAGCATTCTTATTAGATATACTCAAAACTACTCAAAGAGATAAAAGAGCAGGAAATAAATTTTCTGCTTTCAAGAAAGAATTTTTTTTTATCAGATGCATTGCACAACAGACAGTGCCAAGGAAGAACAATTTTCTATAAGATCGAGCTGCATAATATTAGAGACGATGCATACAAACACCCTGATTTCAGATAGAAGCAAAACATAAATTAAAATAATAAAGCCACTCTTAACATGCCATAAAAATACACAGAAAATACATATAGAAACCTAAATCATGATATAATATACAGTAATAGACCATAACATCAACAAGGGGACCAGTTCCAAGTGAAGAACATGCCTAACACTATTGAAAATCAAAATAAAAAAATATGGATGTAACAAGAAAAAAAAAATCCGTGGATTAAAGAACAAAATAAACAAGAAGGCTAATAAATTAATACTTCCATCCAGTGGAAATATATGTAAACATCAGATTGAAAAATCAACCAATAATTAAATATATGTATTTTTTGAATATGTATCAATAAATAAACATAATCCCAATCTACTGTAACAATGACTCCAATAAACCCTGATCAACCACCAACAAACATCAAAACAATAAAACCAATTTCCTAATTTCCTAAAGACTAAGAATACATCAAACACACCAACAAATCCTAATTTCCTAAAGCACTAATTTTATCAACAATAGTATATAGAATTGCAGCAAAATTTAACGGACTGATTTCCGGATAATCTGAGTTAACTCACTGATTTGGGGTTTACCAGAAAAAATAGTACATTTTTTTTTTTTAAAATCACTGCTTTAAGGTTTACCATCACAATAAATAGTAAATAAAAAAAACTCACCGACTCGTGGCTTCAATCTCTGTAATAATGATAATGGCGATGGAGCGAGGGCTGTTGTGGGCGTCTTTTTCTTCTTGGACCTAAGGCTTTCACAGGCTTCACGGGCATTCTCTTCCTCAAGGGCTACTCGCAGAGAGAGAACGAAGGAAGGGAGGAGAGAGAGAATGGAAAGCTCGCATAAGCGTTCGAGGGAGAACGTTTTGAGGGGTGAAAGTCTGGCCAACTTTTATGTAATTAAATAAGGGTGCGGTTTGTATAGAGCCTAGGCTCTAAACAATCAAATTAGAGCCTACCTTCAAATAGTGTCAATAATTGTGGTTTCAATATTGGAAATATTTGTGATAGCCTTAAAAAGTATATTTTCATATTTATTTATAAAGTTTAAACTTTGAAAAATAGTGTAGATCGACATATTTATAAAAACTTGAAAATCATGAAAATTGACAGTAAAAAAATGCATTACAAAATACACTATTTCTAAAACTTATAATCCATTGTTTTTCTCATGTTCTTACATGTCGAGATGATGAATTTGAGGATATTTATGTATCAAAACAACCTCTTCTAAAGAAATTTTCGAGACAGGCTCAAATTTGATTGTTTAGAGCCTCGACTTTATAAAAACTTTTCCATTAAATAAAAGGACAAGTTTATATAGAGTGAGGCCAAACAATCAAATTAGGGCCTACATCAAAATTTTCATTAGAAGTTATTGTTTTGATGCTTAAATATCCTCAAATTGATCATCTCAGCATCAAGATGTATGGACATGAGAAAAAAATAGATTTCAAGTTTTGGAAATAATGTATTTTGTAATGCATTTTTAGACAGTTAATTTTCATGTTTTCAGAGATCAATCAATTTACACTATTTTTGAAGCTTTAAATTTTATAAATAAAGATGAAAATATATTTTAAGGCTATCACAAAGATTTTCAGTATTGAAATCATATTTCTTGACAATATTTGAAGGTAGGCTCTAATTTGATTGTTTAGAGCCTAGGCTCTATACAAGGGTGCAGTTTGTATAGAGCCTAGGTACTAAATGTTTGTATAGAGCCTAGGTACTAAATGTTTGTATAGAGCCTAGGCAGTAAACAATCAAATTAGAGCCTACATTCAAATAGAGTTGAGAAATGCGGTTTTAATACCGAAAATCTTTGTGATAGTCTTAAAATATATTTTTATCTTTATTTATAAAGTTTAAAGTTTAAAAAATACTGTAGATTGACAGATTTATGAAAACTTGAAAATCTTGAAAATTGACAGTTAAAATAAGTTACAAAATACATTATTTCCAAAAGTTGAAATCTATTTTTTTCTCATATCCATGCATCTTGATATCGAGATGATCAATTTGATTATATTTAAGGATCAAAACCATCATTTCTGGTGAAATTTTTGAAGTAGGCTTTAATTTTATTGTTTAGAGCCTTGGCTCTATATAAACTTTTCCCAAATAAACAATACAAATAAAAAAATTAGATACCATCTACTTTTGATGCCGGGAGGTCATAATCATTCTGGACTATTACATTTGAAATTAGATGATCCATGATATTATTATTTAGGTACAAAGTCTAAAACAAAATTTCTCAAATATTGTGTCATACTTTTATCTATTGGATTTGACACCCAATAGTTAAAGTGATTGTTATCTTATTGCACAAAAAATAAAGAAAAATTGTTTCCTACGTGGTAGACCGCATTTCTACAATATGCTGTCCAGAGGTATAAAACATTCATCTTAAATATGGATGCAAATATGCGGTCCATCTAAAAACAAATGTAACTAATTGTCCAAATGTTTTATTATTATTATTATTATTATTATTATTATTATTATTATTATTTTTAGTTTCTATTTTTTTTTCTTTTCATATTCATGATCTCTATGTTAGATTATATATTCTCTAAAAATTAAGATTAAATTATATTTTAAAAATATATTTATTGCCAAGCCCTCATTTCTACAATATGCAAGCTGACCGCATAGAAACTGTGTTTAAAAATAAATAGTCTCATAATATATAATTCCAAATAGGAAAAGTATACAATAAGACAATTTATTTGGATATGGTTTGTATAAGTTTCCAACCTTAAATAATCAATGTAAGGCACACCACTAGAATTTATCATAAGATGTAATTTTGGTATAAAAAAAATCTTAAGATGGCATCATAATCTATTTTCATTTCTAGTTATAAAATTTTAAACGACAATAATGGTTTAAATCAAGTAATCTATAAACACATTACAATCTTGAAAATAAACAGTCCATATACTATATTACAAGATGCACTATTATTGGGACTCAAAATCTTTTTTTTTTTACATCCATGCATCTCGATGTCGAGATGATTAATTAGAGGGTTCCCCAACATCAAAACAACATTTTCCAATGGATTTTGAGTTGCACCTTAATTTTACAATTTAAGGTTGCAAATTTATGTAAACTTTTTCCATTTACTTTGAATACGAGGAGGTTTCAAATATATTTGACCGCTGGATGTAAAATGGAGTGGCGGTGGAGATATCAATAAATTGACACAAAGTCTACAGTAAATTTCCTTGAACTCCATGAACCATCGATTTTACATCCAATGGCTAGAATTGATTATAACCTATACACTAAAAATAAGTAAATAGTTTTATAGTATACACTCCCTTATAGATAAGCACCCTTATGAATAAGCAGAACCACAGTGGCTACTGAGAAAGCAAATGCTTCTGCAAAAGGCCATCTCCGTTCAAATCTAATGAGTCGTGGACGGAGACCAAAGGGGTTATTAGAGATATACATAGCTGAACTATTTGATGATATTTTTAGAGGTATCAAAGCTATAAGGAAATTATAAAAAATATACTTTTATTTTTGCATTATCGAAAATAAATCCTGTAATTTTTTAAACCTCATCCAAACCATTTTTATTTAATTTTTGGGTTGTTGAGACTAAAATAGCCTTTATAAAAATCTTATGACTGTGAAGACATCGCAGTAGACCCAATACCGTGATAGTCATGGGCTTTTCGAGCATGACGGCTAAGAGGATCACGGTACTTAGATAACTGTGATAATCGAAGGGAAGAGAGGGCGGAAGAGAGAGAGAGAGAGAGTAGACGTGAGGAGTTTGAGGCCCATCCAGGAAGAAGGCTTTTGCCCCCCCCTATTCTCCTATTTATTCCTGCCACTTTCCTTCACAAATCTCTCTGATACTCGAATCCCCAACCCACCACCCCTCTCTCTCTCTAAAAACCACTCTCTCCAATTAAAGAACTACTCTTTCTTTCACGGTTCAGAACCACTCTCTCTCTCTAAAACCCATATACAAAAACACTCGCTCCAAGTAGAAAACTACCCTTCGCAGTTAAGAACAAGTAAAAAAACCTCTCTCCATAGCGATCAATAGTCTGCTTTCAAGGGTTGTAATGATCCTCTCAAAGACTATCCCCGTAGTTTAAGTGCTATTATACCCCAAAAACCCATGACCATCACTGTATTGAGTATAATGTAATGTCTTTTCGACTGTCGTGAAGACTATTTTTTATCGTATCTATCTAAAAATTGGAAAAAAAAAAAAAATTGAAGGTATGGATAAGGTTTAGAAGAGTATAGAGTTTATTTATGATAATACGAAAACATAAATTACTTATACTAAATAATATTATCCATATTTATTGTTTATCACAAGTTAAAATATCGTAAACCCGCAGTTCTCAATTTAAGAGGAAGGAAATGGATGGTTTGAAATTTCGGTATTAGATTCATTTGAAAATCTATGTTTATGTTTTATTTAATCAAATGGAAAAATGATTGGATAAGTGCAAGAACTCTTACTTGTATTGAAAAAAAAAAAAGGTTTATACATGGTGTCAATTTTATATTGTAGAAGAGTGTTTATAAATCTGCTCCGTCCACACTATCTATAGAAATTTCGTAATTAATAGTGAAAATATGTTCATAGAAGTTTCTAGTACTAAAGCTGTCGAGTTTAAAAATATGCTTAAGGCACCTTACAAATGGCAACCATATTTATATCGAGAAGTATCAAAAGAAGATTATGATATAGTTTGAGATCGGATGCCATGAGCATTGGTCTCAAATCTCAATACATAAGAGGCGCATGGTGGTTAGATGTAAAATTAGGGCAGCTAGAGAGTGTTATTTCTCACAAGGGAAGAGCACTATCCAATTTAACATGGGGTACTAACCAACTCATCCGAAGTAGGCTATAAAATTTTGGGAAATTCATATAAGGAACCAATTTTTTTTTTTTAGATTTGGACATTATGCGGTGAGAATCACAAGTTTTAAGTATTTTTGTTTCAATTTTACCTTCCAAAATATAACTACACCAAGTGTTTGAGTGATTCCGGCAAAAATATGAATATTTGGGCGGCTTCAAAGTAATATTTTTGGGTATGGTTGCAACTTTATTTGCAGACATACGTTTGTGATACTTTACAACATCTATTTGTTTTTTACCATATAGTTTTGACACAGCCAATGTCAATATATAGCATAGTTTCTAAGATAATGCCTAATCTTAATCACTATAGTAAAATGGACGGTGTAGATTGCCGCGACCTTTATTTCTAAGAATAAAGTTGTCATATTATATAATTTTTTTTTGTTTTAAACTTTTTCTTTGTGCATTACAATGGTAAGTGGCTTTTGTTTTTTTTTTTTATTATTATTATTATTGTTATTTTTTCGCATAGCTCAAAATCCTTATTTTTTCAGTTAAAATGGAAATAATCATTTTTTTTGGGTAAGTAATATGAAAGTAATAATTGATAATTGTTTTTCTACTAAAACTAAAGATTATATCCTGCTTTATACGCAGGAAAGTTATTGTTCCAAAAAATTTAACCACAAAATAATACTATTTATTAAAAAAAACTATCGCATCAAAACTTTATCAAAAACTCACATGAAAACTTTGTCACCCTAAACTGTTATCACTCTCCAAAGCTCTTTGTTTCTCCTTTCTCACAGTCAAGTTCTCTTTTCACCGTTGGAATCTATCTGAAAATATCGTCTTTCTTTTGTTGACTCTGACTCGAAAAAGAAACGATCTTCTCCTATATAGCCTGGTTCTTTATGGCCTTACTTTAGGGCCTTATTCTCTCAATTGATTCGTACTTTATGCTCTTGATTTACTCTGGTTGCCTTGAGGATATATTTCTTTGGTTTACTTACTCTCTCAATTGATTATGTACGGGCTTGTTGTTTTGATTTGGGGTTTCTTTTCTTGATTCCGACTCGAGTTGGGGTTGTCTTTTTTTTCTTGACTCCGACTGGAATTTTCTTCACTCCGATTGGAAGAAAAAACAAGAAGTGATTGTCTACCTAGGCTCGTTGTCTTGCCTTCACGTTATCTTCTTTTCTTGACTCCAAACAAGAAATACACTGGCAGATCATTTCAAAACCTTATGTTATAGAGGTTGTCTTTCTTCTATTGACCGCGACTCGAAGCAGCAGCAAGAACAACAAGAACAAGAATGTGCTGGCAGTATTTCAAGAACTTATATTATAGAGGTTGTCTTTCTTCTATTGACTCCGATTCGAAGCAGCAACCAGAACAACAAGAACAAGAATATGCTGGCAGTATGACTTTGAAGTAAATTTTTTTTTTTGGCAAACTTATTTATATTGTCCTTGAAATCTCTTGTTTGCTCCTGTTAGTATAATCAAGAGATATTGATAAATTGATCAAAGTGGTAAAGCTTCACGTCAAATTTAACAGAAAATTATAATTTTGGAATGAAAAACCTTGCCCTAAATATTATTTTAGAAAAATTAGGATTTTTGAGTCTTAAAAAAAAAAAAAAGTTTATACAGAGTCGAGGCCCTAAGCAATCAAATTAGAGCCTACCGACAAAATTTCACTAGAAAATGTTGTTTTGATGCCCAAATATCCTCAAATTGAACGTCTTGACATCAAGATGCATGGACGTGAGAAAAAAAAATGGATTTCAAAGTTTTGGAAATAGCACACCTTGTAATGCATTTTTAGACCTTCAATTTTCAAGATTTTAAAATTTTTATAGATCTGCTCAATCTACACTACTTTTAAAGTTTTACATTTTATAATTAAATATGAAAATATATTTTAAGGCTATCACATAGATTTCTGGTATTGAAACGACACTTCTCGACATTATTTGAAGGTACGCTCCACTTTGATTGTTTAGAGCCTCGGCTCTATACAAACTGCACCCTTATAATATAATGTAAAGTAAAATCTATCAATCCTAGCTAACTATATATTCATTTAAAAATTGAAAGATTTTTTTTAAAATATCAACAATGAGAAATTGCACATATTCAAAATAATAATAAAAACTGCCAAATATAATCACAACAAAAAAATTCATAATAAAATTATAAACTAATATACCTCTTTAATCTCTTCCGATGCCCTATTGTATCCTACGTTAGCCTTCTACTTTACTAATTAACCTCGTCTCAATTTGTCTGTTAAGTTTTTGAATTTGGGAGTACAAGTTATGTGAAGAGAGACACTTAATGAGGTTTTAAAAGAAAAACTAAACACAATAAAGACATGTTATTCTAAAGATTTATCATGCTAAAGGCATGGCTGGTTAGCAATGTGCATAGTAATCCTTTGGACCATACTACACACTTTTTTTCTCACCTTAAACAGCAAGTTGGGAGATTTTCTGTTTAAAATTTTCCAAGTTTTTTATTCACCTTGTGAATTTTTATGCATGTGTGGTTTTTTGTGCATTATTTAAGTCACTGCAAATTTAGTTTAGTTTAATATTTTGTCTTCTTTCATGGGACATTTGGATGAAAGCATGGTCTCCTCCACTATTCACAATTGACCGAATTTGTTGCCTATGTTTATGATGCCACTGGTTCCAAATTACTGGTTTCAAAAAAGAGGAGTGTTTTTGAGTAGTTAAATCCAGCTTAAATTGGTCCTCCGTCCATCGCGACTCCGCTCAGCTGGTTCACACAAGTAATTTGAAGTACAATGCCCAAAAGGCAAGGAAAAAAAAGAAGAAGAATTTGAAGTAGCTACTAAGTGCCAATAAGTGTTAAGGTTAAGGTTATACCTTCTAAATGTAGCACAATGTTGCACCAATCATGAATATGCAAGTTCCAATAGGTAAAGAGTGAGTTAAAGGCTAAGTCGCGAGGCGCTTGAATTTTTTTTCTAATAAGGGTTGAGACCCTTTCACCACTAAACTGCTAAAAAAAATCCAACAATTTAATTAATAAAGAAATTTATGTACGGACACTATTTGGGTCAATTACCAAATGGGCTCACGTTTGCTCAAAATTACAAACAGCACTCCCCACGCGGTGTTTTTTTTTCCGAAGTTACCCCTGCTCGTTAGCGCGTACACCAGATATGTTGGGTTTGTATCTTACATAGCAAAACAATTGTTTGGTGTTCGAAATACCAGACAATTGCCATTCGCTTTTAAGTTTTAAGTTTGTTGTCTGGTGTTTGAAATATTGGACAAAGATTTTTAGTTTTTTAATTTTTTTGTACGGTGTTCGAAATACCGGATAGTTGGTTGCACTTATACCCTAATGGCCAATTTCGCTGTTGTGCTCTCTCTTTTCTGTGTTCTACCAAGCCCAAGCTCAAATCAAGCACTTATCTTACTCTGTCTTTCCTGAAGCCCAGCCTTCTATGTGACATTCAAGCAAGTTTCTCCAACCAGATTAAATATTCATCAAATTTTTATTTATTTATTTTTTTTGGGAAAAGTAAGTTTTGGGAGATTAGGGTTTTGGGGATAAAATAACCTAAAATTTGTAAATGACGGATTAGGTTTTTTAGTTTACTTATAAATGTTTATTTTCTTACTTGGTTGTGATTGAAAATATACATTTTATAAATGTTTTTTTTCTTATTTGGTTGTAATTGAAAATATACATTGTTAATTCTTGTTGAATATTCAATTAATGGGGGGGGGGGGGAGAGGAGGGTTTATCCAATCCGAATAAGGGAACAAGCATTAGCACAGACACAATCGAAGGAGGGTGTTGAAGTTGCTCCTTGGCAAAAAGACGTAATTGGGAGTTTTTATTCAATCTAAAATTTTGGGATTCAAAGTCGCCTCCTATTTTTAACAAGGGAAATTATCTTGTCCACATTATGTAGACGAGTGGAAGAACACGGGGTGACAATGGGTCAGGTTCGGTCCGGGTTCGGCCGGATATAGAGCAGACAATTTAAAATTATTTATGTAATTATATTTAAATATATTTCATATATTGAGAATATTACCAGACCTAGACCCAACGGACCTGGCCTGGACCCGAATGGTGTTTAGGTTCAAGATTTGGACCTGGAGCCGATCCTTCAGGTTCCATTTTTGGACCCATACCCAGATCTAGATCAGGTCTGCCCCCCAGGTTTTGGGTTGGATCTAGGTCCATTGCCACCCCGACAAGCACCCTTCTAATAATTGAGATCTCATATGGCCGCATTGAATGGTCGAAAATTAGTCTTGTATTTTTTTTATTTAAATAAGATACCTGAATTTGGAGTGTTGGTGTATTTTTGTAATGTAACTAAATAAAAATAATTGAAAACTATTGTAAATAAAAAATGACCAAAATACGTCTAAATTTATTTTGATAAGTATTTTTTATTCAAAATATTTTTTATTAATTTTATTCAATCTTATTTATAAAAATTAATCCAAATCCAAAATTTTAGATTAAAATTATTTTTAACAAAAAATAAAAAATGGAAAACGAGATTCATTGTTGGCCCTTGAATTAGCATGGTTCAATCTGAACCATCAAAAGGTAGTTGTGCACCTTTTGAGCATCCACATGCTGCGGGCGTAATACCAACCCTTTTAACAAAATAAATTGGGATACGATTTATATTTAGCTGTCGAAGAAATTAGATGACTATCTTATAGCGATATATTAAGCGAGAAAGATAAACATCACTTATTTTTTCGGATTTAATTTTTTATTTATTTCAAATTGGCACTTTTTAAAATTAATTTTTAACTTTAAACATCATCTCTCTTGTATACGATCATTTTATTTTTGACATGAATCATTATCTTTCCCATACACAAACTTTATCTACTTATCATTGCCTAAATTATCATTGCTTTTATTTGGGCTTTGTGGTGAGAATTTAGAGAAAGAAAAGGAAGCGCTCAGAGTTCTCCCGCCATTAACGACCTCATTGTTATCCAGTCTTGCTTTCCTACCTCTCTTGGTCGAAACCTCTACAACTTGTTAGGGTTTTGGTCATCTACTTTGCTTCTGAAACTCTGTGACTTTTTAGGGTGTCAATTGTCTATTCTTCATCAAAGTCATTGCAACTCGTTAGGATTTTATTTCTCTCAATTTCGTCAAAACCGCTGCAACTTGTCAGGTTTTCAATCTACTGCTTTTTGTCGAGGCCTCGACAAATTGAGAAGGTTTTAATCCTTTGATTTGGGTTGAGAATGCCAAAATCATGCTTAAGGTCACCCGAAAAATCAAATTCCGATGATTCGCTGAAGACAGTGCTTGGAGAAAAAAGGGTTTGGTTGGAGGATGCAGAAGACAAAATGGTGAAGCAACTGAGAAGCTGTTGACGTTTGTGATGACTCTCGCTTGAAACACTTCTCAAGAAAATGAAGGTAATTCTTGCACCTTTTGTATGACCATCTCCACGACTGTACAAGCAAGAGATCATATATCAGAGGACGAGACTTGTTTCCTCCTTTTAAAAATTTCAGGCGTCATCCACCTCAAAGTCGGCTTATGGATATTGCAGAGGCGTCATCCACCTCAAAGTGAGCTTATGGATGTTGCAGAGAAAGAGAAAGAGAGAAAAAAAAGTAGTGGATCAGGGAGAGAAAGAATGAATTGAATTAGAAGGAAGGTTTGGTGCTCATTAGTTTTGTATTGAAGAAGATTACTTACTCCTCTTGTCCAAATAACAACGAGGAAGAGAGGATGAGAGAGGTGAGAGACAAAATTTACAGAGAGAGAGAGAGAAGAGAGATACGGAGTTCTGAGAGAGATAGAGATGGAGACATTTTACAAAATGTTTAAGTTAATAATATATGGACAAAAGGATTTAGGGGGTAAGAAGATAAAAAAGATAGAGACTTTATGCCGTAGGAAATAATTTAAATCATTGGGTCTCTTGAAAAATAGAAACAAAAAATAGGAGGTACAAAGATACTTTTTCTTTTATATAAAATGAAACTCGAAAAAAATTATCAGACTCAAACCTAGACTTGAACTTAAATAGTATTCGGGTCCAAGATTTTAGACCTAGATCGTGTTTACCCCTCAAGTCCCAGGTCCATTGTCTCATTGGAAAACCTGCAAACCCCCTCGACCCTATCTCGCCACGTAAGTTGCAAGCGTCTTCGATTAGCCACAACGCGTCCCCCGACTCACCACCTCCCAACAAAACCACACGTCCACCTGCATGCAAACCCTAATCCCCAGATGTTCCCCTCTACCCACCCTCCTAAACCCTATAAATACTCTCTATTTGGCCTCAGCACACACCAGGACCACCTTTCTCTCTCTCCAGAAAAGAAGGATACCATGGCTTCCAGCTGGATTCTGACCGCCCTTCTCTTCCTCTTCGTCGTTGTTTCTCCATTGCTTGCTCTCTCTAAGAGAGACCCAGAAAGAGAGAGGCAGGAGAGACAGTGCAAGTCCGAGTGTGAGAGGTCTAGAGAGAGAGAGCGTGAGGTGAGGCAGTGCAAACAAGAGTGTGAGGAGAGGTATAGGAGACAAAAAGGGCAGGGCAGGAATATAGAGGAGAGAGAGAGAGAGAGCGAGAGCGAGAGCGAGGGGAGACGGCGGGGAGTGACTGGTAATCCTTATGCCTTTGAGCGAGATAGGTTTGTCAGAGACATTAGCACTGAGCATGGGAGTTTTAGGACTCTTCCTCCCTTCACCGAGAGGTCCGAATTGTTTCGTGGTATCGAGAACAATCGTATCTGCATCATGGAATTGAAGCCTAATGCATTTGTTCTTCCTCACCACAAGGATGCAGATATTATCTACTATGTTGCCAATGGTGGGTGTCTTTATAGTTTTCAAATTGTTCATTTATTTTCTATGAATTTTCACAAGGTTTCTTTGTTAGAGGGCCTTCATCTATATTTCTTTTTTCCCATTTGTTTATTTGATGATTTCATCGTTTAATCACAAATGATCACAATTTTTTTTTGATCGGTCTTTGAAGAACTTGGTTGTTTTTCTTAGATTATAAACCGGCCTAAATTTTAATTGAGTAGGAATATTATCGGCAGATGTATTTGTTTTTCTTATTTTGTTTGAGTTTTGAAAACCATTTACTAATAATATTTTACATACTTATCCGTTTCTTACTTCTCATTAGATTCATTGAACTTATGTGTATTTTATATTTGTCAAGGATACCTTATTCCTTACTTTCTATATTTTTTTTTCTCCCTTAGATACGGTACAACATCATTTATGTTTTGTTAATTTTGGTGATAATCAATAAATAAAATTTCTCACGCCCACTAAAATGTACTAATATTATCATTGAGTACTTTATTATTCTTAGGGGATGCTAGATTGGTTACGATTGGTGAAGAGAGGCAGGATTCACACAATTTGAAGAAAGGAGATACGGCGACAATCCCTGCCGGAAAAACCACTTATATCATTAACAAAGACAGCCAAAGAGAGCTAAAAATTGTCGCACTCCTTCAAACCATCTCAACACCAGGGCAATACGAGGTGAGAGATTTGATCTATAGGGCTAAGCTTTTCAATGAAGTGAAATATAATCTATTGGGCAAAGCTTTTCCATGAAAATTAGAGAGCTAAGCATTTCCATGAAAATTAGAGAGCTAAGCATTTCCATGAAAATTGGAGAGATGCATCCATTCATGTAGTAGCCAGAGGATTTTAGAGAGATCTAAGCAATGATTTCACAAGTAGCTAACTTTGTCATGGTAATGGGGTTTTGCAGATCTTCTTTGGTGCCACAGGTCAGAACCCGCCTTCGTATTTGAGGGCTTTCAGCGATGAGATCCTCGAGGCTTCCTTCAACGTTAGTACTTTTCATACTTTACACTCTCTCTCTCTCTCTCTCTCTCTCGCAGTGATCGCAGTCTTTACGACCACCCATAACCAAAGCTACGTGCCTACGTCCATGCATGTCTATATGCAGTCAAGTCTTTCTCTCTCAGAAACTGGTTAACTTTCTTGCTGTCAACAGGTTGATAGGAGTCGACTGAGCCGCCTGTTGGAGCAAAAGGGTCAGGGTCCGATTGTGCGACCTTCAAGTGAACAACTGCAAGGCTTGATCCATGGAGGTTCAGGTGGTGGTAAGTGGCCTTTCGGTGAATCCGAAGAATCGGAAAGGCCCTTCAATCTCTTTAGCAGGCGCCCTCGGATCTCTAACGACCATGGCGAGCTCTATGAGCTCGACGAGACTGAATACTCACCCCTGAGGGAATTCGACATAGCCATCTCCTTTGCTAATATCTCCCGCGTATGTTTTCAAGATCAAATCTGAACTCTCTCTAACTTCTGTCTCTAAATTCTTGAATGACTGAAATGCTTTTGATTCCGGACAAATGTATCAGGGTTCACTAGAGGTTCCTTTCTACAACAGCCGAGCCACCGAGATCTATGTGATTCTTGAAGGAAGAGCGCGCATCGAGATGGCATGCCCTCATGTCAGCGGTGGCCGCGAGCAAGAGGGCAGCAGGCGGGGACAGGGAGAGCAAGAGGGCAGCAGGCGGGGACAGAGAGAGCAAGAAGGCAGCAGGAGAGAGCAAGAACAAGAAGAGAGAGGGAAGGGGCAAGGGCAGGAAATAAAGTATCATAAGATCCGTAGTGACCTGAACCCTGAAGATCTGTTCGTCGCCCCACCTTCTCACCCCATCGCCATTCGCGCTTCACAAGAGGAGAATTTGCAGATCATTTGTTTCGAAATCAATGCTCGACGCAACCGCAAATACTTCTTAGCAGGTTCCTCTTCTTAATTGCAACTAAACAACAATTAATGTGAATATTTTTGTGAAGAACAGTCTTGTGACTTGGTTTGGTATTAAACAGGAAAGAACAGCATTTTGAACCAAATAGAGAGAGCAGCAAAGGAGGTGTCTTTCAACGTGCCATCGAGGGAGGCGGAGGAGGTGCTACGAGCCCAGTCCGATTCTGTTTTTGTGGTCGGTCCCCGCCAGCAGAGGGAGGGGAGAGAGGGGGAGGGCCGAGCTGTGGCTTAAATCAATAGCGGCGGAGAGAAGAGAGAAGGCGGATTTTGGAGTGTTTGCATCTAGTTTTGCTTAATGTTTATATTAGTCTGATGTTGCAAGGTACATACACGTGTGGTCATGTACATAGTTCCTTTAAAACTACTACTTGCTTAACTATGAGTGTAAATAAGACAGACCGTGATAAATAAAGTCCGCCCACTTTCCCATTTGGCTCTTATATGTCTTGCTTAACTGCTATGCCAATCTTAAATATGGAAAATGCTTTTAACACAAGTAAAGCCTCACCTCATAACTCATTGAAAATTGCTCGTTGTCGTTCCAAAGTGATTGTCGTCTAAACTTAACATTCCAAGTGTTAAATTGCTAGTTGTTGTTCCAAAGTGATTGTCATCTCAACTTGACATTCCAAGTGTTGTTTAGTAGTATATATTGTAACAAATTATCTCCTTTTCATTTTAAAGATGGGTTTTCATATATCTATACTATTTTTCATATATCTATACTATTTTTGAGTTTCAAATAGGTTTTCATAAGTTTAGATCTATACTATTTTTTAGTTTCAAATTTTAGTCGGTATTGAAATCTAGAGCCGTCATGGATATTTTAGATAGCAAAGGTGCTTAAAATAGTGTATATCTTAAAATTCATTTAAGAGTGTTCATAAATTTATCAGATTTATATTATTTTTTAATTTTTAATTTTAATTGATATTGAAAATTAATTTTAGAGTCATGGAGATTTTTAGATTTGAGATGAGCCTTTATTTTGTTTTCATAAGCCCTGCAAATTCGTAGATCAATACCCCTTTCTCTTATCTTTCACAGCGCCAGTATTCAAAACCAGCGGGAATGGAACTCCTCCTCGTATCCGAGCCGAGTAACCTGGCCTAATCAGGCTACTAAAGAAGCTAAGAGAAAAATGGACGCAGGTATTTAAGAAATAATAGTGATTCATATACGGATTTTAAAAGCTTAGGTAAAATGTGAAATATTTTATCTATATACGAAAATTACAAAATAAGGTTGGTCAATTTTAAAATTTTTTAAATTGCCTAGGTCATTTTGAATTTTGTATTTTTTTTAGATTGTGCTTGGGGCATTATTCTACTAACGAAAAAGTACAAAAAATAATTAAAATTTAAAAAAATTTAAAATTCAGGTTGATCGAGAGCTAATTTTTTTAAAAAAATAGGTTAGACCAGCTTTTTTTTTAATTTTTGTATATAAACGTAACATTTTGAATTTTATTTAAATTACTCAATAATACAGAAGATCAAAAACGTCAAAATATATATTTATGGCAAATAGCACTTGCAATCCTCGCCAATGGTAGAAAACATAAAATAACATATTAAAAATAAATTTTTTAAAGAGTGCTTCATATGGTTTAAGAGAACTTCATAATCATCTATTAAAAAAAAAAGAAAAAACGAACGAATAATTACTCTTCGTAATGTTTTCTTAATGGGGTTCTTCATATTCTTTTCATTCTAGAATTAAGCGTTGATTTTTAAATTAATATAAATTTAAAAAACTCATTAATACCAATCGAGAATCACCTTATGGCATCAGTTAGTATTTTTGCTTTTGTAAAAATGTTTTACGTATTTCAAAATAATACTATATTTTGAAAGGTTTTTATATTATGAGTGGATTTTTAGTTCCATATTGAAAAAGGGGGTGGTTTGAGTAGTATTTAAGTCTCATTAGGACAGTGGCTGCAGTAGTATTTAACTGTAATAATTCTTATACTTAATATTCTTAAGCAAAGGTTCTTAAAACAAAGGCAAGAATCATGGTGTATGCGTAGAATGTGTGAAACGTGTGTATGTGCAAGGGCACAAAGGCAAAAATCATGATGTATGCGTAGCATGTGTGAAACGTGTGTATGTGCAAGGGCACAAAGGCAAAGGCAAAGGCGGTGTTTGTAAGAACTGACAGGTGGTGGTGTTTGTTCAAAGAAGTTGGTAATTCCTCGGTAGTCATTCATAGAAGGGAGGGGGTGACTTTCTATGTGACCCTACTCACATAGAAAAATATGTAGCTACTATTTCTCAGCCATCGGATCGGATCGGATCTAAAAGGATGGCTGGAAAAACACCTGTACCAATATCACAAAATTAGATGTAAATTTAGGAACCGGCTCTCGGCTGGGCCGGTAGCCCTTCCCTTTCTCTTACCCAACTCCATAGTATCTTATTGCTCTCTAACCCTTTCGTACCTTGCCCGCAGGAACTCCAACCGCTTCTTTCTCTAGCAATAATGGAAAGAAGCAATAGGAAACCTAGCCCTCTGTCAGTCGCTTGCTTCTCTAGCAATAACCCACAAGGAACCTTAACCCATTGTCGTCAATAGCTTTAATAATGGAAGGAAGAGGAAGTGAGGGGAGCAGTGGTCACAACAATAATGGAAGGAAGAGGAAGTGAGGGCAGTAGTGGTCACAACAGAACGAAGGAAGTGTGTGTGGAGTGAGAGAGAGGGTATCGCTAGTTTTGCAAATTGGCAGTTTCTTATAGAAGAAGAAGTGAGGGGAGCCAGGAGTAAAAGAGCGAGTGGGGATCGCTAGTTTTGCAGATTGTCATTTTCTTAGAAAAGAGAGAGATGGGGGTGAACTGATGCTAGATGTTGCAGGTGGAAAAAGTGCTAGCTTCAATTTGGGTTGTGGTTCGTTTTTGCTTTGTGAATATCAAATTTTGTTCTTGTTTTGTGAATACTTGCTCATGAATTTGGGCTGTTGTTTGTTCGTCAAAACGACGTAATATCAATGTATTTGGTTAATTAATAGTCATCTTAGTTTTTTGGGTAATTGGGGTTTGAACTCATGGCGAGAGAGAGAGTAAGGCGCATGAGATAGGCAGGATGGGTAAGGGAAGGGCAACGGATGAGAGCCAATTCTCAAGTTTGTTTTCAAATATGTGATATTTCGATTGGCGTTATCCCGGTCATTCCTTTAGATTTGACACCTGGAAAATCGCGGTCACATATTTTTCCTATGTGGATGGAGTCACATGGAAACATTCCCTTTTCATGGAAAGTCCCAAAGTGTAATCATTTTAATTCTTTGTATTTTTAGCAAGAGATTTGAATTTCGTTCAACAGATAAAATGAAAAAAATTAGAAAATCTTATTGATTATCTATCTTATAGTTGCAACAACGGAAACCCTTCTATGTATAAATAAATCAATATAGGTTGTGCATTGTCATAAATGGAATGATGAGAAAGAGAAGAACAATATATTTATTCTTGAAAAGGTAAGGATTATATAAGTTGATATTTTTATATTATAAAAACAAGATGCACCTTTAAATTCTGTCATGAATTGTATTTTAGGAGTTGGAAATTTTATGATATCTCAAAAATCTAATTTTATCTCTAGTTATGCAATTTAATATTTAAAAAAATGGTACGAATCAAGTATATGTATAAATGCTTGATTGAAAATAGACAAAATACATTATTATTATGACTAGAAATTTCACTTTTTTGTCTTCGTATCCAGGTATTTTGAGATTGAGATGATCGCTTTACAGATTTTCAAAACAGTGATTTACGTAGGGACCTTAAAACTTTCGATATAATACAAAATGTTCTGCTTATATCAGGTGGAAACTACAAAGAAGCCTGGTCAACTCATATTTTTTTTTATTTTTTTTAAATTACCTCTCGATCAACTCAAATTTAAATTTTTTTTTTATTTTTTTTTTCAGTTTTTTCATTATAAGGGTAGTGCTCCAAGCTTTACAACACTGCCCTACTAACAAAAAAACTATAAAAAAAAAAAAAATCAAAATTCGAGTTGACTGAGAAACAATTTTTAAAAAAAAAAAAAAATTGACCTAGGTTCTATGTAATTTTTGCATATATGTGAAGCATTTTATGTTATACCTAAAATTTTAAGATCCACACGTAAATCACTCTTTTCAAAATATCAAGAAACTCTCTTCCACAAAATTTTGGAATGCACCTTACAATAAATTTCTTCCTTCGGAAAATCATTTTAGTCTTGCGTAAATTTTCCCTAAAAAGTAAAAGTCCGACATCAGGTAAAAAAGGTCATCCGAAAGCCTCTAAAGCCACTCGACCCTATCTCGCCACCTAAGCTGCCAGCGCGTTCGAGTAGCCACAACGCGTCCCCCGACAAAACCACACGTCCACCGGCATGCAAAACCCTAATCGCCAGATGTTCGCCACTAACCATCCTCTTAAACCCTATAAATGCCCCCTTTTAACACGCCCCAGGATTTTTAATTTTTTACTAGAAAAAAAAGAAACCACGGCTTGCAAATCCATTTTCACCGCCCTTCTCCTCCTCTTCCTCCTTGTTTTTCCATTGCTTGCTCTCTCTAACAGAGACCCGCAGAGGGAAGAGAGAAAAAGGAAGGAGAAAGAGTGCAAGTCTCAGTGTGAGAGGTCTAGAGAAGGAAAGCGTGAGGTGAGGCAGTGCAAGCAAAAGTGTGAGGAGAGGTACAGGAGAGACCCACAGAGGGAAGAGAGAAAAAGGCCCGAGAAAGAGTGCAAATCTGAGTGTGTGAGGTTTAGAGAGAGAAAGTGTGAGGTGAAGCAGTGCAAGCAAGAGTGTGAGGGGAGGTACAGGAGAGAGAAAGGGCAGGGCAGGGATATAGGGGATAGAGCGAGAGCGAGAGCGAGCGGAGACTGCCAGGAGCGACTGGTAATCCTTACGCTTTTGAGTCGGAGACATTTGAGACACACAATACCACTCAACATGGGAGTGTTAAGGTTCTTCCTCCCTTCACCGAGAGGTCCGAATTGTTTCGCGGCATCGAGAACAATTGCATCGGCGCCGTGAAATTGAGGCCGAATGCATTTGCTCTCCTTCACCATAAGGATGCAGATGTTATCTACTTTGTTACCAATGGTGGATGTCTTTATAGTTCTCAAATTGCTCATTTATTTTCTCCGAATTTTCACAAGGTTTCTGTCTTTAGAGGGCCTTCATCTATATTTCTTCTTTTTTTTTATTGTTATTTGATGATTTCATCTTTTAATTGTAAATAATCACAACTATGTGGTCATGAACAATTTTTTGAAGAATTTGGGTGTTTTTCTTATAATATAAATAGGCCTTATTTTTTCATCACATTTTTTGAAGAACTTGGTTGTTTTTCTTGGAATATAAATAGGCCTTATTTTTCATTGAAAAAGAATCTTATTGGCCAATGAGTTTATTTTTCTTATTTTGTTTTAGTTTTGAAAGTCATTCACTTATAAAATTTTACATATTTATTCCTTTCTTAGTTATCTCAATAGATTCGTTGAATTTAAAAATTCCATTTATTCGAACTGGGTTTTGTATTTTATAGGGAAAATATCTCCATATTCAGAATTTTTAGGTTTTGATAAAATGTTTCAAAAGACATCTTCTAAGCTTAGAGACTTTTTTAACTTAAACAAACGTGTGAAAGACTTTGGAGGGGGAATCACGAATGAAGCCTCTCTCAAAGAAGAGGGGGATCATGATTGTTGTAGCTGCACAACAGCACAGCATTGGGTAGGTGTTATATCCAAAGCTGGTCACCTCGATAAACTGAGGTATCTTACTCATCAAAGAATAACTGGTGCACGACACAGACGAGCACCGATCAAAGGCTCTTTTGTTGTCTATCCAAGATAAAGAAACTTAGACCAAATGGGAACAATGCCCTTTGTCATGGTACTCAATTGCCAGATGGGCCTGATTCTGATTGACTAGGTCCGTACAAAATCCTCAGCTCCAGAATCACAAACATTCCACATGAGGGTGAGGACCTCGATAAGATCCTTAAAAAAAGTTTCTTCTCCCCTTAAAGTCTCCATGGACGGACCAGCGAATAATGCATCCTTAAAGTCTCCATGGACGGACCTGCGAATAATGCATCCCAACATCTAAAAAGCCTAGTTGAGTTGCACCAATGTGTGAATTTCCTCGCTGTTCATACAGTCCTGTGGTTAGGAAGAAAAAATTAATAAAGCCGTAAGAAATTTTTGAATGAGTTATTTTTAAACCCAATCTTTCTCTCTTTTCACTTATATATTCCAAACTTCTTTCTTTTCTTGCATCTTTTATTCCCTCTCTCTTACTGTATTTCTTCGAACATCTCTCTTTTTCTGATAACCTTTCACATCCAAGAAGCCATCCTCTTTTTAGAAGTTTGGAAGGATGGCTTTTAGAAAAGACATGTTTTTTTAGAATTGTTTGGCTTTAAAAAAATTAATTTAAATTAGCTCAGGTTTAAAAGAAATAAAATCTACAATTTTTATGCGATATATCTTTTAAAGTTTTGGATCTATTGTGAAATAAAACTTAAAAAATTAAAAGACATGGAGATATTTTTTTATTTTATATTTGTTAAGTACATCTTATTTCCCACTTTTTTTATGTATTTTTTCCCATAGATACCCCACGGCACCATTTATGTTTTGTGTTTTGTTAATTTTGGTGACAATCAATAAATAAAATTTCTCCCACCCACTAAAATATACTAATATTATCATTTGGTTACTTTTTTTAATTTTAGGGAATGCAAGAGTGGTTCTGCTTGATGAAGAGAAGCATGATTCATACAATGTGCAACAAGGAGATATTGCGTGGTTGCCTGCTGGCAAAACCGGTTATGTCATCAACACAGACAGCCAAATAGACCTTCACGTTGTCGGACTCATTCAAACCATCTCAACTCCAAGGGAATTCAAGGTGGGTGGGTGAGAGAGAGAGAGAGAGAGAGAGAGAGAGAGATTTGATCTATAGGACTAAGTGTTTCAATGAAGTGAGATTTGATCCATTGGGCTAAGCTTTTCAATGGCGTGAGATTTGATCTATAGGGCTAAGCTTTTCAATGACTATTAGAGAGCTAAGATTTTTCATAAAAATTAGAGAGATCCATCTATTCATGTATTAGCTAGAGGATTTGAGAGAGATCTAAGCAATGATTTCACAAGTGGCTAACTTTGTCATGGTGATGGGCTTTTGCAGATCTTCTTTGATGCCACAGGTCAGAACCCGCCTTCGTATTTGAGGGCTTTCAGCAATGAAATCCTAGAGGGTTCCTTCAACGTTAGTACTTTTCATACTTTACCCAATCTCTCTCTCTCTCTCTCTCTACCACCATCCATATCCAAAGCTACGTGCCTACGTCCATGCATGTATATGCAGTCACTTTCTTTCTCTGCAACTGGGCAGTTTTCTTGCTGTAAACAGGTTGATACGAGTCAACTGAGCCGCCTATTGGAGCAAAAGGGTCAGGGTCCGATTGTGCGACCATCAAGTGAACAGCTGATCCATGGAGGTTCAGGTGGTGGTAAGTGGGCCTTCGGGGAATCCGAAGAATCAGAAAGGCCCATCAATCTCTTTAAACAGGCGCCCTTGGTTCTCTATATAAGGCCTTTTTTAGTCGATATACTTTTTTTTTTTTCTTTTTTTCACATATCCTTGAGGTTGTTCGATGTACACTTTTTCTTCCCCTTTCCATTTAAAAATGATGATTTTACATCTACCTGTTATATTAGCAACCCCATTTGTGCAGCTAATGCGAAGATAGTTCTAATAGTTTCCATTCGTGCAACTGGGGTAAACGTTTCAGTATAGTCAATTCCTGGTTGTTGAGCATAGCCTTTTGCCACCAACCGGGTCTTGTTTTTTTTTAATTGAGCCGTCTTTATTATATTTTGTCTTGTAGACCCATTTTAGTCCTATGACTTCTTTGTTTTCTGTTCTCGGGTCGGTCCATTAGCTCCTATGTTTGATTTTTTTCTCTTACTGCAATTTCTTTGTCCATGGCTTTTGTCCATTTTATTTTCTTATGGCTTCAAATTTTTTTGGCTCTGTGATTCATAAATTTCTCTTAGTGAACGTAGCTTTCCTAGTGATGTTTCTAAGTCTGATAAGTCTTGACTTGGTGCGCCTGGAGAAGGTGTTCTTGGGCTTGATATCGACCTTGGTAGTTGAGAGTTTGCTCTTTCTTGTAGAATATTTTTTTCTCTTATTATTGATATTGGTTCTTGGCCAGATTTTTCTATCCACTTCCATTCACTTTTTTTATCAAATATATTTCTAGAAATTACCGATTTATTTGTTTTGGATTGAAAATGCGATATATAGTTTTGCCTGTCATCAAAATTTTCTATAGGTTAAGAAGTTCTTTCTCCATAGGCAATATAACCAAAAACCTTGAAATAATTTACGTTTGGTTTTTTTTTATACCAGACCTGAAAAGGAGTTTTATTTTAAAGAGATCTAGTAGGAGACTAATTAAGAATATAGAACAGTTTCAGCCCAAAATTTATTGAGAATATGCTTACCTTTTAACATACTTTGGGCTATTTCAATAATTGTCTTATTTTTTCTTTCTATTATTCCATTTTGTTGTGGAGTATATGCTACTGTCAACTCGTATCTAATTCCATTCTTTTTGAAAAAATTCCATAATTTTATTGATATAAATTCTCCTCCTCCATCTGTCTTCAAGGCTTTTAATGAAAAATCACTTTGTTTTTCTACATCAGTTTTAAACCGAGTAAAAACTGAAAATGTTTCTAATTTTTGGGTCAAGAGTTATACCATCATCATCTTGCTGTAATCATCAATAATTAAGAGAATACTTTTTTTATTAAAAGTTTTTGTTTGAGTTAATCCACAAATTTCAATATGAACCAATTCCAATGGAGCTCTTGCTCTCCAAGATGATTTTGAAAATGGTAATCTGTGTAATTTTTCACAAATACACTCTTCACATTTTTTTTTTTTCTTTATTTATTGGTGGTAATCTGATTACCTCACCTTTCTGACCCATCAATCTTAAACTTTGAAAATTTAAATGCCCAAATTTTAGATGCCATAGGTAGAATTTATCAATATTTTCATAACTCGGGGCATAATTTTCATATGTTTGCATGACCATAGGAAATACTTCATTTGGGGTCATTTGGGGTCATTTTTACCTTGGCTATGGTCCGTCTAATTTTCTTATAAAAAATTATACATTCATCTCTATGGAAATTGATTGCATACCCATTTTTATCAATTGTTCAATACTTTAAAGATTTTGTGTCAAGCCAAGAACATAATGAACATCGTGAATAAATTTAGGGCAATCACCTTTAGGTTTTATGGCAATTATTCTCTTTCCTTCAACATTTTGGAGTTTTTTATCTCCTAGATTGACTTGTGAAGTGATTTTTTTATTTATTTCAACGAAACTGCTCTCATTTCCTGTCATATGATAGCTACATCCACTATTTAGGTACCAAACATCTTGTGAATTTTTGTTGTGCATTCATGCATGAATAGCACATATGTCCTGTATTATTATTTTCAAAAAAATTTACTTCATTTTTTTGAATTTGATTTTTCTTTTGAAACTAGCAATCCCTTTGAGTGGTTTGGGATTATGCATTTTTTATATTTATATCGGCAATTCTTTGATTCATTCATGCCCTGATTACAGATAATGCAATAAGATTCATATTTATTTTTTTTATCTGAATTTCTCTGGCTGTTCATATTTCTTCCTCTTCTTCTTTCTTGGTCTTTTGAAAAAATTTGTCTTCCATGAACTCTTTGATAATTTTGATATGCCCCTTTATCTCTTGTTTCTTTAAAAAAAAAATTTCCAGAAATTGTAACCTTTGACTGAAAGGCTTGTTTTATTTATGATTTGAAAATCTATTTATCTTTTTTTCGTGTGCTTTTAAAGTTAAAGATAATTTAGATAAATCTTTTGATTCTTTTATAACAGTCAAAACATTTCTTAAAATTTGTTGAACTATTTTTTCATAAAAAATATCTTCCTCATAACATGTGATCTGATTTATTATCCATGTACCTCTAGTGAATAAATTATGAACTATTCTATCATCTTTTATCATCAAATTATCAAAATCTCTCTATAAATTTTGGAGTTTGATAGAAATTATTTTTTCAGGTCCTTTTAATTCATTTTTGAAATTTTTATATGCTTCTTTTAATTTTGAAGCTATTTTTATTCGAGGAAAAATAGGTTTACTCACCGCTTGTTGGATGAAGAGTAGGGTTTTTGCATCTCTCTTTTTATTTTTCTTGTCCTTGTTCTGCTTTGCCTACAACTATGATTCCAGCGCTGCTACATTTTTTTGGCACTGAATAGTCTTTCTTTCACAATGTCCCACAAATCTTGTGAGATAAAAAACGTTTTCATTTGGAGACTCCATAACTCATAGTCTCTGCATCTAAAATACGAATTAGGTTTTGGGTATAATTCATACTCGAAGTAGGTTTTGGGTATAATTCATACTCGTGGAGGCCACAGGGAATGGGTTTTTTTTAGGAAGCACGGGAACCTGGCTTTGATATCAAATGTTGGGAATTTACGGAAGCATTGATATGGTAATTTAATTGGAAAATAGCAAAGAACGATGATAGATGATAGGGGTGAAGAAGAAGCAATATTTAATCAAGGATATTTTACTATTTCATAAAATAACATACAACAAAATAATGTGGATTGGAGGACCACATTACTTAGGCTTTTTATCCAGGCTTTTTGACACCACCAAAATAAGGTACCTACGCACTATTTATAGGCTTGTGAACTGCCTTTCTATAAGGTTTTAGCGGTTTTTATCAACATTTTAGTTTAAGAAAGAATCTAGAGAGAGGCGGTGATTAGAGATTTTTAGAGATCACGGCTTTACACAGAAGAATCTAGAAAGAGGAGGAGGCGGTTATTAGAGATTTTTAGAGAGATTATCTATTTAACATTCTTTTTTCTACTACTCCATTTTGTTGTGGAGTATGTGTTGTCAACTCTCTTCTAATTCCATTTTTTTTTTGCAAAAATTCCAAAATTTTGTTGATGTGAATTCTAATCTTCTATCTATCCTCAAGGCTTTTAATAGAAAATCATTTTGTTTTTTTACATCAGTTTTAAACTGAGTAAAATTAGGATTGGCAGGTACTTTTGCCAAGAAGGATTTGAGAGAAGTCCCAGTGAACTGTCACTCTTCATAAAAAACAAAGGTATGCATATTTTTTTAATAGTCTGTCTTTATGTTGATGATTTGATTTAAATTGGTACTAACCAAAAGATGATGGAAAAATTTAAGAAAAGTATGAAGGAATTTGAAATGACAGATTTGGGCCTCATGAGATATTTTTTTGGGATTCAAGTAAAACAATCAAAAGTAAAACAATCAAATGGAGAAATTATTATTTTCTAATAAAGATTTATAAAAGGTCTGTTAAAAAAGTTTGGTATGAAGAAATGTAAACCGGTGGCTACTCCCATGGCTCCAAATGAAAAATTGACACAAAATGATGGAGTACAAGAAGCGGATGTGGATTCATCCTCTTATATAAGTCTTGTTGGTTTACTCATTTATCTCACAAACACAATACCAGATATTGTTGATGCAGTTAGTATTGTCTCCATATTCATGAGCAAACCAAGTAAGTTACATTTTGTAGCAACCAAGAGAATATTAAGATATGCTCAAGGAATTAAGAGCTTTGGTCTCAAGTATACTACAGAAAAAGACCAAGAGAATATTAAGATATGTTCAAGGAATTAAGAGCATTGGTCTCAAGCATACTACAGAAAAAAATTACAGTCTGGTTGGCTATACAGATAGTGATTAGGTTGGATCGTTAGATGATCGAAAAAGCACCTTAGAATATGTATTCTACTTGGGATTTAAAGTTATATCATGGTCTTCAAGGAAGCAAAAAACAATTGTTCTATCATTTGCAGAAGCGAAATATATTTTAGCCACTAGCATTACGTACAAAGCAGTTCGGTTGAGAAGAATTCTATATGATTTACATCCTGAGCAAAAAGATCCAACAACGATTTATTGTGATAACATGTCAGCTATTGCTACGATGAAGAATTTAGTATTTCATAGCAGGATAAAGCATATAGAGCTTCGCCACCATTTCATTAAAGACTTGGTTGAGAAATGGAAGATCGAGCTCAAATTTATCAGCACAAATGACCAGTTTGTAAATATTTTTGCAAAGTCGCTTTCAAAAGATAAATTTATGAACTTCAGAGAAGAAATGAGAGTGACAAATTAAAAGAGGATGTTAAATATATAATTTGTCTCTATCACTCTAGAAATCTCTAATCACCGCTTCCCTCTGTCTCTCTAGATTCTTCCGCGGAGGACGGTGATCTCTAGAAATCTCTAATCACTGCCTCTTTTTCTCTCTGATCACCGCCTTTTTCTTTAGATTCTTCCTTAAGCTAAGGCGGTGGTAAAAACCGTTAGAATTTTATAGAAGGGCAGTTCACAAGCCTATAAATTGTGTGTGGGTACTTTATTTTATTGGTGTCAAAAAGTCTGGATATAAAGCCTGGTTAGTGTGGTCTTTAAATCCATCCACATTATGTTATTGTATCCATGTTATTTTATAAAATAGTGAAATGTTTTTGAAAAAATATTGCTTCTTCTTCATCCCTATCATTGTTCTTTGCTATTTTACAATTAAATTACCATATCAAAATTTTCGGAATTCTCAACACTTTTAACCACCACGGCAAACTCCATGAGGCTGACGAAAATGAATACCCGCCTCTCAAGGAATTCGACGTAGCCCCCTCCTTGGCCAATATCACCCGTGTAGGTTTTCAAGATCTCTTACTCTCAAATCTAAACTCTCTCTAAGTTCTCTCTAAATTCTTGAATGACCAAAATGCCTTTGATTCCGAACAAATGTATTAGGGTTCACTGGAGGTCCCTTTCTACAACAGCGGAGCCACCAAGATCCCTGTGGTTCTTGAAGGAAGCGCGTGCATCGAGATGGTATGCCCCCATATACGAGGTGGGGGCGAGCAAGAGCGCAGTAGGCGGGGACAGAGAGCAAGAAGGCAGCCGAGAGAGCAAGAACAAGAAGAGAGAGAGAAGGGGCAAGGGCAGAAAATAAAGTATCATAAGATCCGGAGTCACCTGATGCGTGGAGATCTGTTCATCGCCCCACCTTCTCACCCCATCGCCATTCTCGCTTCACAAGAGGAGAATTTGCAGATCATTTGCTTTGAAATCAATGCTCGACGCAACGGCAAATACTACTTAGCCGGTTCCTCCTCTTAATTGTAACTAAACAACAATTAATGTGAAATCTGTTTTGTGAAGAACAGTCTTGTGACGTTGGTTTGGTATTCAACAGGAAAGAACAGCATTTTGAACCAAATAGAGAGAGCAACAATGGAGGTGTCCTTCATCGTGCCATCGAGGGAGGGGGAGGAGATGCTACGAGCCCAGCCCAAATCTGTTTTTGTGGCCGGCCCCCGCCAACAGCAGGAGGGGAGAGAGGGGGAGGGCCAAGCTGTTGGTTAAATCAAGAGAGAAACTAGAGAGGTAGTAGGAGAGAGAGGTGAGGAAGAGGCGGATTTTGAAGAGTGCTGCATGCAATTTTGCTTGAATGTTTATGCTTGTATAATGTTACTAGGTACATACATATGTATGTGTATGCAAATTTGTACATAATATCATAGGTCTTTTATGTTGGGAAGCAATGCTCTTTTCTTCTATGCGTGAATCAAAGGTAAAACTATATCTCACAATGTAGGTTTGTGCAAATACTGAAGAGGGGCAATTTGCTAAGTGTGAATAAAAATAGAAATTATAAAAAGAAAAGTTCCAGCAAGCAGAATTACGACACAAGATTTAATGTAGAAAAGTTCAAGCAAGCAAAATCATAACACAAGATTTAACATAGAAAAATTACGGGGTAAATCCGATAGAGGATTCCATTAAAATTAAATGAGAGTTACAATGTAGTTTTTTTTCAAGTTTTTGCCTAAAACTTAAGGCTTACAATCAAATGAGAGAACAATAATAACTTGAAGAAGATACAAAGTTATCTCACAAGCACCAACAAGATCATCTTTTTCCCATCTCAAAAAGCCCCAAAAAAATTGGTCTTCCAATGGCTTCGAGATGCAATCGGAAAGCACACCAATTATTTCAGTTTTCAGCCGAGTGTTGAGTATGAGAGATAGCAAAAATGACCTGAGAATGGTGATGAAAACTTTACTACAAACCTGCATTTTCTTCTCTCCAAGAGCCTTCAAAGAACCCTATCTTTGCTTGCAAATAGTGTTTCTAAAAAAAACTCATTTTGTTTTGTTTTTTAAAAGACCCTCTATATTTTCTATCTCTTAAAACCTCTCTTTCTTACCCTTTCTTATTTTGTTGGGTTTTTGTTTCTTTCACATACTGGACCCCATAAGGTAATCACCCCAACATTTTAGTAGGACAACTATTAACCACGAGGGTAAACAAGACGACGGCGATGAATAATTCTCATGTACCTCTTATTATATGTCATGTATTCTACCAAGCTTAAAGATGTCACAAACTCTTTCATTCCTAACATGGAGTTTGAAAGGGAATGCGTATGGATCTAGCAAAAGCCTTTTTCAAGAGAAACTACATTAGACTTTTAAAGTGAATGCGCTTATATCTTAAAAATATTTAGTTTTATTTAATTTTTAATTTTTTAAAGTGAATACACTTATATCTTAAAAATATTTTAATTTTATTTTAATTTTTAATTTTATTGTGATTCGGTGATCAAAACGTGTAAAAGTTTGAATCCAAGGTGTACATGGAAGATAGAATTTTTGAAACGTATTCGAATGAATACAAATATAGACACGCCAAGGCTTCTTCCTAATAAAAAATTTTGGTTCCATGCTATAATACAAGCTACTAGCTTTATGAAGTATATTCCCTGGCTCACTTCAAGCAAGATTAAACTAGGAGACTCTGTTTAAGTCTTAAACAGGGAAATATGCACATAATAGGGAATTGTATACTATGGGATCAGTTTTGAATCCAAACCTTGCTATGTCAAACTTTGATTACGTTAAATCGTGTTAATCAGGACTTGTTTGGATGGCTTTGAATAGTATCTACGTTATACAAATTTCATGTTTGGATTATTTTTTGTATAATTTATTTGCTATTGCAGACAGAGAGATCATTACAAACTTAAAATTTTGAGATAGTTTCTCTCTCTAAAAAAATTGGGATAGTTTCTTTCTAAAAGATTAAAATTTGAGTTAATTATGTACACCTTTTATATAAGTAGGGAAAATGCAGTACGCACTTCTTATATGCGAATATTACATCCAAAGTCGGTCAACGCAATTTTTTTTTTTTACGAAATTATTTCTCGATCAGAGGATGCCATCTTCAAATTATATTTTTATTTTTATTTTTATTTTTTTATTTAGTAGGAATAGTCTGATGTTAAAATTCTTGGACAGATCGTTCTCTTTTTTTAAAAAAACAGCTGTCCATGATTTCCAATCTCATACTAGCTTTTCGAAAAAAATAGTAGTCTTAGGTTAGACACATAAACACACAGATATAAATCTTCAAATCTGCTCTTTCAACACCCATACTCTAGTGTTTATTTGTACTTATTAATAAAAGAAAATTACAAAATACATCTTAAAATAAACTATCTATGTAACTTACCTCCACCCCAAATTTTTCTCACATTTTTTTCCCCCAAACAACTTTTTCTCGCAAAAACCCCCCAAGGTAAAAAGTTCTTACTTTTTGGACGAAAATGCCCTTCCCATACAAACCAAATCAATTCGCAATTTCAAATGGAATAGTGCCGAAGCGGAATGTCAAGAAGCACTGCTGGAATGTGTATTTCAATGCCGGAGCGCATTCTCAGATTGCCAGAGCGGACTGCCGGAACGTGCAGTATCACTGTCGGAGCGCAATTCTCAGTATGCCGGAGCAATGCGGGTCAGACAAAGCACTGCCGGAGCACACATTGTGACTGTTGGAGCACACATTGTGACTGCCGGAGCACGCATTAGGACTACCGGAGTGCAATCCTCCATTGCCGGAGCCGAAGGCCGTGTGAAAAGAAATGAGGGTATTTTAATCTTATTTTATGTTACTTTTGGGTTGGGGGGTTTTTACAAAGAAAGGTTCTTTGGGGGGAAAAAGTGCGAGAAACAATTGGGGTGGAGGTAAGTTGTGTGGATAGTCCATTTTAAGGTGAATTTTGTATTTTTCCCTATTAATAATGCTAAGTTTTGTTCGACGAACGCGTGTTGTGAACCTGTAATGTTCAAACTTGAGATGTATCGAGCTATCTACCAAAACAGAATTAGACAATTCGCATGGAATGCAAAGGAGTAACATTCTCGTGCCGTTAATTTTTTTAAAATGATAACGAGGAGTCCGAAGTTCTCAATTCTCGGATCGCTATTTTTTAAAAAAATAGCGTTCGAGGATGAAGATTTCAAATCGTTATTTTTAAAAAAAAAATAGAGAATGATCGGTCTGAGAATTCTAACTTTGGACCACTAATCCGAAGATGGGGACCTTGGACTGTTTTTTCTTTAAAAAAAAGAATGATGGACCTCAGGATTCTAACCTCGGACTGTCCTTACTACATAAAAACCAAAAAAAAATTAAAATAGGTCCGAGTATGGTATCATCCTCAGGCCGAGGGTTAATTTTGTAATATGGTATCATCCTCTGGCCGACGGTTGATTTTGTCAAAAAAAAAGTCTCATTGACCAACGTTGGATGTAATATTCGCATATAAGGGGAGTAAATTGTATTTTCCTATTTATATAGGAGACATACTTAATTAACTCTAAAATTTAATAGAGTTTCTCATTCCAAAAAATGTTGAGACAATTTCTCACTTTAAAAATCTGAAATTTCATTTAAGTTGACAACAAAATTTTTTGAGATAGTTTCTATCTTTATTTTTTTTTAGAAAAAGATGGAATTAGTCCACTAGTTCATATGAACATATGAGCCCAACGGTTCAGATTGAATCTGGGCCGATTTGACGATTACGGGTGTCCGGTAGTATTTGAATTTTAGTTTTTTTTTTTTTACAAATTCAAATCACTTAAAATTTTAGACGTGTGTTCATAAAAAATAGATGAATATTAGAAAAATATCAAAAAAATATTTTACATGAAACAAATTAACCAAAATACCCCTAAAAAATTTTGGGGGTATTTTGGTTATTTTATTTTTTACGAATAATATTTTTTAATATTTTTATTAGGTGCGCCTTGATGAGAAGAACACACAGCTAATTCCAAATGATTTGGATCTGTGGAAAATAAAATAAAATGTAAGCACTACCGAACATCTGTGATCGTCAGATCGACCTAGATTCAATCTGAACCGTTGGGCTCATATGTTCATATAAGCTAGTGGGCTAGTCCCATCTTATATGTTCATATAAGCTCGTGGGCTAATCCCATCTTTTCTCTATCTAAATTCAATATAATTTCACTCATTAAAGTTTTAAGATACTTGCCCTTTTTTAAATTTAAAATTTGAGATAATTTCTCTAGAAATTTCGATATAGCCTCTCTCTCTAAAACTTTTTAGGTAATTTCTCTCTACAATTTTGGTATAGTTTCACTATCTAAAATGTTCAGATACTCTTTCTAAAACTTGAAATTTGATATAGTTTCTCTCTCTAAAACATTTCAAGTTGTTTCTCTTTCTAAATTTTGATTTAGTTTCTCTCTAAAACTTAAAATTTGATATAGTTTTTCTGTCTAAAAAATTGAGATGGTTTCTCTCTAAAAAAAAATTAGGTAATTTTCCTATCTAAAATTTGATATAGTTTTTCTTTTTAAAATCTTAAGATAATCTCTCCCTTAAGCTTAAAATTTGAGATAATTTCTCTCTTTAAATTTTTTTGAGATCTCTCTAAAAATTAAGGTATTTTCTCTATCTAAAATTTTAAGATTTGAAATTTACGATATTTTCTCTCTCTAATTTTTTTTTAGATAGTCTCTCTCTCTAAAATTTGATATAGTTTCACTCTCTAAAATTTTATGATACTTTCTTCTTAAAACTTGAAATTTGATATAGTTTCTCTTCTTAAAACTTGAAATTTGCTAGAGTTTCTCTCTCTAAAATTCTTGAGATAGTTTTTCTCTTTAAAATTATTTGGGTAGTTTCTCTCTCTAAAATTTGATATAGTTTCTCCCTCTACAAAATTTGAAGATATTTTATCTATGTAAAATTTAAATGTTATTATAATTTTTCTCTTTAAAATTTTTGAGAAGGTTTATCTCTCTAAAAAATTTCAAGTAATTTCTCTTTTTAAAGCATGATATACCTTCTCTCTCTAAACTTTTAAGATACTTTTTCTCTTTAAACTTGAAATTTGATATAGTTTTATCTCTAAAAAAGTTTGAGATAGTTTCTCTCACTAAATATTTCCGGTAGTTTTTCTCTCTAAAATTTGATATAATTTTTCTGTCTAATATTTTAAGATATTTTTTCTCTCTAAAACTTAAAATTTGAGATAGTTTGTCTCTTTAATTTATGGGGATATTTTGGTAGAATTAATTATATTTAATAAACTGGTGTGTGAAAATAGTATTGTCATGAGTTGCATTATGTTTTATTCCCTCATTCATGCTTACACAGCCGGATTTTTTTCATGATTTTGTTTACTCATGTTTTGACCCACTTTCTTGGTTGTACAAAATATAGTTATGTATCCAATAAGAGTTGCCAAATATGTTTTTATACAAGTCACCGTGGGTATATAAAATATAAAATATAGTTTTAGATACGGTAGGATCCAAACAACCCATATAAGATCATTTATATTAGGTACAAGAAAATTATAATCACTCTTAAGTTTTAACTATTGATATGAAATTCGACTAATTAAAACGTATCACAACTTTTAAAAAAATTTGTTTTAGTTTTGTGCCCAATCAATGATACATTTTTAACAACTTGTATCTAATAGATCGTAATGATTATGACATCGTTGTACAAAAAATATATCGTCTTATTATATACCTTTGCTATTGCTAATGATATGTTCCATCTTTTAAAGGATAGAAAATCTCAAAAACAACAAAGAGGATAAAAAAGTGTTTTGCTTTTAAAATTTTTGTAAAACTACAATATAATCGTCTAAGAACTCTAAAAAAAAATTATGAAATTCCTCTCCCAACGAATATTTAAAATGGGGTGCAGTTTGTATAGAGCCGAAGTTCTAAACAATCAAAATAAAAGGCACCTTCAAATAGTATTGAGAAATATGGTTTCAATACCGAAAATCTTTATCATAGTCTTAAAATATATTTTCAACTCTAATTATAAAATTAAATATAAAAAATTAAAAATCTTAAAAATTAATGATAAAACTGCATTATGCATTATTTTCAAAACTTGAACTCTATTTTTTCCTCATGCCAATGCTTCATGATGCCGATGCTTCTTGACGTCGGTATGATATTTGAGCATCAAAACAACGACGTCAAGTGAAATTTTTTAGATTGGCTCTAATTCGATTGTTTCGAGCCCAATTGTTTTGTTTTCTTAATAAAACGACGGGTAGGATTCACTGCCAAAAAAAAAAAACCAATTCTCTCTCTCTCTGGCAAGAGCACACCCCGATTCTCTCTCTATATACCCAAGAGCGCACCCGAACTCCCTCTCTCTCTTACTGACTGGCGGACGAGCACATACGGTGAGCCCTATGGTCTGGACCCTTTCAACCATGTTCAACTGATGGTGTTTTTTCACCTCTTCATCTCATTCCTATGTTTCTTACTCATAATCCTTGTCTATCCTATGTAGTTTCTCACTTCTTTTTTATATTTTTAATCTCATGTTAAGTATTTCTAGATTTAGTTCCACTCTAATTTTGTATCTCCCTTTTTTACCTTATCCGATGAATAAAATGCTGCGATTTCTCCCTTTTATTTGATGAAAATGGGATTTTTCTTCTTTTTTATTAAACATTATCGAAGAACTTTCTCTGCTTTACCTCCCATAAATTTGAAAATTGTTCACATTACTAGAAACCAACTGAATACAGTGTATCATATTCCTCTTTACATGTAAACTCTCGTACTCAGTCATGTGTATTTCGATGGGGTATTAACGGAAACCCAAATGTGTTTGTGTTAATGTCTCTCTCTGGTTTGAGTTTAGAGACTTGGTGTAGTAACGGTGGAACATAGGATAGATTGAGACTTGAGAATGTGGTTTTATAGAGAACCAAAAGTTCAACCACCAATTACTGGTTTTATAGATAGATGTGTCCAATATCATCTATTGAAGGCTGCGTAAATTCTATTGTTCGCCGTCTCCATTTGGTGGGTATAATGAAAAGGTTTCATCGGTAGACATTTTGGAAGGTCATTGTCTACCGCATTTTTTAACACGATAGCTGAGTTGGTTGTTTTCCTTTGCTCGTTCATAATATCTAGTCTGTGCACAAGGTTCTTTTTCATGAGCATGGCTGAGAGTTCATGTTTGATTCATTTAGTTATTAGATGTTGGGAGAAATTAGAGTTCATGTTTGATTCAGGTAGTTATTATTTTACTTTAAATGATTGAGATTTCTTGATTGAAACACAAATGCCTTTCTTATATTGATTGGACTTTGTGGTTCGCTAATCCCTTCTCTAGGACTAATAGCAGCTCTTTTTCCCTTTCAGATGCATGTCTATTTCGATCTAATTTTTCTTCCTTCAGATACACATCTGTTTCTATCTAATATTTCTCCATTATTTTTAACTGTCTGTTTCTATCTAATTTTTCTCCATTATTTTAACTTCATGATAACCTTTGTTCTTGATAGACGAATTTACTGGAGCAAAAAAAATGCAGAAATCTTATGTGGGACGTCACGTAGATGTCATGGTGACATATTTTGCAGCCTTGTTCATTGCAGTGGTGAATTCGTAAGCCTCAGTTTCTATCTCCTCTTTCAGATGGTCCATTCTCATGGTGGTCGGATTTTCTGGTCTCATGTTTAAATCAACGGTAATTAGAAGCCTGAGATATCAACTCACTTCTCGAATTTCAGCAAACCTATTCTCCTTGCCCAGTGATAAGCCCTGCATCACTACTAGTACTTTTCACTACAGATCTTTTGCTTATGCGACTTCCAACACTTTCTCTCATAAAAATGCACCCTCCACTTTGTGCATCTTAAATAAAGCAAATCGTGCTCCAATTCATGAGTATGGGTTAACCGAGATTCATCTTTCCCATCATCTATATGCTACAATGGCAGAACCCATTCTTGTTCAGGCTCAAAACCCATCTCAATTAGCTCTAGAGCTCTCTGATGCTGTTGATGAAAAAAGATTCGATGATGCTTGGAAGGCTTTTGAGCGATACAAACAGATGGAAGGCCTCCCAAGAAAATCAGTGCTAAATAAGCTCATAGCTAGTTTAGCAGAGAGTGGTGATCTGCAATGGGTCAATAAAGCTTACAATTTAGTAGAAATGGCTTTCGGTGAGGGTAAACATGAGCTCTTGCATAAAGAGTCTTTGATATTTCTAGCTTTTATTACTGCAAGGGCTGGACTGCCAGTTCAGGCATCAACCATCTTGAGGAAAATGGTACAAGTAGAGGAATACCCACCTGTTGATATTTGGCTTGGGGTCATAGCCCATATGTCTCGAACAGCTCCTGGTGCTTTTCTTGCTGCTGAGATAGTTCTTGAGCTTGGCCACTTCTTCAAGGACAATAGGGTGGATCCTAGAAAGAAGAGTAATAGTATCCTTCTCTCTATGAAACCCAATACTTTTGCTTTTAATATTTCTTTGATGGGTTCTCTTGTATATGGGTTTACCAGAAAGGCTGAGCAGCTTCTTGAACTGATTCCACGAATTGGGGTGAAGCCAGATGCCTCCTTGCTTATCACAATCGCACACATATATGAAAAGAATGGGAGGAGAGATGAGATTAAGAAGCTCAGAAGGCATATTGATGAGGCCTGTGGCTTGGGTGATTTTCAATACCAGCAATTTTACAACTGTTACCTCTCATGCCTACTGAATTTTGGGGACTTGAGTACTGCAACTGAGTTGGTTTTGGAAATGCTTCGGAGGGCCAAGAAGGCTCAGACCTCCTTAGCCGCTGCCCAATCGGTGGTGGAAGCCATTGCAGCTGAGAAACCCAAACTTCTCCTCCCTAAAGAACATGACGAGAATCGAGTTATCAGTTCGGTTCGTCTATTTGAAGGTCCAGCTTTATCTATCATGGAGTTTATAAAGCACCGGAATTTCTTAAGAATTCAAGCTGAGGCAAAGGAGCTTCTTGACTCTTTCTCAGCTCAGTTGCAAAACCAAGTCGAACTGGTAAGAACCCAAGACAGTATTCTGTATCCAACTGAGAAGTTGTATGCAAAACTTGTGAAGGCCTTTTTGGAAGTAGAAAGGATTACTGATTTGGCTCAGTTTCTTATTGAGGCTGACAAGGAAGAGGGTCCAGTCTCACCTGATAACTCTTTTGTGGTTCAAGTGATAAACACATGTATATCTCTCGGTTTGCTTGACCAAGCCCATGACCTTCTTGATGAGATGAGACTTAGTGGACTAAAAACAGGCTCTTTGATTTACTCGTCACTGCTAAAAGCCTATTGTAAAGCTAACCGACCCAATGATGTTGGCTCACTTCTACGAGAGGCCCAAAAGTGTGGTATCCAATTAGATGCGAGCTGCTATGAAGCTCTAATAGAATCTCGGGTTTTGCAGAGAGATGCAAAAGAGGCCATCAGATTGTACAAAGTGATGAAGGAAGCAAATATTTCACTTTCCACCCATCATGGATTTGAGAGTTTAGTAAAGGGGTGTGAGGGAAATAGGGAGCCAAAGTTCATGGCCAAGTTATTGGAGGAGATCCAAAGCGAACAAGGAGTAGATTGTGGTGTGAACGATTGGAACAATGTGATACATTTCTTTTGCAAGAAAGGGTTGATGCCTGATGCTCAGAAGGCATTTAAAAAGATGGTGGCTTTAGGCCACAAGCCCAATGCCCAGACTTTCCATTCTCTTGTTACTGGTTATTCAGCCATTGGAGGTAAGTATCATGAAATAACAGAACTTTGGGGTGAGATGAAAATGATTTCTAGTTCATCTCCATTGCAATTCGACCAGGAGCTTTTGGATTCTTTGTTGTATAACTTTGTTAGAGGTGGTTTTTTTCATAGGGCCAATGAGGCCATTAATTTGATGGAGAGAGAGGGGATGTTTATTGACAAGTACAAGTATAGGCAGCTGTCGTTAAAGTATCACAAAACTTTGTGTAAGAACAAGAAGGGTTCCAAGTTTCAGACAGAGGCTCAGTACAAGAGGAGGGAAGAAGCTCTGAGCTTTAAGAAATGGGTTGGCTTGGATTGAAAGAAATTCCGCAGGGTTAGACTAAGAAATTTGGTGAGGCAAAGGAAGAATTTGTTGGATCGAGACTGAAAAGCTAGTAAAATGCTTTGAGCTGGTTATATGGTCTAGATCTACCATACAAAATCAACAGTTCCAACCTCGGTACTGAGTATTGGCCTAAATCTGGACCCTCCATTCAAAAGCTCGCCAACTAAGGCTTGGAGAATGTGGTGAATTGCTCATGAGATACTCCTAGCTGATCTCAAATAGTAGGGAAAAGGCTCTGATGATGATGATAATACTCCTCTGAATGATTTTAAAAATCTTCTTTGTGCCATTGCTGACTCCATTTGAATCACCCGACCCACCCTTGTGAAATCTATCTTCATTTGTCCATTCATTCAAATGGATATTAATTCTAAAAAGGTTGAGAGATTTGAACAAGTTGCAGTCGACCTTGTACAAATCAAAGATATAGTAAAAGGAGAGTTTTCCTTTCTTTTGAAAAACCAGTAAGGTAAGTCTGATTTTACAGGGATATCATCTAGTATTGAGTGCACACCTTGAAATTTAAGAAGTCTTTTTCCATTAACAAGTTTACACTGAAATTTAAGAAGACTAGTAGTAGATCACTGCACGTTTTAACACGTGTTTTCTTATAGATGAAAATGACATGGGAGTGTTCTTAAAGATTATTGTTAGAGATTCGTAATCAAATTTTTTTCTTTAGAACTGTTGTATCATGTTAACAATGTTAAACAATTTTAGAAACACTATTGAAGATTATTATGCATATGTATGGATGTCTTATAATGCCAAGTTAACGTTCCCATGTATACATGTTATTAATCCAAGTTGACCATCCAGTCTACATCCGCATATATATTGCACAAAATCTTTAAAAGAACAAAAATCAACACAAAAGTCTTCTCTTTGTACCTCTCTCCATTTTCAATCTCGGTATTTACGTTACACGCATAAATATAATAGGTGTGGGGTTTGTATAAATTACTTTTTTTATACTATAAAAGTAAAAAGCACTTTTAAATTTTGTTTGATGATGTAATTCTGATGTTGTAAACTTTACAATCGGTTGAAAATTTATTTTCATCATTAATTATGAAATTTAAAATTTTCAAAGCAGTATAAACCAAGCTGAAATATAAAATTTAGAAGTCCTAAATATAGACAGTCCACAACTTGAAATTCTCATTACAAGCTGCACCATTTTAGAACTTAAAAATCGTCTTTTCTTCATATCTACACATTTCGAGGTTGAGATCATCAATGGTAAATTTTCCATCATTGGACCACTCTTTTCTTGAAGATTTTTAAGGTGTACCTTAGTTCAGTACTATAATCAGCGTTCTCAAACAAAATCTGTGGGGTGGACCATTCACCTACAAATCCATCCCCAAAGCATATAGCCAAAAAATTTCCCCAAATTCTCTCATTGAAGCTCTAGCTCCCATACACACAGCAAGTACACTCTCTCACCTTTTGCCACAGATGATAACATTATGGCATCATTTCTTCATCTTCATCCCCAAAGCAGGTGAAGTAAACAAAAAATTTTCTTAATAAATTATACTCCTACACGAACCTAGGGAAAAATCATAAGTTACAAAGAAATACCACTAAAAAGCCTCAAAACCAGCGACTGTACACTCGATCTCCTCATCATCAAAAAGGAGACAAATTCACCATCTCCTCATCTCAATGTGTGAGAGAGAGAGAGAGAGAGAGGTTGGGGGGGATCACCACCTCCTCATCTTCATGGTTAAGAGCTTCCTCTTCTTGTGTGCCTGATGCTTGGCTGCAAGTCTTCGCTTGTGCTTGGCATGGCGCATGGGGTCAGTAACAGCCACAAGCTTCTCCTGCTGCTTCCTCTTATCTCTCTTGGCCTTCAAAATCTTCCTCACCTCATTGTACGCTTGCACAAAACTTTCCACACCCAAGGTTTTTCTCATGCTATCCAGTACCTCCTCAGCCAATTGCTTCACTTCATCTGGATGTAAGTCACAGTTTATATACCATGCCAGAACCGTGGGAGAAAAACATTGCACAAAACTCGATAAAATTCCGTGTCATGAATTGTACATGTTCACGGCTATCACACCTAAGCATGAGAGAGAGAGAGAGAGAGAGAGAGAGAGAGAGAGAGAGAGAGGGAGGGAGGGAGAGGGGTGTCAAGAGGTTTGATGGTTCAGCAGTTCAAGTTTTTTGGGTTATCCGATGAATTTCTGGTTCGTAGACAGCGCTGTTGCAGATGAGATTATTACTCGGGCTTCGGGGTACAAAACTACAACAAATTAAAGTTATAAAGTACATTCAATCTTTGTACTCACCACTGATGACTTTGCCAGAGAAACCCTCGCACACCTTATACAATGGAAGCAACATAGGGATTGCGTAATCCCCGAGAGCCTGTCGGTCAATCTGGGTTGAGATTGTTTTGAAGCATCCGAAAACGAGCTTCATCTGCAAAGACCATATAAATCACAGGCTAATTTCCACAAACCAAACCACACAAAGTATGTTTCCTCTGGTAACCAAGACAAATTACAATATCATCATCATCAACATAGCATTTTCCAATTAATTGGGGTCGGCTATACAAATTCTAGTCCACCTTCAGAATAAGTCTTAGCAAAATTATACATTGGCTGCCTACTTAACACAACCCAACCCTTTTACCCAGGCAAAAAATGGGTTAAGTGAAAGTTTAAGGTCATCACCCTTCTTATACCTACAAATTAAAATATAAAACAGAAAAAAGTTTGAGAGTATACCAAAGAGAAATATCAAACGTTTATTTCAGTTACCTGAATATCCTGCATTTGCAGCGCCACCTTCCCAATTCTCTTAAGCAGGGGCACAACCAGTAAAGACTGAAGCTCCTCGGCACACAGTTCACCATCCTTATCCCTAAGCCTGTGAAAAAGGGCTATCCCTTTCTGAGAACCAAGCAACTCCATAGACTCCAAAAGCTGACTACTTTGTGGAAGGTTGCCCCACAACTCCATCAACCCTTCTCCTTTTGGATGTTTAATGTATGAATGCAACTGACTTATAGAGAAAACAATGTTCTGTGCTATAAAGCTATTCGACTCGTCATCTGTGAGTTGAGCCTCAAGTTGTTGACAAAAGGAAACAGCTGACCTGAAAAGCTTAGTTGGCTGCAATAAAAGTTGGGCATTTTCTTGGACTAGCCCTTTCGGGCATGCTTCCATTGATGCAGTAAAGTATGTAGCCATAAGGCGAGTGGATACGCTTCGAAGCCACATATGTGAATGCAAGAGAAATGAAGAGATTGTGTCCCAGATTTCCTGAAATTATCTCATAGAGAATGGAAAAAATGATACCATGAGAGGTGATCAGCAGATAATAAATGGAAATAGGTAATGATTCTAATATCTTCCTGATTCTATGTCCCACTATAGATAACATATAAATAAAGGGATTGTATACAATGAGACCATTTACCTTTGAAACAAGGAGGTCACAACTACTTATAACCATTTGATGTGAAATTTGATAGCTTGGATATGTCATAAAGTTCAAGAAAACTTCTTTTGAAGTTTGAACTTGGTCAATGAAATAAATGCAGCCATCCAATTTCACATCCAATGGTCAAGATTAATTGTGACCACATTGTATCAAAGGTAAATGGTCTCATTGTATACTTTTCCATAAATCAATATGTAATACGATTGATGATAACACATATTTATTCTTGGGTACTTCTAAAATACACAACACTAATGATGAACTTAGAATTTCACTATCATCATCATCATCATCAGAGCCATTTCCTAACTATTTGGGGTCAGCTACACGAATCCTGATATGTCATTCTGCTGAAGGGCCATACCCTCATTGAGGCCATAAGTCCTCCCCTATTTTCTCACTACTTCCAATTATATCCTTTTGGGCCTACCATTTGCCTTTATGAGCTTTCTACTTTAACCAACACGCACCTCCTAACGAGTGTTGTACTGGGTATGCGCCGCACCTGACCAGCTCAAAGTCTATTTCTCTCATCTTATCGCCTATTAGAGCCACACCTAAGTTCTCCCGATTGTATTCATTTCGGGAGCATTACACCTAATGGTGAACTTGGAATTTCCTACTCCAAAACTTCTGACAACAAAATACTATTAAAAATAAAAAAAAAATACATTAGCAATAGCTTGTTTGAAAATTTCAAAATGACATATTTGTAAATTTAAATTGCTTTTAAAATCCAATCATCATTCAAAAAGTCAAAAGAATCTTTTTAAATTTCAAATTGAATTTTGGAGATATTAAAAGACCAAAATACTCTTCCTAAAATACATGAATTATTTCAGGTCAAAGGTCATTTTTTAACATATAAGGGCATTTTGTGGTTAAAAGTTTTGTAGTAGTAAATCTAAAGTTCACCACTAGTCTGGTGCATTCTAGAATAGCCCTTTATTCTTTTTGATAATTATGACATTTAATAACCCTCAAAAGACCGTTCTGAACCAGTTTCAAGTGAGCTCGATCAGAGAGTTTTCCTAGAGTATTTTAAGTTGTTTAGAAAATAAAGTGTACCAGGCATGTTAATATTAAAAGGCTTAACACTTCCAAGGAACTTTCTAGCATTTCAAATAAAATTACACTGGAAACTGTTTGAGAGAATAGCCAATAAATTAGAATCCTTAAGTAGGAAATCCACAAACATAAAGGTTATCTGAGGCATACCTCTAAATCTTTCTGCAATTGCAATTCGGGGAAATGGACAAACAGCTTTTCAAGCATAACAAGTGAATAATACGCCTCTTTGTGAAACAGAATTTCTGTTCCATTTTCACACGTTATTTCTTTGTCAGAATCATGGTCAAGGGCAGAAGTGAGTATCCCCTTTACAACAGGTAATATCTCACTAATAGTTGCATACTTCTCGAATCCTTTCTTCAGAACTTCAACCAGCAATCCCAAGACCTACATAGCAAAAAAACACAAAATAATTTCCAACATCAAATATTATATTGCCAGGAAAAAGAAACAGAACCGTGATAATCTCCTAATTCTATTGAGCCTCAAAAGTTCAGATCCATATTCAAAACATCAGGTAACAATATTTCAGCATTTTCCATAGCTTTTTTTTCCTGATTACTAAAAGCCCCATAAGTGAAAGATATAGAAGGGAAACCCAGAAAATAAAAGAGTATTATAACTTCCACTAATAACGATCACATAAGAATATTTCATGACACTATAAATTGCATCAAATTATCATGATCTAGAAATATTTCAGCAAAACAGAGACATAAGTTTACATATGCATGAGGATGACAAAAATTGAAGAGATACTCTCTCTAAATTTGTACACAGGAGAATATAAAAATCTGCGGCAAAATTATTACAGTGAATGATAATAAGTCAAATCTGCTAAATTCAATTACCCCAAAGAAAATCAAGTACAAAGAAAACAACCAAATTACTAATCCTATGTGCCTTGGTCCTTCCTGTCGAGAGCTGCTTTATCTGCATTCATGTAAATTGACCTTTATAGCTTTAGATAACTAACCTAAATAGAAGTACTCAAATGTGTAAATCAATAAGCAAAAGTTGTGAACTATTTCATTATTGTGACAACCAAGAATTAAAAGTGGAAAGAATAGTTGAAAGCTAAGGATTAGATAAGCCAGCAGGGATTGCAAAGATTGGGCAGTCAGCATGTAGAAGAGTGGAAGCACACAGAAGACCATGTCAACTAAGTAAATCCCTATGTTACATGAACATGGTGTAGGTGTCACATAACACGTGTCTGAGATGTCAGATTGAGCAGCTAAATTTTTAGATTTGGATTGAAACATCTGTAGATATCTTTTTGGGCAACTGCTTTAAATATTGTAAATATACATAAAAATATACGATAAATATAAATACTTTTTTCAATTGGACTTATCGATAAGATAATAGAGATACAATTGAAAGTATGCAACAAGAAACACATATAAAAAAAGGAAAAAACAAAGATCATAATGAAAGCACCAAGAGAGAGTTGTTATATATTATAAAAATATTCTTTGAATTTTGACTTTGTTGAAAAGTTATTAAATTACACCTAATAGTATCCTATCAGAAAAATACCGTCTTTAGAAACACGGAACCAGGAAAAGAAGCAGGTCTGGTCGGCTCGAGGCATCCCGAGTCTGACTGTCAAGACTCAAGACTCTGACAAGAATCATCGGAATTTTAAACGTCCGGAGCGACTCTGTCAAGACTCAATAAGACTATAGAACACACTAGGCAGGACGCGATCAAGACTAGGGTTATCCAAGTTCGGGTCATCTGGAACCTGTAGGCTGCCATTTCCGAGTGTCTCAGGACTTGCCAAGTTTTTAAACACCAGAAATTTTAATAAAATAATACAGCTCCTGATGAAGAAAATGATAGAAAGTTGCCTTTTGTCAACAAGTTTATAGGTAAAAGACAATAGATTGAAGGACAGATTTAATTGGACAGCTTTTTGCTTCTCCTCAGAATATGGAAACAGCTATCCCTTTATAAATAAAATATTCAAAAAAACTAGGCGGCCATCTCTTAATGATGTATAAAATTAACTTCTTATTTCAAGACACATCTTGTCGGCATTTCCATATGGGATAAAATACACAAGTACTGCAACATGTACTACACATTTCAATGAACATCAACACGTGTAGGTGTCGACATGTGAAACTTCCGTCATTTTGAGGTGTCCGTGTAACATAGGTAAATCCAGAACAATGAAGTAGCTTAATTCCAACAGTCACGCACCTGAGCTGCGGGGCCCCACAAACTCTCCTTTTCTCCCATGAACCATGAGAGGGTAGACTTCAAAATATGTTGCAGAACTCGCTGACTAGTACGGCCAATCAGGACTTTTATCACCGTTCCAACCATGGTACGTATTTGCTTGTCAGAGTCATTCACTAAACGAAGGACTAGATGGAAGAAAAACATCTCCGACTGTTTATCGACTATATCCTGCGGGAACTTCATTATGATTGTATGCAGCATTTCAAGGACAGCTTCTCTTCCACTTGCATGCTCATAGCTATAACAAAAGAAACCATAATAAAGATATGAATATAACAGATAACTAGATTTTTGCAAAAATAATAATGAGGAATAGATAAACAAATTGTAGATTTACAGACTAGAAAGATCCTTGCCTCAAATTTGATACCAAAAAATCCAAATGTTGTTGTAAGCGCTTGGAGCCAATAGGATAGTCCATAAAGAATTGCAGCATAACTTGACTGCACTTTTGCTGAATTTCTGGCACTTGACTTGTTACCATCAACTCAGAAACTCGAATCATTAGATCGTAAACCTCTGGGACAACTAATTTCCTTCCAACTATTGCCTTTAAAAGAGAGAGGGCCATCCCAGATGGCTTATTCTCAATATCCACGAAGACTGGAAACTGGATTAGCATGTGCAGTTCAGCACTGGAAAGATGAATATGTGTGTTCCTCAGAAGCACAGTCAGCAATTTTAGCGAAGACTGCATTAACGGGCTATCAATCTTTCCTGATTTTTGAGCTATATCCAAAACTAAAGACGTGAGTCTATCTTCCAGGAAGTTAAGAGAAGGCAAAGGAAGCCTCAACAACAATGAAAGGCATCTCAGAGCAGCGGATAGGACATCTTCAAAATTGGAACTCAAGCAATTCTGTAACAGTTTTATGAATGGGTCCATTACTGATAACAGATGCTGGTCATTCTTATCCAACTTCATTAGCTTCATGCGCTTAAGTAGTATTCCTAGTGCAAATACGGTTAGCAGGTTATAACTTTGGTATTCTTGGCCAAGCAGATTTCCTGAAAGACTTTGATCAAACTCAAGCTCGGAAACCTTTTGCGCTTGCGATTTTCCAGTTGCAAAACCATCTTCGACCAGTCCATAAACAAACACAAAAAGATCTGTCTGGTCGACGAAAGGATTAGCTTCCAGACCTAAAGCTATGTGATGGAGCATGGATTCAAGTCTAATCTTCATCTTTGCATTGAGATGCTTGATTAGATGTGATTTAATGGGGGCCAAAAGCTTTGACACATGGGTTTTGAATGTGATGATTTGGGCAACTAACTTCAATGTATCAAAAGATTTCTTCTTCCTTGTTTCTTTCATTTTATGGGCAATTTTATCAACCTCTTTCTCCTCAGCAACTTCCCCGAGGATATCATTCAGTGCCACTGAAAGAAGCATTTCCAGACAGTTATCCAATCCTCCAACTGGAAGCAATGGAAAAATCTTCGATAATATGAAATTGACTGAATAACCCAAAACATGAAGTTCATATCCTCTTTTTAAGGTTGATTGCAAGATTTTAATGATAAATTGCAAATATTCTGGACCCAGCTCTTTGGCACAAGAAGCCAAAACAGACCTTGCTTCATCTCGCACGCTTTCCAAACGATGTTTAAGGAAATTAGCAATACGCTGAATGATGCTCTGAAGCTGGGATTTCATTACCTCGTCAGGAAGAAACTTGAGTAATTTCAATGCTGCAAGGTTAATGGATGCATTGACCATATCAGAGTTCATAAACTTATTCAGCTCTGGAAGCACAGACAAATGCAGACAATTTTGTATCATGGTTGGAACCCTAGATGAAGAGATTCCTTGCTCGATCATTGCATCGCTTGATTCCCCTTCAATGACAACTTGATTTGAGACATCAGATTCCATACCAATGTTTGCTAAATCTTTATTTGATGAATTTCCATAAAAATGGAACTTGTCAAGAATTGAGCAAATAAGCCGTAGCAGGACCTTCTGTCTCTCTGGTTTTGCTACCATGTTTCTGAAGCATCTCATCAAAAACTTAAAGTATAAATCCCATTGCAAATGACCAGAAACTGAAGCAAGTGTCTCCAGGCAAGCTCTCCGGACGTGTTCGTCTGCACCTTCTTTTATTTCAAACAGCATATGGAAGAAAAGAGGAACAAATATCTTCCACGCAAGCTCCTGTGGGTCATACAGAGATGAATCAGCAAAGCGGTTCAAATGCCAGATCTATTAATTTTTTAATGGGAAAGACAAGAAAAAGACGTTAGACAAAAAGAAAACACACCTCAGAGAAATTCCCAGCACAAATGACGTCTTGGAAACGCAACAAAGCCCTTGCTCTTCTGTGTTTCTGTGTCAAGAATATAGATCAGAAATCAGATTATCTCATTATCATGTAGCGGAAGTGTACCATAATCCTGAGGACTCGACAAAAACCATCATCCATGGGGTTGCAACACCAACTAAAATTGTGGTGAGACCCACTATTGGGATCAAGTCATTTTCTGAATGCTTGATCACTATGTGTTTCAATGGACATTGATGACCCAACAGACTCATTCTTCCATAATCCATCAGACTAATTTCTTTCTTTTTGTCGAGCACAAAAGCAAATAATCATATCGTAGAGAGACAATATATAATAATGTAACAGTAAATACCTGTAAGTGAAGGATATTGTTAAAAAAATCAACCTCTAAATCTTTGCTACACAAAGGCCGAAATGCTTGTAGTGTTGGTATTCCATGGAGGTTCAACACCATTTCACGCAGTAAAGAAACCCATTCCTGCAAGCATTAATCCTTAGTCAATTTGTCTAATCCAATCTTGTGAACTTCAGAATTCACACTAACTGCTACTTTTAAGAATCACAAGGAACTCCCTGACTGCAAACCTTGTGAATGATTTCCTTGTTCATGGCCTCCTTGATATGAAGTAGCAATTTTTTTTTTATTATGTGAGGCATGCGCTCTCGGGTGCAGCTACCTTGAGCTTTTAGTTTTGCCAGAGATCCTGGCACAGATTCCTCACCAACTTGGTCATGCAATAAAGAATCTTTATTTTCTTCGGCTTTATGATCTAAAACTGAAGCAGCAAATTGGACAAAAGAAAGCAGGGACCTTGATGCACTTTGTCTTAGAAGTAGTTCTTCAGAGGACATATCATAGACACAATGTGACAATACCACCACGGCATGAGATTCTTTCACTCCTGGAGACCATTCAATTTTCTCATAGCAACTGATCCTAGTGTCATAATCAAACTCATCTATTTCTGTTGCAGAAACAGCATTCAATCCCTGAAGAAGTTCAGCCTGAAGAAACATTTCCAATAATGACTATATAATGAAGCATGCTTATAAAAGCCAATAAAAAGTAGAAATGAGGTCAGGTTCGCAGTATCATTACCAGAGAGGTAATCGAAGGATCAATTGCAGATAAATCACGAAGAATATTGCAAATCAAAAGCCTTATCTCCAATCCAGCAGAAGAAAGAAGAAGATATGCTGCATTAAGAATTTTGTCTGTCGTTCTGCTACATAAACATGGCAATATCTCTTGGATGATGCGCAAAATTTCGAGACAATCATCTGTGACAGAAAAATACAGTAAGCATAACATTCTGATGATCATGAATTTAAAGGGCAAAACTGACTGGTTCCTAATGGCAATGAAGCTTACCGGATTTCAGTGCTTTCTTTCCTAAAAATGGTATCAAAGTACCAACAAATTGTTCTGCTAACAAAGGATCCTTTACATGCTTTGCTAGAAGTTTAAAAATTCGCAGCTCCATCTTTCCAGGGCCAGTGATTGAACTCCTGCCATGCACAGAAAATAACTCAAGGTGCACATGGGCAAAGTGGATACTACAGAGCTAGACAAATATTGCAGACTCAACAAGCTTTTCTGGCCCAACACTTGACAAGCTTTTCTGGTTCAACATTTATATATTACAGTGAAAGCCATACAATTTATTGAGGGATCATGCCAAACAGAAAACAAATAAGTGAAAAGAAACACAACTGAAGAAATGCTCATGAGAACAAAACTTCAAGAATTGATATTTAACACTAACCTTTGACTCCCCTTATGGTGCTGAATCAACTCACGCAGGTTATAGAAGAGTGTGTTAAGGTGAGGCAATAGGCTCATTTCCAATTCATGATGTCCACTTCCACTATCTTCATCAAACAAAAGCAAGAGGTTCTCAACAAAACTCAGAACAGCAGATATCATAGCGTTTGATGCACTCCTTATAGACAGAACTGAAAAGACACTTGGGACCAGTTTGTCCTCCCTCTGAAAGAGATGAACAAGTTCCGGCGTTTTGCTCATTGCAAGAAAACACGAGAACAATGAACTTGGTTTTTCACTACTAGGGCCTTCCTGTTTAAAACTGTCAACCAACGGTTTCACCGAAACAAAAAAGATGTCCCAGAAATCAGAAGTGAGACCATGAGACCCATACTTGTCAATAACAAAAGAAATAACCTTCAAACATAAAGATCTCAGATCCTTAGATTGCTTTATGCCCACACCCTTTGCCATGTCAGTGTCCAAAATTGGAGCCTCATGGATAACTTCCCTATCCTGCATGTTGGAATCCAATCTAGGAGATGTAACAGTTTCCGATTCCTTTCTAAGTTCAAAATCTTGGACACGATCACTGTCATTTCCAACGATGGAATATTGATCACTCTTTACATAATTCAAGTTTTGTGTGCAACTTTCCATCATATGAACAACATACATCATCAGCATTCCTAGGAAAGGCTTGATATGTAGTTCATCAAAAGTTCTCAAAATATCCTCAACTACATGTACGAAACCAGATATCTTCTTCAATGGCAGATCGCCCATGCACCCTGCGGTGAGATGTCCAATTCTCACCGGTTGAAATTCCCGTAAAGACTTTTCCCATGAACACAATAACTGATGGTCAAACCCTTCACTTTTGGTACAGACATCATGGATTGGCTTCAACAGTGAGAAGAAAAAGAGTGGTAACTCATTAACCTCAAGCTGGGCCAAGAAACAAAGTAACGCCCTACGATGTAGAGCACCTGTAGACTGATAATGCACATTTATGAAGAAAACATTCAATAATACCATGGTAAGAAAGCAAAAACACAGAGACATAGATCAACTTAGTGAAGATTATTTATTTTTGAGTTAAATCCAGTGTTTGAAAACTTGGTGACTCGGGTTCCAACTGCCACTGGGCACCCAGCGGGATGCCAGAGCTCACCTGAGGCTCACCTGTTCATGGACCCTTGTTATTTTTACAAAGACAAAGCCCAAAACTCAGCAACTTGGATCGTTACTCAGACTGGGGACCTTGGTGAGTTCCGACCCGAGTCGAAGTACTAAATCAGAGGTTGAAACTAATAATTCATCACAAATGGTGGATATGTTCCAGTAAAAAATGTACCTTCCGAGACTTCACTATCTTGAGCTTTCGGACCTTCGGAACTAAAATCCGGATAATTAATGGGATTAAATTGTTTCTGTGTTGTTCATGAATATGATCAGATTCTTTAGAAAGACTCCATGTTGTAAGCTCCTCGCGTGTACTCTTAGGATCGATGAGATTTTTCAGATGTAGACCATATGGAAGCAAAAATTCATCTTTCCAATTCAATAAGCAATCAACCACCTTCATCTGTATATCAGGATCATTATCATCAAGAAGCCTGACAAAAGAAACCGACAAGACCAAAGAGTTAAAACTGAGTACATTTCTGTATTCTCATTTTTTTGGGTTAAGTTTAGAGCTAAAACCTATTTGCTTTTAACCAGTGTTTAAAAACTCGGTGACCTGATCCGGAATCGGGCAATCTAGATCAGGAATCAGCCAGCCCGTCCCGGATTCTAGAATAAATCAGGATCCAGCTAATCTAGACAAATCCACCCGGTTCTATCGGTTTTGTCAGCCTAGGCCGCCACGTGGCCAAGTGCCATTGTGTTTTCCGTTGTGTTTTTGGGAACCTAGAGTTAAAAAGTGTACCAACACTACCTTCTATTTTTTGAAAAGAGGGCCCTATATCCACGTCATATAACATCACTGCATTAAAAACTGTTGTGTGAGAGACTTTATATTGCTTTATCCATTTTCAAACCTTCAATGTGGGATTTGTTTCCCGTTTGTTTTTTCGCATTGAGCCAATAAAGCGAACCTAACTCTCTCTCTCCCAGCCCCCCACCCCCATCTAGCGTCTCTCTCCTCCCCCCGCCCAAACCTTGCGTCTCTCTCTACCCGACCTTAACGTGCCTCTCTCTACTAATAACCCCTCTCTCTCCACCAACAGCCCCTCTCTCTCTCTCTATTAACAACCTTTCACTCTCTACATAGTTTCTTCTACTAATAATTCTATTAAAATTATCTCTCTATATTCAGTAGTATAAATAAATCATTCTACTAAAATTCTCTCTCTCTCTCTCTCTCTCTCTCTCTCTAGTAATAAGCTAATTCCATTAAATTTGTTCTATATAACTTATTTAAAAAATAAAATTTCTGAGTTAATACAATAAATAAATTGAGTTAGAGAGATTTATTTTATTGTCATTTGCATTTCAAATTTTATTTTGATTATAAAATCACTTTAATAGACAACAAACACTCACTATGCGATGAGTTCCCAATATTTACATATTTTGAACATAATAATGAAAAACCATAATACAATTGTCACCATTTCTTTTCAGAAACCTAAAAAATTAAATTTTTGAGAAATTATAGTTTTTTTAAAAAAAACTTCTAATATGGAATTGTTTTCTAATATTTTCTATAAGGGAAATTGTTTTTCTAATCTTATAATATAAAAGTGTTTTCTAATATTTTTAAATTATATTGATGTAATATTTTATTGCTACATTATAATTAATAATTATATAGACATCCAAACAGGAAAACAACGTCTCAGTATTCACCTATTTTTACAAGAAAGTACACAATGCTCCACTCCTGGTTTATTTTAGAAACTAAAAGAACACTATTTTTAGAGATTTATAGTGATTTTTAAAAAAAAATTGCGACAAAATTTGCCAATTCCGCCGATTCTCCGATTCGATCCACTGATTCCCCGATCCGACACGGGTATGGGTGTGATCGATTCAAGTCACTGATCGGTTTTTAAAGCTTGCTTTTGACATTCAAAAAATGGATTGCAAAGTCCGCTCAAACCCATTCCATCAAGTTATATCACCTACCATAAGTATTCCAAGAAATAGTAAATGGTAAAACTCTTATCGCTTTCATTTTTACTCCAAGAAATGATACCAGTGTGAAAACAAAAAAGTAAAGAAAACAACCTCACAAAGGGCAGTTACAAACTATAGTAATGCAAACACACCTATTTATCAAAACTTCCTTGAGAATTTTATTGTCAGATAAAGATCCTGGGTTACGTATCAATTTCAACAAGTTCAACCATTCTTTTAGAACCCCCCTCCATTCCTTGCCTCGACAGATATTCCTATTGTAAGCCTCAATGCTGCAAATCAGGTCAAAGAGAAATCCTTAGAAAACAGTTAGGAGAACAATATGCAAACATGCTCACACACACAGCATATTTATAGAGATCGACTTGTATCTCCACAATCGACCTACAAATAAGATATGTGGTAGATGTAGCTACAGGTATGCAATACTATGCATCAAGGCATGCCTATAAGCAAGAGTACTTTGCAATGATTGCATGAGCACAACGTGAAATATGTCAACACATACATTCATGCCTAGAAAGAAATGTGCATAGTATTCACCTCCTGCAAAGGCATATGAATCCGTATGCACAAGATTGTGCCGGCATGAAATATGTTCATCTAGATAAGTATCTTGTACATTTATATTAGCATAAAAAATTGCATGTTTACATGTCAAGCGAAATTCGGATAGCACAGTAAAGAATCAAATTATGGTTTACCTCATGTTGTCCCCAGTTGCATAGCCTAAAAATTTGAAGAACAAAGGTATAATATCTAGAGACCAAGATTCAGGAATCACAGGAACCATCCGGATTGACCGCAGCAATAGGGTCAACACAGTACCAGAGGGCGTACTGCCAGAACCCTGCCTTACAAATAAGTGGAACTGATCATCCAGATCTGAAACAATTAGTCAATGTTTTAGTAATTACTAAAACTCTATATCCACAGAACAATTGATAAACAAATACTTGATGTCAATTCCTTTCTTCAAAAAAATTAATCACTTCATTAATCTACCATTTCATAAACAAAATTTTCCAAGAAATCCAGAGAATTCTATGCCATGTAATATCAAGAAGAGTTTCAGAAGTAACACCAAACCCATTATTCTAGAATGCAAAGGACAAAGAAACAGAAGGCATTGCAACTATTCGAACCAATCCCATTCACAAACTAATAGAAGAATGGAGACTACATTACTAAGCGAGAACAAGGTGAAGCACCCACAAATAAGAAAATCGACATACAAAAGTAGCAACGGAAGATCAAAAGCCTAATTTTGGCGATAAACATGATTTTACCAAATTTGGAATTTCTGATATGCTCCCCGGAGAGATTATATTTCTCCATCCCCCAAATACATAACATCGGAGTGTACAAATGCAAAAGAGAAAAGTTAAGCGGGCTTAGCAGAAAAAATGAAAGAGATCACACAACATAGCAATAAATTGCACAAGTGCTAAAAATACATTAAGTGATAAACCAAAGTTGTGTACCGGTTGACTTGGTGGTGGAAGAATCAACATCATTTTCCTCAGCATCATGGTGCAATGCAAGTAATTCAGATTGGTTGGTCTTGAGATAATGAACAAAGCCATCCCAAACTAGCTTTGTATGCCTCTTTACTAAGACCATAAGACACTCAATTGCAGGATCCCACAAATGGGCAAACTGATTATGAAAAATCCCAATGATACCATGCAATAGAAGGGTTAGGTAAGGCTCAGGCACCCGAGCCGCAGAGATTTCCATTTGTATTTTAGAGATTAGAAGAACCACTTTCCTGCTAGTTGAAACTGAGAGTGATGTTGTCTCAATCAAATGAAGAAGTTGAGTAACCTAAATTAGATAGAAAAAAACATCATCATTTAGAAAATCAATTACTGCAGGAAAAGGGGAAAAATGAAAACTCGAGTTCCCAATGTACAGAGGAAATTTTCAGGGAATAGTTTGACAATAGGAAGTGCATACATTACAATGTTGAGGATCCTCATGGATAGTCTGCCCGCCTTCCGTTTTCCTTTTCTTTTGAGCATGCCCATCAATTGCACATGCTAAACACTCAAGAGGTGCATAGTGGCACAGTATTTGTAAAGTTGAAAGTCTGATCCTCTTGTCACAGTGACCCAAATTACCCGCAAATAAGCGAAGTGCTTCAAGAGTATTCTCAATCCCAGGCACTGCATGAGAAGCTTTCTGGCAAAGATTTGTTTCATCTGCCGATCTATCATAAAGCACCAATAGTTCACCAATAAGTAGTAAGGCAATGATAAAAAACTAACAGTTAAAATGTGAAAAGGAAGAGGAATACGAAAATGAAGTTCAAATCACAGATCAACATACCCAAAAGCAGCATTCAAAAAATCGGCAACAGCAGATAACACATGTGAAGATAATTTGTGGCGTTTAGCAAGACTCAAAAAAGTAGTTGTTTCTTTGTGTATATCAATATTGTTTCTCAAAAGCAATTTCTGGTATGAGAACAATGCGGCACCCAGTATACTTTGCCATGTGATCCATGTATTGCCTGAAATGCTATCTAAGCAAGAAAGTGGTATAAAATTCAAAATGAACCAATATTTTTCTTTTTGAACTTGTAATCCAAGTTAACAGAATTAGCAAAACTCCAACTTAAAAAAATAAAACTGAAAAAAATATTACCATATTCAAGAATTAGAAGTTGATCGATTGCATCTATAAGCTCCTTCAATAAAGAGAGCTTTGCTTCAGAGGAAAAGACATGGTGATAGCAGCTCAGGACTCCCCAAAGAATAGCCAAGTCAGACTCGTGAGTTTTCTTACTTAACTGAGAACAGCTGCTAGATTTAAAATTGTTTATCACATGAACATGAGATTTGATAGTCCTCTGGAAGAATAAATGAATATTTGACATGTTGTCCCCTTTTTTCCCTTCAAAAATGTTAAAAAAGTGCAGTTTTCCTTGAGATTTCTCAGAGAATGTCAACATCAAATGTAAGACTTCTCCTGGTGAGTCTTCAATCAACTCATTCATGCCCCTAATTAGGTAAATAACAATGCACTGTCAGAACCCATAATAAAGACAAATATCTATGCTAAAGGCCAATAGACAAGATAATGGCAAGAGCCATGCCAGAAAATACCTCATTATATGATTTCTAAGGGCAACGAGAATAGATGCATCCTTTAGAATTATTTCTCTGAGAAAGGACAGCAAGCTGAAAAAATAAAATATGGAAAGATGTTAAAACAAATGCAAATATAACCAATTGAACAACCAGAGAATCCCCAAAATCGCTCATTTTATTGGGAGAGCTATTCCTACCATGAACTTCTAATCTGAAACAAGCACGCCAACTGCTCTGAGATTTGTAAGATGGTCTGTGGATCGTGGATAACACATGGAACATCAAGGAGACTGAGCATCAAATGCAAAACATTGTTGACAGCTTCATTTTTACAATCACGTTCAGGAAGAGTGACAGTGAGTAGTCTTGTAAGATTAAGTAGTGGATCATAGTCTTCACATACGATCAGAAACACATGGTTACTCGTCATTCAAAATATAAGACAACAATTTAAACTAAATGAGTAGGAAAAACACAATGCATGAACACTGAAAATGAGAACTATAAAATAAATAGATCATAAGCTTCTGCTATACATCTTTGGCTCACCAGGGAATTTAGTCTCATTTTTCAACCGAACTGTGAATGTAATAAGGCACAACAAATAATTGAGGTGTGACAAGCACTCCTCAATATCATGCCCAACTGCTTGGGCCGAATCAGAAGAAAACAAGTTCACATTGTCCTCTAACAGTCCATTTTCCATGTTTACACTCTTTTCAGTGCCCAAATCAGCCAACACCACATTAATATTATTGATGCAGTTGGATAATTCCTCAAGTAAGCAGTTCCATAATAGGTCCAATTCTTTAGCCTCAAGCTCCTCGTGTAACCTCTGAAAAGCTTGTGTGACAACCTCAAGAAGAATGCCTGATCCTGTAGCATAAAAACAGAATTCAAAACTCCATGAAATGGCAAATACAAAGTCACCTTGATAAATTTCATGCTAGTACAACGACAAAATATCCACAGGAGATAACCTTCAAGTCATCAAAAAAATAGTGAGCAGCAAATGCAAACAAATAACTATTCAGGGGCACGTGGAAAAGGTCATATAGTTTCAGTTCAATAGTTCCAATGGCCAATACTTTCAAGGTGTAGCTCCTAAGAGTGTTTGCATCAACTTGAAAGGCCTAAAGCTGGGAAAACAAAAGCAAATCTTAATTGACTATACAACATGAGTTCCTACCAACATCAGTAGAATAGGAGAAGGTTACTGTATATAAGCATCTGACCAGAACTAAATAATCCAAAAGGACAATGTGGAAGATAAAGAAAATGGCCATGTACCATACAATTCATATGTTCAACTATTGCACAATATGAAACAAATGCTAGCTTACACCTGGAAATGTGCCGCCATCAGGCATAGTTTCCTAAGGAAAGGGTTGGAGGACTCTATTTCTCATATAATGAATATTTTCCTCGTTCTTGACAATGAAAAAATTTCTTTTTTTAAGGACTACTAATTTTTTTACTGAAAAGAAAGAGAAACTTACAAACTAACAAATAATGTTTTTGAATCCTTGGTATAGTTCTCAGACAAGTATAAACAAAAGAAAAAGAAAATGGCAGAAAAACAACCAGAAATCAATCTTAATTCAAAAAATCTTGTAATGGATTTTGTAGATTAATGTGATAAGAACAATTTGGGACAAATTTGAATTAATTTGGTGAAACAATAAGAGAGAAATTGAAATTTTGGATTTCGGGTTCAAAAACTCCCAAATTTTGGAGTCTAGATTTCTTCTATTTTACTTTTCGATCCAAAAAATTGATCAAAAGGAGTTCGTCAGATAGCTCACTAGGAACATTTTGAATCAAATTGCAGATAATTTGGTTGAGAAATGACAGAGATTGCAAGAAAGACAGATTGGATTTTGAGGCTCAAAAAACGGTGAGATTTTGATAAAAAATCTCGCCTACATGCAACTTTTGATCAATAAAAATGATTTTTAGGGGCTAAGAGGGATCTGTTTGTGTCAAAAGCGAGATCAATATGGGGTTCAAATCATGGCAGATAGATTTTTATTTGAAAAAAATGCTGAACAAGCCATCTTTTACCCTTTTTAACATGAAAAAGGGGTTGTGGGCGACCTGCCCGAGATTGCGTGAGAACCGGCCCAGCAACCCGCCAGTCCCGAGCTTTGGCCAATTCCAAGTTGGCTCGGAGATCTTTTGAACCTTGCTAGTGACTTTACAAAGGTTGTTGCAATTATTTAGGTGTGACACCAATAGGCAATAAAATGAGAGAGAGCAGACTTAGGTGGGCTGGCTATGTGTGGTGCCAACCCGGTACAACACCTGTTAGGAGGTGCGAGTTAGTTTAAGTGGAAGGATTGAAAAGGACAATGAACAGGCCCAAAAGGATTGAAAGGGACTTTTGGCCTCACTGAGGGTATGGCCTTTAATAGAGCAAAATGACGGCCCAGGATTCATGTAGCCAACCCCAATTAATTGGGAAAAAGCTATGATGATGATGATCATGAATTTATAGTACTTTAGTTGCAGTGAACAGAAAATTCAGAAATCTTGACAAAGGGTTTATTAGTTGCCGTGTTCAAAGACTTCACCAAATTACTCGGCCTCGGCTAGTTGCCGAGGCATGGTGAGTATTGTATACACTCTCGGGCAGAGAACTTTTACAGCTGCCAAATTCAAGTCTTTAGATCAATAAATGATGAAATAAATTATTGATTGGGCTATATTAAGTCCTGTTACTAACCAATTTGATAAAACTTTAAATCGATTTGATCAAATACTTGGAATTTATCAATTTTTCCCCTTTTTTGGTCAAAAGATCGGGTTTTTTTTTTATTTAAATCCAATCTGCGAAGTCATTGATTTATCCCTCATTTTTAACCAAATTCATTAAAATTTGGTTCTATTTGAAGTTGATTCAATTGTTCACAAAATCCACATAGTAATTGGTGGGTGGGATCAAAGCCTTGATTTTGGGAGATCTGACCTGATGTTTCTTCATTTTCGGAGGGGGGGACAGTTTTTTTAAACCCTAGCTGATTTGCCAAGCCATCGATTTCTCCCTCATTCTGTAACCAAATTCATTGAAATATGGTTCTATTCAAAGCTGATACTATCCTCTACAAACATGGTAACGTGGGATCAAAGCCATGATTTTGAGAGATCAGGCTGAACATTACTTGGTTTTGTGAAGATAGCCAGAACTTTACACATTTCTATCTCCCACTCTCTTCCCAAATGTTCTCTCTCTCCCCCGAGCTATCTCCCCTTAGCTATATCCCCTGAGCTATCTCCCCCGAGCTACCACTCCCACTCAGACTCAGGGCAGGGGCCGAGCTGAGTTATAAAACTCTGGTTATTTATGTTCGCCAACTAATTAGGACAAGGCTTGGTGGATGATGGTTATTTATATTTGCCAGGCTAACCATTTTGATAAATACAAGTATCCAAGTTGCACGAAAAAATATATACTGCACGCAAAAATGATTTGACATCAGCAGGCTTCACTACAGGTTTCAATTTGTAGGTAGGTTCCCCCACCATAAATCAAAACAAAAACAAGAGCAAATCAGCAAATATATACATATATATATATATATATATTCTGAGCATAAGAGCCTGCAAGCAAGAAACACATTTCTACTTAAAATCAATGATATACATTCCTAAAGTAAATACTTCACAAAGCAATCAACTTGTAAGTGTTGTTTCTTGAAATAACCGTGATGGTTAGGTGGGTTTTAACTATTCCCATCTTTTGAGTATGACGTAACAGCACTTTCATTTCAGTACATAAGGAATGAAAGATGTAGTAGTGCCAACAACAGTAGTGCCAACAACAAAAAGGACAAACACTAAAACACCAAGTATATCCAATTAAAGGAACCACCAAAGCTTCAACTCAGTACGTACACACATATTTGGGACTGCAATAATGCAAATGCTAAAGCAGAAATAAACAATTCAAAAAATGATCCACATTCATGTGCAAAACATTACACAAATCTTAACAAATAACAGGGATGGAAGAAGAGATTGCCTTGGCTCCTTTTGTAAGCAAAGTGATGAATGGAATCACCGACTAATAAGTGAATGACTTTTTTGGCTCTTGAATGAAGCCTGGATGATGGCCCTTTCAAAATATGCAATAATAGTGCACTGACAGCAATTTTTCTCTCTGAGGATGTACTTCTTGTAACTTCGGATACAAGAATTCTTATACCTAAAACATACATAGAATTCAATCGCACAGTTAGTAGTTAACCATTAGTAGTTACTCAGTGGAATAACCAGGTCATTTACAAACTGATCAAACACAGCTAGAGAAAATTGGCAGGGATGTTTCAGAATATGGAAGATAAACAGACATGCTTGTCAGACAGGGTAGTACATTTACAAGCACAAATATGTATGTTGATGCAATTAGAAATACAAATGAAACACAACGAAGTGAGAACTGCAAAGAATTATAACTATTCCTTCTACTGTACCGCATACAGTATCAATTGACAAGACTGCACAATTTACTGCAAAAGGTTGTATCTATTGACAAGACTGCACAATTTACTGCAAAAGCTGAAATAGCGAACCTAGGAGGCATGTATGAACTCTGCATAGCATGTAAATAAAAATGTATTTTATGCAGGAAATTGCACAAAAAGTACTTGAATATAACAATGACACAACAGGATAATATGACAATGACATGCAAACATTTAACCAGGATTTGATGCAACCCCACTCTCAAATCTAAAACCTTGAAGCAACCCCACTCTCAAATCTAAAACCTTGAAGCATTTCAAGAGAAGCAGCCAAACAACATTACAAAATGGTGAGTTAAGCATCTCAAACCATCCCTGAACATTTTAATGACACTTCCAAATTTGTAGGACTTTTATTTATCATTAGAATATATGGCTAAAACTAAGCACAATAAAACATTTTGAAACAAAAAAATATATATGGCCCAGTTCTTCATTTCACTTACAAATGAATACACAGATAAAAAGAGAGCAGCGCCTAACCTTTTATGACTTGCTTGATGGGTGCATTCCTCAATAGGAACGACACAACCTCCGCCATGAATTCCTGGACATAATCCTTTGGATAGTATCTCAAGAGCACTGTCATCCTTAAAGATACAAGAAAACTTTAGTGATTGAATTTAAAAAATAAATCTATAAAACAACACGACATTATTGTCACTCCCAATCAACATTAAAAACAGACACAGAAACAATCCAGCAAGTCAAAACTGACATCAATCATTCAACCCAGTGCAATTGTCCAGTTTCTGGTCACACCAGCTAGTTAAACCACTACTAATCCAGAAAATTAAATTGGTGGAGCAGTTTTCCTATCGGCCCTCCCCAAGCTCCTCCACATAGCCTTCCAACAAAGTGACACAGCAAATTACAAGCAGGTCTGAGAAATATACAGATATAGGGACTAAAATAGAGCACATGTAGCAGCCTATCCAAAAAGGAATAAAGTCGTCACACTCATAAACAGAATAATATGTTGTAAAGCTACATATACAAGTAAAACTGCAATCCATATGGTAAACAGCACATATTTGAGAAGTAAATGATAGAGAAAACATATACGACTAAGACAAGAGTTCTATTTTATCTGAAGAGCCCTCAATAAAGTTAGGGATCACTTTAGGTCATGCTTACTATAATAACAAAACCACATCCATGTAGGAAAGTCCAGTGGCAGAGAAGTTAGTAATTTTCGAGTAGCTAAGGGTGTGACTTGGCTTATGAATCCTACTGCAGTAATGCATTGCCCATTCCCCCTCTTACCCATTAGTCTTAATTTTTTTTTAATATAACTGCTAATTGACAAATAAAATGCAAGAGATAGAGAAGATAACGATGAACATGCATGTAAAATGAGATATATAAAGTACTAAAAACAAATGTTCCATTTCAATAAACAAGGGTAAAGCAATGACTTGTAAAAGGAAAGAAGACCTCAATTACTTACTTGAGGAATTGAAGAATGTCCTGACCAAGATGTTTTTGCAAATGCATCACAATATATGACAGAGATGTAAAAACCTGCATTTATAAGTAAAATTTGAAACTGTAATGCCATGTTCAAAAGGAACAGCATGATACTTCTAAGCAGCACAATAACACTTATTCAAAGGAAATAGGATGAAATAAAAATTTGTTGGGAAGAAAAGAATACACCTGTTCAATAACTTCAGGTTCTCTATCACCGCCAACTTGCAGGAGTCTTAAATATGACTCGATGATCCTTTGCAGAAAGCTGCCATAAGAACATGACGAATATGTTACAGGGATGTGCTAACAGATCAGATGAAAAAAACCATGCACCAACAAGAAGCTCATATCTGTGGGCCAGATTCAGTCATATGAGTAACAATTAATTCAGCTCTAATGGATGGTTCATGGGCTATCTTGAAGGCTCGAGTATGTAAGAGGAAGGACTAATCGTGGTTGAGAGTCTCATGTCTCAGTAGGAGAGTGAGATTCCAGTTTGACACTTGGTGCAAGGCCAGTTTTCAAAGATGGCAATAAAATAATCAGATAACCAGTGTGGGGGTGTCAGGTCCAGTCTGACACATGGTGAGGGAGGCCTTGTTACAATTCTAGTTCCTAAAGATTACAAGGTTGGCAAACAATCCAGGTGCTTTGGTCAGGGACCAGCTTGAGAGGACGGGAAGGACGGTAGTATAGTGTCGTTGCTTTAGGAAGAGAATTTGGCAAGCTAACAACCGTATGAGCTCCTAGACAGGTATTGAGCCTGTCTTTTTACCGTTTGGTGGCCGTGGCTCATATGAGATTTTCTTTCATTTGTCTCTTTGATAGAACTATTGACTAGTTCAGCATAGAGGTTCTTATCAGATAGATGTAAGTAATTTACTCCACGCAAGAACACGAAAGCGACAATCGAGATCCTGTTGTCCCAACGTAGGGCTACTCAAATAGCATGGAATGGATTTTTTAAGCATTTTTTGGGTCCCATTAGAGATGCTTAACTCCTTTCTATGCTTCTTGCAGATATCAGAAGGAATCCACAGGGCAATCTTTATGACAGTTAAGTTCGCCACCATACTAAGGAGTGGGAGCAGCAGAATCTGGGTTCTGAGAATAATATTCAATTCCCAATAATTCTTTACAAAAAATAAAACAATCACAATGTTTATACCTGGCAGTTCAAAGGGCCTACATAATTGACCAACCTTTCTTCTTCTAAAGCATGATATATTAAGTGCTAATCAATAATTAGCAATATTATAACAAAACCAAAGTTTCCCCTTAAGCAAGCAAAACAACTTACGGCACAAATTCCACTTGAAGATCTCTGGCCAAAACCGCAATCAACCTGCAGCAACATGATACATAAATAGCCAATGAGTTAGAAATATCACCCAAGAATATGACAAATGACAAATGATATCTGGTACAATAATTAACAGGAAATATTCTGGATACAACATTCTAAAGATTAATAATAATACACCAATTCCGATCTAAAACATGCACTAAACGATTTAGGAATAAAAATTTTCATCTGATAAATGCACTAGGCAAAACAAATGCTTCATACATTCAGTATTTTCAGAATAAACTAAGGCCAACAACTGCTGAAATAAAAATGTAACAGTGATTCGCACGTGAGATAAACGATTCATTGTCATAAAACAACATGCAGTGAATTTCCCATGCATCTTGAATCCTAATGATTATCAGTGTTATTACGAGGCATCCCTGAGTTATAGGTTGCATTTGTTTAGTGTCCAAGGGAAGAAAAACACATTGTTAACACAATGGCAATGACTCGGATCTCATTTTCATTTTTAAATTTTGCATTTTGGGCCAACTTCTTGAAGTTGATAATTTAGCACATGGGGTAAACAATGAACCCAATTAAAATTTTTAAAAGTTTGCCCAATAAAGTGAGCATTTGGAGCTACAAATAAATTGTAGAACTAATTTCTTCACAAATGCTCGACCAATCTACATCTCATTTATTTAGGCAGATTATATAGGATTGAGTCGTAAGTTTCATTGACTTGAACCGCATAAAAATAATAATATGTTTTATTGGCTCTCCAAAACATGTGATGCATACTAAAAGAATACGAAACATTTTCGCACCTGTTTTTTAGTAAAATCATCTCAAAATAGACAGTGATTCCAAAAGCTGTCCCAATATAATTGCCATGATAAAACTCACATAGAAATAATGTTAAAGTATGGCACCATATTTTTACTTTATTTTTATCTTTAATAAGTAAGCACCACGAAAAAGAAAAATACAATTACACCCGAAGAACTACAAACCTGAGGATAGGTTCAATGGATAATCTTGCTTGCAAGTGTAATCTGCAAATAAGTTTTGAGACAATAACCTCTTTTTGCAATAAAATTTGGGGCAGTGTTTGTACCAATGGCAGCATTTCCTCGTAAAATGTAATGAAGTCCTCAGCAGTGTTTAATTCCTGATTTTTTCAGACCCACCAATAAATATCTAGACAACGCAGATAAACAGCAAGGAAATGATATAATCCTGTGCATCGACTGTGTAACTATATACCACTAATTCATAAGATGGAAACTTTCACAAATTTCAAAAAAAAAAGTTCAATACATACTAATGATCCAAAATCATACCACGAATTCATAAGATATAAACTTTCACAAATTTTCAAAAAAAAAAAGTTCAATACATAGTCATGATCCAAAATCATAAATAATATTCTAAGATAATCACCCTCCAATAAAGAAGGCTTTCACAAAAGAACGATGAGGCTTGTGATGGCTCGGCCTTCAGAGGATCGAGACTGTGAAAAACATCTATTTCGATTTCTTCAATGCGCTCGGATAATTTCTTAAACTGCAAATAACCAACAAATAATCAAATTGTAGAACCACAAATGAATCCAAGAAAAACAAAATTACCTCGTTTATCTTATCGGTAAGCTTCAAAGGAAATCAATCACTAATAATGAATGGGAATATGAGAGAATGGGGTTGTTCATGACAGGGGTTTTAGAGAGTGACTGTTTGGGGTTTTAGGGAGGAAAATGGCCAATGTTCTAAAGCGAGCTAAGGGTTAGGGTTTTAGAGAGAGATTTGAGATGCATACCACAAAGCGCTTTGAACTGGGGCCTGTGTTGAGGGATTTGACAGGTTGATAGCGGGAAGCGGCCATGACTGAGCGCCTTCAAGCTAAAGCTTGTACTTAAAGAGTCGGCAGCAAGGAAGCGTGGATGTATAATGAAGGTAGAGGGAGGGAGGGAGAGAGATCACTGCCTGTGTTATTTCCGAGCAGTATCACTGCCTGTGTTATTTCCGAGCAGTAGAGAAAGAGCTCCCGCTCGCTCTTGGTTCTTAGAGGCCGAATTGGCCAATGGCTCGGTTTTATATGGAGAAAAGCAGCGTAGCCGACTCTGACGAAAGAATATTTTTTGTCATTGAGAAATTTTTATGACGCCCATTCGCGCTATTTTTCAAGTGAGGTAGGGCAAATACAATGAAACCGCTCTGCACATAGAGGGGTGGAGAGAAACTCATGGAAGCTATCGTAATTAGGGAAAGGACCTCTTACACCAGTTTAGAACATCAAAATATTATCATTTTTGACCCCTATCCCAATAAAAGTCAAATCTCTCCATAATTTATTTAGAGGTTTGTATCAAATTTAATGGTAATCTTTTAAAATCCTATACACATAGGTATCGAAGGGTCTCGTATGGTCATTATTCTCATAATTATTATATCTATTTTAAAAAAAATATGAAACCCAAAATTTATTTTTTATGCAACTTATCTCCAACTAACTTTTGCTCTCAACCTTTTTCAAAAAAACAAATATTTTATGCAAATATCCCATAAGGAAAAATTTTATTTTTCTAGATAAAAATGTCTTTCTCCTAGCACGTTGCCGGAGCACCCTTAAACATTGTCGGAGCCGGCAATATGTAAGAGTGGTCTGGCTATATAACACCACGCTCTGGCTATGCGCTCCGACAGTGCGTAAATGCGCTCCAGCACTACATAAGTGCGCTCCGACAGTGGAGCATTCTGAATCACAGGGCTTCGGCATTATTTAAGTGCACTCCGGCAATGTGATACGCGTTTTGGCACTGCGTAAGTGCGTCTGGCAATGTACCACAGCGCTCTGACACTGCGTATGTACGCTCCGGCAGTAGAACATTCCGAGTCACAAGGCTTCGGCACTATTTAAGTGCGATCCGACATTGTGCTACATGAAGGACATTTTCACTTAAAAAATGAACTTTTTCTTTTGGGGGTATTTGCATAAAAAGTTTACTTATTGGAAAAAAGTTGATAGCAAAAGTTAGCTGGAAAGTAAGTTGCATAAAAGGTATACTTTGGGGTTTTTTTTATAATTTTATTTAATACTTTTATATTGGTATGGCCTTTAATAGAGTTGAATGGTATATTATGATTCTTTTAATCGACTTCAATTAATTAGAAATTTGTTATGATGATAATGATATTATATCTTTATATTACTTCATACATTTTTTTCACATATTCCTCCTTTCCACAAATATTAATAAGGGATTGTCTACAAAATATAAATATACGATTTAGCTTTTGTACGTAGATGTCAAAATCATTCTCATTCATTATATGTCAATTTGGATGGCTTGGGGTGAGTTACCACGTTCGATATTTTTTTATTTTTAAAAAACTCTGTATCTATTCAATTACGCCTTTACAACCATCCATTTTGAAAATTAAGGGACAATAATTATTGTGACTTCCATGTAGAGTAGATAAATAGTCTATTTGTAGATAATCCAATATAGTAGATGAGGTTTATGCACAAACATCGTCTAATTTAGCATAAATAAAACGTAAACCTGCTGTGCCCAAACAATGTGATGGAGATCGTTCGCAGAATGAAAATAGTATCCCATTTCAAAATAACTCTCTTTTCACGCAGAATGAAAATAGTATCCCATTTCAAAATAACTCTCTTTTCACTCAGATCACCTCAACTCGACACCCAAATTTGTGCTAAGATTTTAAAAACCAATATTTGAAAAAACGGATCGGTGACCCAATCGTCCTTCTAGAAAATTGATTTGGATTGATGAATTGGCAATATCCAACCATAAAAAAATTTAAAACATGCTTTGTGAAACGAGCAATGCCTTTCGTTGAGGACCAACCGGTTGCCCTCGTGAAGAACTTCAAATGCGTTGAGAAAATTATAGATACTCCCTAAATTGGACTTCTGCCCCACCTCTGAGTGCTCAAAATACTTTTGGTGCCAAACTATTATCCTTAAAAATTTAAATTTTTGTATTTACTCTTTATACTTGATTAAAAAAGTTGACTTTCTGCATACCAAAACGCCCTTATTTTAAAAGTTTTTTACAATTAACATGTCCCTGCTAAGATGTGCTATAGATGAGTTTTGGTATCCCTTTTTTTTTTTTTTAACATTAAATCAAAAAAGAGATACAAAATACAATATATATATGAAATAAACAAGAAGAAGCCTTAGAAAAAATTGACAAGTAGAGAGGAGGAGTTTGCTCATCCTCTAGCTAAGGCAAACGGCCTCCTCATTCGCCTCACAATAGCAATGATGCAAGTCAACGTTGAAAGAATAAATGATGTTCCTAATCTCACGAAACAATACTCTAAGGCTCTATGAAAAATTGAATTCTTCATGACTCAAAGCTAACATTTGCCGAATCTCTTTCAATAATCTTATGCCCTTCTCTATCTCTAATTTGAGCTTACAATAGACATATCATTGCGAATATGTCATATAATTTAGTTTTGACATCTATCTCTCCGTTTAACGTCTAGAAAAGTTACCCTTCATAAAACTATTTGGGACTGAAGTGTATGTAAATCCTTCTTTTGCATATCTAGGTTATAATGGCTCAATGTCCTTTGGGTGTGTGTTTTTTGAGATCTATATATTGCATATCTACATCATCAAAACCTCTTGCTCAACCTTAGAATGAACAAATGCAAGGTTTTGAAAAATCTAGCTTTTTTCTGTCTAACTCATCATAATAATAAATAATAATATTATTCCACAGTTATAATATTTTATACTTAATATTTATTGTTATTATTGTTGTTGTTTTTATCACTACTATTTCTTCTACTGTTGTTATATTATTATTATTTAACATAATTATTATTAAAATAGTAATAATTTAATAAATATATTGTATTACGGTATTTTGTTATTATTTGAATATATTAAAGACCCGGTTTTTATGAGTCCACACGACACATACTATTCTCATGCAGGCTCTTTCTAACACCTATTTTTGGCATAGATCATTGATAAAAAAATGTAGATATCCACAGTGATGATCACAAATATTAAAAACAAAATAAGATAAAATAAAAATTTAAAATATTTTTTTTATTTTATCATATCTATTTGATAGGAATCTTTAATTATGGAGGTTCATCTTAAAGATACGTTTGTGAGTCAATGGGATAGTGAGTACGCCGACTCACAAAATACTATTTCATATATTAATATATTATATTATACTACTATTAAAATATTTGCATTTTATTATAATATTTTAAATATTATAATATTACATCGTTACTAATGAAAGATAGCATATTACTATATAATTCTCAAAATTTTGAAATTATTAATTAGGATATTTATATGAATTATTATTTATTATAAAATATCATCAACATTATAAATATTAGTACTATTATATTACAGTAATAATATGGATTCTATACTATGAGATCATTTATTTTTTATACAAAGAAGTCACACACTTTTAGATATTGAATGTGAAATATAATAGATGAAAATGTGTTACAACATTGAAGAAAACATTTTTTTTTTGGACATTGTGCTCAAGCAACGGCACATCCTCAACCACCCGATTACAAATCTAACGGTCAATGGTGATTGTGACCTCCATATATAAAAAATAAATGGTCTAATACTATAACAATACATTAATACTATTATAGTATTAAATAATTATATTAATATATAATTATATTATTATTATTATTATATATGAGATATCGATAACATCATTAATATTAGTATTATAATATTTTAATATAATAATATTATATTGGCAAAACCTTTTATACTTGGATAGGCGCTGACATGCTAATTGTCGCTGACATGTTAACTGTAGAGAAAATTCGCCCATCATTAAGAAAAAATAAATACGTTGTAGGAAAAAATTATTGCACCTCCTTTCCCCCAACTTCCTGCACACATATTCTCTTAATATTTTTCTATTCACATTTTAAATCCTATTATTAATATTATCGTTTGAACATATAGACCTTATAATTGTTTTGTATTGTACTTTTCTTTTACAATGGCGCGCCTTGGGTGAAATGTTTAGGTCATTTTGATGAAAATACTCCTTTCAATTAAATACAAAAAATGGCCTCAGCTCCAAGAACTTTCGTCAAGGCCGAGACAACCTTAAACATAATTTTTATTTTTTTTATCTGGCTAAGAGAGGCATTTTTATTCAAAATGACCTAAAACTTTATCCTGATGGGTCAATGCAAGTATATGGTAATAGGGTTTATTGGTGAAAAATTAAAACGTGGAAGGTTTATATAAGCTCAAACGAGAGGGAGAGGGAAGCTCAAATCGGGTTTTAAAAATTTTCAATTTGATCCGAGTCTAAGACTAGTCCAATTCCCAACATATATTAAGAATCGGCCAATCCTGCACCAACTTTTATTTTTATTATTTATTATTTATTTTTATTGGCTGATTCACTCGAAGCTTTCGCGGATCTGTCGGCCCAGACCGATTTTTTAAGAAGGCAAATTTGGTTCATCAATTCGTTTTTCATAAACACTGTCAAATTTGCTTATTCGTTGTAAAACGTTATAAGGAACAAAAGTTAACCCTAGGTTAAAGTTAATTAAAACGCTGGAGCTGGGCCCCTGCACACCAAACGCCATCTACGTACGGTTCACGCATTGGCCGCTACGGAGGGTGGGACTGCGGAGAGGCCGACCAAAGACCAAATTCTATAAATACCCCTCAACAAACCCGCCCTTCAAATCTTCCTCATTCTCTCTCGCCCTCTCTCATGCGATTCAAAAATAAAAAACTTCAACCATATGCCATGGATAGCAATTCAAGCTTTTTTAAGTTCCTTTCCCTTCCTCCTTACTCACCAGAAACCCTTTTTTGCGAGCCAGAGCAGCCTCTCTGTAACTCTAGGGCCGGGTGTTACCCTGCATTGTCTCAAATGAACCAGTTTCAGGGCCATTTAATGGTAAACAGGCCAGTGGAAATGCAGGAGCAACGGTTCTATTGCTTGGGGCCTGGTTTTGGTTTTCTGAAGTCGTGCTTCGCTTGCAAGAAAATGCTTTCTTGTGATAAGGATATCTACATGTACAGGTGCTTTCCGGCAAAAATGGTTTGTTTTTTCGTTTTTTTTTGTACATTTGGTTAAAGCAAGCTGGGTTTAGGATCCCGCATTGAAATCTGGTTCTCGTCTTTGCCAAATGATTTAAGATTTTATGGATTTTACTTATGTTGCTCGATTTTTACTGTTTTGTGTTATTCGTTTATTCAGAAATTTGGCAGTGCCAAGAAGTGAAGCCTCAAATGGGTTAAAAATTTAGAAATGCTCTGATAGCAGTGCAAGCCCCCGCCTTCCTTTTTTTTAACACAAGAGATAGCTGTAAAGTTTGCAGCTCTACCCTAAAAAATAGGAGGCAGGGGTTATTTCTGGATTCTTATTTCCTTAACATCAGTTCCATGATTAATAAACGTTTCATTCTGCTTGGGCTTCTGATTATTGGGTTTTACTACTTCTGATCATTGGGGTTTAAATGATTTCCAGCAATTTACTTCTATGTTATTCTCTGGTGTTTAAAATCCACTACTGTAAGTAAGTTATGGCAATTATGGTTGTGCCCTGTGGCCTTGACTGTAATAGGTTGGAATTTGGATTGAATATTCTTCTATAATATATGGGAATGGAGTAGACTGATTGTAACTCCTCATTATTTGTTGCAATGCCTTGAACATTCTACTCTTTTCATGAAATAGGCAGGCACCCCCTTATCTACTGATATAGATGTTTCACCAATGATTCCTGCATTGGTCATTTATATACGTGAAACTCTTTCTTTTTCCCTAGTTGAATGTTTATAGTTTTGCAAATCAAGTTCAAAATATTTGCATAGTGGTCTTGGTAATAAGGGCAGTTTGGGCCTATCGAAATGTACTGGGATCCCTTACATTTTTCTTTTGATAGCATAGCAGATGATTTTCTTTGGAATATTCTGTCATTTCAACTAGAAAGGGCAATATTTGCTTAACCATTGCAACACCATATTTGGATTTCGTTTGAAAAGTTGACTCTGGGATTTATTTTTTACATAATTTGTTATCTAGAAAGCCTCGTATTCATTTAATGTCAACCGGTTTTTGTTTTGGGAGGATTAAGGACTTGAGATGCAATGCCCAGTGTTCATGTTAAGAAAGAGGAGGAAACTATGAAACCAATATAAAAATATGAACAGTGGAAAAATCAAATAAGAAAATACATGGAAAATGAGATGCTACTCTATGCTACTATATAATTAACTCACTGATGTTTTGTTTCATAATTTCTGCATCTCAGTCCTTGACATGATATACTGAGGAAGAATTAACGATTTCATGACAATTATGATGTTGAATTTAGAGTTTGTGAATATGTAACGCATTAGTCTCTACCTGTGTCTCCCATTCTGTGATCCAATACTAGTCAATGAAATGTAGTTTATAATAAAGCTGGTTTGTTACTAATCCTGTTTAAGATTCAATACAACTGTTTTAAATTCTACCAACACTTGTCTGTAGATTATAGCCCTGGCATTGCATATTATGACATAAATGGAAAATAAACTAGTAATATAATTTTTTTTTAATAAGTTTTTGTTTTTTTTTTAACTAGTAATATAAGTTTAGTTATGTAAACTTATATTTTACAACTTTTATGAGTTCTATTATTTATCTTTATCCATTTTCCTTAAAAATAGGTTATTTAATAATCGCATAAAATTTATTTTTTTATAATTTTTATGGGTTTTATTAACAGCACTTATTTTTGTTCTTATAAAAAATTAACTTATATAACAATAGAATATACAAGCAGAATTATAAAGTACAAAAAATGCCTACATATGCCGGAAGGGGAAATCTATGTTGGATATGGGAAAAATGGATAGCCATCGTAGATAGCCAGGTTACCGTGTTGGGTCTCTATCCCAATCTCAAGGTGCTATGAGGATCTAGTGGGGGTTTTCTACTACCTAAATGGCTCCCTATGCGGAGTTCTATGTGATTACTCCTCAATTTATTAATTTAAAGTTCAAATGGACACTTTCAAGCTTGTACAATATTAGTTCTTACAAATTATAGAATACAGTCTACATGGCTCTATATGCAAGGTTCTACATGATGGTTCCTCAATTCATCCATTCAAAGTTTAAATGCACACTTTCAAGCTTATGCAATATTAGTTCTTACCATTATAGAATGTGGTCTATAAAGTGAGGCTTCATGAAAGCCAATTGGTGGTCAACCACCATTCAGGATTTAGGAACTATGTGGTTTTTCCATGAGGGGGATGAGGATACCTGTAGACATGATTATTATTGTTATCGATGAATAGGTATATGTTGTAAATATATCATAGTCATTGTAGTTTAGGGGTCTCTGCAATTAAAGGAGAGTTGATGGGTAATGAGAGAAGTTAAGAGCAGGGGAAATCTACAAAGTGAAGGATGGCTAGTATGGAAACTTTTGTACATATATGTGTAGTTCTAACATAACATTGTCCGTCATAATATTTGCAAGTTTCACTAGCTCCATGATTCCATAGTAATCATTCAGTCTCCTTGTAGGATCTCATGTAAACTTGATTTTGTCATACTATGATGATAGTTAAATCAATTTAGGGATCTCCAACAGGAAGCGAAGTTTTTATCTTAGGGTTGATGCATGAGAATTTCTAGATGACCCATAGAATGAGTCTTTTGGTATGAAGGGAAATCAATCATTGCTTAAGTGACATAAGAAATAATTCCATAGAAACTCCTATTGGTCTGAAGACAATGCCCTAAGCGATTTTTATGTCCCAATATGACCATGATATTCTGGTTTGCATATTGAATGCAATTCATGATCTAGTACGGATGATATCCTGCTTTGCTCATGGAAGTAGTAGAGAGAGGCAAAGTATTTGGCCCCCCTAGACTTGTAGATATTCCCTCGTTTTCTCTTGAGAGTGAATTTGTCAAAGATGGATAGAAAGTAAAAAAACACAAATTGCTTTTGGCCACTCTGAATATAATTGAGTGAATGGGCTGATATTATAACATATTTTAGGCTGAGAAACTGAGAAAATTCTTTATGGATGTGATTGATCAAGACAAGGGCTTTAGCAATGATTGAAAAAATTCAGAGACTCGGAGTGGGAATCAGCTGAGTGTCAAGGAACTGTTCCGGAGGGTCCTCACTCAGTTGAGTCCAGGGATCATGGCCAAGACCTGGCTAGTTCACTATAGTGAACGAAAAGTTTTTTTTGATAGATACAGCTGACTCTTGAGTCTTTGTTGAGTCGACCAGGACTCCCTGAGTCCAATTATTTTCTTATGTTTCTATCTTTTTTGACCTAATTTTCTTATGTTTCTATCTGCTGAAAGAAATGGTATATGTTTGATTCAGGGGCAATTTATGGGTATTTCAGCCCCAAATTTTAGCCCTGGATTTGTTTTTTCCTGCCCTATTAGATTCATAAACAATTTTGAGAAAGAACGATTGATTTTTCACAATTAAAAAAAAATTATGATTTCCGAGTTTTGGGTTAGAAAGAGCTTCAGCAATTTAGAATTTAATTGATTTGAAGCCTTACGTCATAACGTTTTTGGGGGCTTGATTGTGGAGGGTCTATACACAATTGGTATTTGTTTTCATATTCTCTTTTAATTAGAGTTGATTTTCTCAATCTAGAACTCTGAAGTTTTCTTCATCTTCAAAATAATCCAAATATGCATCGACTTAGGGTTCATTTCAACTAGATCTAGTTTTATCTGGCGATATATAGTTAGAATCTGTAATTTGTTCCGATTTTGAATTTTATTTTTGAAAAATATATAGATCCTTTGTAGAGGTGTGGAAAATGTAATTTTTTATTTTAGAATGGACTACATTTGTAAATATAAATTTTTGTTTCATAATTAGTCTCCCCAAATTATTCTTGATTCATCACAAATTATTTATATTTTCAGGATTTCTCCTGTGATTTTTCAGTTTTCTCGTCATTGTATTCAATATTTTTATATTTTCCCTCTTTTTTAGCCATGAATGTACTTTGTGGTATCTCTTTAGTTTGTCTTGCACTGTTTGATGGTTTTAGGGGCATAAATCCCTACCAAGCACGCCCAGTTTGGGTCGAAACAATGTCTTGTTTTCTCACTTCATTTTGTGGGTATCAAAATGCTTTCTTGTAAATTTTTTTTGCAGCATTTAACATTTCCTTATCAAAAAATATGAACAAGCTATTTTTTTAGGAAAGATAGTGTTATATGGGTGTGTAGGGTTAAGGTACATCCAAATATGAAAGATAGTGTTAGATGCATTTTTTGTGAGAGTGTATAACCAACCTTAAACATCACGTAATGTGGGTGTGAGGTGATGTGGTGCCATAGAGTGTAAGTGAACATACTTTGGCAGCTATAACAACTAATAATAAGAAAAAGGTTGTAAAAAAGATATTGATTTAGGAGATTGGTAACCAATTCTACCAAGCTAGTCAAGAGGAAGGGTGGGGGAGAAGAAGCTTAGTTTGAGACCCAACTCAAAACTTGCAAGGGAAGGAAAGTTTAAAGGACATATGATGCAAAATAAATTGGGGTTTTTTAATTTTTAATTTTTTAATTTTAGAAAAGGTGTTATTTAAGTAATAATTTGCTTTGGGGTTGTTATTGTCTTCTTTAGTGGTAGATATTTAAAGGGTAGAATAGTAAATTCTCTATGGGAGTTGGTTAGAATAGATTTTTATGAGGATATAGTTTCTATTTTTGTGGGAGCTGAATCTTAATGGGTTGATAAGCATCATGAAAGGAAAAAGAAAGAAAGAGATAAGGGAGAATTAGAAAAGAAATTAAACTTTTTTTTTACGAGATATGAATTTGTAGAGAGATAAGGGTGGGTTGTAAAGGTGGAATGGAGAATAGAGAGAGAAATAAAGTTATTTTTGTTTATGGATTTTATTTATTTATTGATTTTTTCAACTAAATGTATTTAAAGGGAAGATGTCCCTTCTTTGTAAACAGATAGAAGTGATTTGGGTTGGTGATTCAGTAAAGAATTTGGGTCTTGTGAAAAGATCCTGGGGTGGACTCCCCTGCAGACCCAAAGAGAGGGTATAATCTCTTAAACTTTTATTTTATTTTTATTTTTCTGATTATTATTATTTCTCCATGCATTAGTTGGTATCAGAGCCTTGTTATTATTTTTCTCTGCATCAGTTGGAATCAGAATTTTGTTATTATTTTTCCCTGCATCAGTTGGTATCAGAGCGCTGAGATCTGTGCTGATCACAAATAACTCATGATGTAGCTATGGAGCCTCTAGATCAAATATTTGAGCGATTGGATCAAAGATTTAAGAGACTCAAAGAAGACGTAATAGAGCATATTAGCAAAATAATAGAACAAAGTCTACGAGATCTATCTCTTAGATTTCAATATGAGGAAGAAGAACATGAAGAGGTAGAAGATCAAGAACCAACCACCAATCCAAGCATTAATCGCACATCATAGCTTTCTTCAGAAGTCGAGTTGATTGAGACATCACAACTTTCTTTAGAAGTCGAGTTGATTGAGACTCCTAAATACAAGTGGTGGAAGGTGCAAGAGATTTTGGCATCACTATTATTTTTTAAGCATATCATGACTTTGTTCGATTAGGATGAACAATAAAAAATTCGACAAGATAAGGGTGAAAATTTTCAGTTGGAACAAAATGGAGATAATAATGAAGGAAAATTTTGGCATTCCATAAGCTCAAGATCGAGCTTCTCCCAACCAGGGGGAATGATGAAAATAAAAATTAGGTTTTTTATTTTATAATTTTTAATTTTAAAAAATATGTTATTTAGGATTTTAGTTTTATTTAAAGTAGTTACTATCATCTCTAGTGGTAGAGATTTAAAGGGTAGAATGGTAATTTTTCTATGGGAGTTGGTTAGGATAGATTTTTATGAGGATATAGTTTATATTTTTGTGGAGTTTAGATTGTTATCTCTTAATGGGTTATAAGCATTATGAGAAGAAAAAGAAAGAAAGAGATAAGGCAGAGTTGAAAAAATTATCAAACTTTCTTTTTACTAGATATGAATTTAAAGAGAGATAAGAGTGAGTTTAAAAGGTGGTACGTGGAAAATAGAGAGAGAGAGAGAGAGAGAGAGAGAGAGAGAGAGAGAGAGAGAGAGAGAGAGAGAGAGAGTAGTAGTTAGTTAGTTAGTTATTTATTTATTTATTTTATTTTATTTATTTATTATTAGTTATTAGTTAGTAGTACGTTAATTAACGTTAAGTAACGTAAGTAGTAGTAGTAGTAGTA